>JANAVB010019800.1:3232868-3316784 GCA_029216955.1 Iris pallida | reverse complement strand
ACCAACAGTTACACATAGAATGTTAGTATGCCTTACAGCTGATGATATTACTACTTTTCCTTCCTTTTCCAGTGAGGCACCCATGACCAGAGCCTGCCTTTGAGTATAGTTGTAGTTTCACCTAACCGAGAGGTCTATTTGCATAGATAGATTGCAATGATATTGGCATATGGGATATAGTTAGTTGGTATCTATAGGCCATGTTGTATAGGGTTATAAACATGTTATTTAGCTTATACTTGGTTCATTTTTCCATTTATTAAGTCTCTTCGTATTGATTCCTTTGGTTGATCACCTTTAGGCAGTGTGCAGACCCTTCACTAGATACCATGTCCCCTTGATTCAGACCATTCATCCTTAGCCTTGTTCTAAGCATTGTTCAGACCCTTACAAGTTTAGTCTGCCTTAACCCTTGGTTGATCAGTCATGTATATATATATAGATTATATACTAGGATATATTGATGGTTGTTGTTCTTGAGCATATATATATATGTGGTATTTGATATTCATGTGCTTAGCTTGTAGGTATTTAGTTTAGGTGACTTGATAGGATTGGAAAGTTAGAGCTAGTCTTTATAGAGTTTCTCTTTTGCTAAATTCTAGTTGCCAACACCTAGATAGCTAGCATAGGTAAATCCTAAGAAGTTGACCAGTTGATGACCAAGTACTTGGATGTTGAGAAATTGACTAGTGATTGACCCTTGACTATGTTGACATAGAAGGAGGTGCGATCATCTTAATTTCGAGGACGAAATTTTTATAAGGTGGGTAGGATTGTAACACCCAATTTTTCAGATAAGGGTAATTTGAAATTTTGTAATTAATTATTATTTATTGATTATTATTCATATTATGATTTTTGGTGATTTTTAATCATTTTTAAACTATTTAAATTATGACTTGTGATTTGACATTTTACTATTGTTTGGTTTAATTTCGAGGAATTTGTCACCCCCAGTTTTCAGAAACATGGATATTTTGTCATTTTGTATTTTGAAATATTTTGAAATTTATTTTATTATTATGATATTGTTTTGGGATTATTTGAGTCGGGTTCGAATTTCAACTCAATCCGACTTGAAACGGGGACCCGGGGGTAGTTTGACTCTAGTGGGATCCACACACTAGTTAGGCACTGGCCCACATGATATTAATTTTAGTTCACATGATAGAAATATTTTAGTTAGAGGTTAGACTAATTATTATGGATAATGTTAGTGTGATTAGAGACTTTAGAATGACTAATTTAGGCCCCAACCAATTAGCCCTTTCCTAATACTAATAGAATAGGTTAGTGGGGGCATTTTGGACCTTACCATAATAGGACAAATAGCCCCATATGGCCAGCCACTTTGGGAGAGGATAGGCTCAAGTTCATTTCATTATTCTCATCCACACTCTCTCTCTTGTTCTTCCCCAAATTCCTAGAGAGCAATACCTAGCAATTTCTCCACCAAATTCTTCCATTTCACCTCCAAATCTTCTTCTTTCCTTCTCCATTCTAGCCAAGGAGGAAGCTACCCATTTTGGGAGGATTCGAGCGCTCGTTCGTGTTCTTTTGGGAATCTCTACGTGTCGGTGTCGCTCCGGGAAGGCTTTTCTCGTTCGATCTACCGGAAGGTATAAATCCCTTCTCCTTTTCAGTTTCTTCATGCATATAGGTCTATTTTGAACCCATAAGAATGACCCCCATGGTTGTATCTCCATTTGTGTCCATTTCGTGTCCATTTGGAGGTCATAGGAGTGTCCTTTGTGTTGTGGTTGTGTCCATGTGGGAAAATCCCAAAATTTGGACACGCATGTGTTGTTGTTATGTATGAATAAATTATTACATGTTAATCTCATATTTTTGTATTGAAGATGTGTTCTATAGTGTCTCATATATATATATTAGTGTAGAGAGTGAGTTCTTGATATATTATGTTATATACTTGTGTTCTTTTGTCTCAAACTACCTAAATCCGTCATGATTTTTTATCCACGTTTTAATTCAGCCCTAACTTAGAAATAGTCATAACTTCTAGCTTAAAGCTCAGTTTAATCTTCCGTTTTTTAAAAGAAGTGTATTGAAGTTAGCTTTCCAAAAATATATATTAATAGGCCTAATTCTTTCTGTAACTTTCTGGAGAATTATTTGAGTGTCAGCTGTACGAAGGACAAATGCGTTCTCGGTGTTTTTGCGATTCCGGGAGTTTCCGGAAACGAAAACGTGATCCGTTTGAAGTTTCAGAAAGCTAACACATAGATCTATAACATACTTTAATCCTAGATTTTAATTCATGCTGAGATGGTACAGTATTGATTATTAGTAGAAGTTACTATTCGGCATATGCATTTTGTGCACCCTTGTGTGTAATATAATGTTCTATTTGATTTAACCCATGTTAATGTATATACATTATGTAATTAAATAGAGAATACAAGCATGAGTAAATAGTTAAATAAATGATGTATGAGGTGTAAGTATCCTTTCTAATGTAAGCATGTATAAGTATGGCTTGTAATGAATATGTAGGTTCCATAGTATGTAATGTATGGTACATATAGTGGTGTAAGAGAATAAATGAATGATGAATGAATGCAAGCATGAATATAATGTAATAATAGATGTAATGTATGCTGTATACAAGTTAATGAGATGTAATGTTCTATGTTAACACAAATCCCATATTACCTCATGTACCCCCTTACACTATGTTGACACTATCACACTTGACACATTGTTCACTTACACTTTGACACTCTTTGATATGTATACACTATGTATGCCCATTTAACCCTCATTTGCCCCTTTGCCATGTTCACATACACACACATAGCCTCTTAAATAAGTAATTATGAATATAGTTAACTTAGCTATGTATGTATATTATATATATGTTAGCATATTGTGTTGTAATATATAAGTTTATATAACCATTTGAAATGCCATGATTATAGACCTAATGTTGAATACCAATATATGTATGTGTATATATGTGTAGACATATATAGCTTAAAGTAATAGATTACCTAGTGTATATCCAATGTGAATTCTTGCCTATTTGAGTATTGAATAATTGCATGCTATATAGAGTTGGGTGTATGTTGGCTTGTATAGCCTTGTATTGATGTGTGCTTGCTAGGATAGTCTTGGTTAGGCCTAGTAAGACTTGCTGGGTTAGGACATGACCTAGTTTGACCTAGTTTGACTAGTGCAGTTGACCAGAGTTGACCAAGGGTTGACTTTGGCCTAGTTTGACCTAGATTCATGTAGAATGCATTGTAGTGCTTTATATTACCCTTCTGGACATGTTGTTACTTGTGCTATTCTAATTAGGATCCAGACACCTCTTTTCGGACAGTATCTTTACCTTGGACATTCAGACATCAGGCGAGTACATTCTCTGATAGTTCTCTCATTTACTTGTCAATTACTGTACTTCAGTTCTAGTTAGTTGTATGCGATTCTCTGTTACAACACGTGTGGATATTTCTGGATTTATGTATACGACACACTTTTATTTTCTGGCCTCTATTACTGGTATCATCTCTATTACTGGAATCATCTACTGGAATCATTTAACTGGAATCATTTTACTGGAATCATTTACTGGAATCATTTACTGGTATCATTATATTTTGGCTGGACTCATCTTGAATCATTGTGTCAAAATTCTGGATTCACTTGCTGGGAGGGGAAATACTAGAGTGAGACATGTAGACATACCCCAATCTGGAATCTCCCTACTAGAATCTACTGGAAGCATAGCCATCTCTCGCCTGATCAGTGAGGGATGTGCCTGATTACCCACAGCTGTTTACATGTCGAACTTGGTATTTTAAAACACACTGCTAGAGTATAGGCTGGACTCATCCTGGAATCGTTGATCATTATAACTAGAATCGTTCCTTACTGGATTCATCTTGTATTAGATTCATCCCGTACTAGATTTACATAGGTTTTACACTGGTTACATTTTCTGTCTGGACTTTATATATATTACCCTGGTTCAGCTAGTTCTATTTTTACAGTCTTCATTGCTATGATTCTTCTCTTGTTTAGTATTTACTTTCCTTGCACTTTATCTCTCTTTCTTACCATCACCTGAATATAAACTGCCATTTCATCAATATAACTGTCTATAACTGCTGTATAGTTCTCTGTCATTTACTTGGGTTTTCTAGATGAGATGTGCTCGTTCTGTCCTGACTGGACCTGTTGATAAATTTTACAGATAGCCTGGAGGTTGCCTGCTAGCCTAGAAGAGACACAGTAGAGGTTGTATAGTTAGTTATTTCAGTTGTATTGAGTTGTATTTATTCTATGGATTACTGTATTGAGCTTTGAGATGTTTTCTGGGTTTGTGTATCTTAGACACTTAGACTTCTATCTGCTGTATCTCTTTTGGATTTCATGTTTTAACCTATCTTTTATCTCGCTCTACCTTAGTTGTGATTGAGACTGTATCTGCTATGTCACCTCCATTCGGAGAGTATATACTGTACATGTACCTTTATATTGTTAGATGTTTGACCTAGGACAGCGTTCTACCGCCGACACTGCGGCGTTGGCTGGACGTACCCACGTCTCGTGCCCTTACTCTAGGGTGCGGGTCGTGACACGCATGATGGGTGGCTTCTCAGTGAGCCGCATGAAGATAGTCCTCGTGAGCCGCCTAGGGTGACTCTGCCTGAGCCGCATGAGGTGTGTTGGCCCATTCCACGGTCACACCCGGTTTCGATAATCAACATATACTTTAGTCAATACACAAAATATAGAAAATGCTGCTAACTATTTCAGGATGCATGAAATCATATTCAACGGACGATGTACTGCATAAATCAAAGCGTCAAAGTCATCAAAATCTTCTGAAGACTCTTTTCTACTTTTATTCTGTATTTTACATTTTATTGAGTCTAGGAATTACTTTGTAAAATCAATTATGGTAATACTGGCTTAGGGTTAAAATTGTCCTCCTTTCTAGAATCCTATTTTTACCCTTTCCTATTTTCGGTTACAAATATTTCAAAAACATATTTCAAAAATATCTTTTCAAATGATTTTACAAATAACCAAAAACCAGTTTGAAAACTGTTTTTACAAAAGATTTTTAAAATATCTCCTGACAGAACTCCCAGCCGAGTTCGGCCCGAGTTCGGTCCGAACTCTGACCGAGTTCGGTCAGTTTGTATTCAAACTTCAGTTGCCTCCAAATCTGCAAGCAACGTCTATTTTGCGAGATATTTGCACCCGAACTCTGCCCGAGTTCTGCCCGAGTTCGGTTGGTGAAAACACCTATAAATAGAGAAGAACTTTTCACTTCAAATCATCAATTCATTCTTCATCTTCTCTTCTCTACTATTCAAGTGTTTTTGTAAACGATCTAAGATTTTCAAATCTCACCTACACATCTCTTAGCCAAAAGCCAGTACTATCAGAGTTGATTTAGAGTCTTTTGGTTACTCAAGAGTTGTAAGAGGTCGTTCAAGTTTCAACAACTTTTCTGTTGTGGAGCTGGTCGTGCGCTCGCCACCATGCATGGTGTTGTGAAGCCGGTCGTGCACTTGTCACCAAGCACGGTGTTGTAAGAGATTGCAAGCTCTCAGTTAAAGCTTGTGCCATAGTAGATTAACATCGAGCAAGAGTACTCGAGACTGGATTAGTCCTCTCAGAGGGATACCAGTGTACATCGCTGTGTCACTGAGTTTGATTCTCCTATCTTTATTTACTGTCTCTTACATATCTGCCATAGTTTAATTTTTTAATTGGTGATTATATTTCCGCTGCACACACGCACTCTATTCACCCCCCCTCTAGAGGTGCTCAACGATCCTACAATTGGTATCAGAGCAGGTTATATTCTTATATAACATACCCTAGAGAGTATATATATGGCAGCCGTGAAATCTATATTCAACGGTGAAGGGCAATCCACAAATAGACCTCCCCTATTTGATGGAACAAATTACACTTACTGGAAAACACGTATGACTTTCTTTCTTAAGTCTCTAGATTTTGATCTTTGGTCAATAGTCATTGATGGGTATAAGAAACCACCACCTACAGTGGTTGAAGGTATTCTTATGGAAAAGCCGCATGACAAGTACACCGATGCTGAAAAAGCAAAGGCGAGTCTTGATGCTCGAGCCATCAATGCACTATTCTGTGCAATTGACAAAACCGAGTTCAACAGAGTTTTAACCTGCAAGACGTCTCACAAAATTTGGAAACTTCTTGAGATAACCCATGAAGGGACTTCCCAAGTAAAAGAATCCAAAATTAGTAGACTGACTCAGGAATATGAATCTTTTAAGATGAAACCCGGTGAGTCAATTACACAGATGTTTACTCGTTTTCTTGATATAACTAATCCTCTGCAATCTCTTGGTAAAGATTACAGCAATCACGAGAAGATTAGAAAGGTGCTGCGGGCTCTAACAAAGAATTAGAATCCAAAGGCCACAGCAATTATTGAAGGAAACGACCTCACCACAATGTCGTTGGAAACTTTGATGGGCAAGCTCATGACCCATGAACTCGACTTGCAAGATTTTGAAGAAGCAACACCAAAGGAGAAAACTATTGCCTTCAAAGCTCATGCAAGAAAGCCGACATACAATGATTCCGATGAAGAATCCTCAAGTGGTGATGAACAAGCCCTACTTGTGAAGAACTTCAGAAAGTACCTAAAGTTTACAAGCAGAAAGAAGAAAGACGTCCAAGAAAGCAATGAAGATGAAACCATATGCTTTGGATGTAAGAAATCAGGGCACATGAAGAAGGACTGTCCAGCTACCAAGAAGAGCAGTCCATATGACAGATCAAGATCAAGCAGAAAAGCTACAACTGGTCGAAAGTATGCCAACACAAGTATCTGGCATAAAAGCGACGCCAGTGATTCTGAAGAAGAGGATAGACCCTGCAGAAATGCAAATGTCTGTCTTATGGCATTTGACAAGGTATCTTCAAACCCTCTATATGATGAATTTACTTTCGATGAGTTAGAAAATGCCTTTAGCGATTTACTTGAAGAACACAAAAATGTGCTTGACAAGTATAAGCAATCTCGAAAAGAGATTAAGGCATACACAATCGAGTTAGCTAGACTGTCCAATCTTATTCAAGATATTAAAGAGACGTCTACTACCGGTAACACGGAAGAGATAGCCAAACTCAAGGTAGACTATCATGAGGCTATCCTCACTATTCAAAAAGAAAGAAAGAGATTATGGTAAGATGCAAAAACTGTATGACACAGAGAAGAGGATGCACTTAGTAACAGAACAGAGACTCTCAGTTATGACTGCTAAATATGAAGAGTCTATTGCGATTTCTAAAAGTTAGAAATCAAGTTAGGCAAACAGGAAATACCTGTGACACAGCCTAATTTTAGTCCTAATGCAAAGCATACACCTAAGAGGACTAAAACAAGAAAGCACAGAAGAAACACGATTATCATCATGCTTTCACTTATAGGTTCTCCAAGAAACCAAACAAGCATGTGAACACAGTTTCAACCACATCTGGCTCTAAACTGACTTGCACTTATTGTGGTACACACGGACACATATCACAGTATTGTCTTGCAAGAAAGCTTGTTGATAATCATACTTTAGTCTGGAGACCTAAAGCTAATCAGCATGGACCCCTCAGAAAATGGGTACCAAAGGATTCATCTACTTGTTTTGTAGGTGGACCCTCAACCCTCTCATGCTAGAAGCAAATGGATCCTCGATAGCGGATGTTTGCGACACATGACTGGTGATGCATCTTTATTCGCTACGCTATCGATGAAGAAAGAAGGATACATCTCCTTCGGAAATAACTTGAGAGGTGATATTATAGGTAATGGTACTGTAGGTATTTCTCCTTACCCAATAATAAAGGATGTTTGTCTAGTAACTGAATTGAAACATAACCTATTGAGCATAAGTCATTTGGCAGATAATGGTTATGGTATCAATTTTGTGAAAGATAAATGTACCATATATGATATGTCATCTGGTGATCCCGTATATAAAGGGATTAGAGAAGACAATATTTATGTTTTCTTTTTGGAGAATACTAATAATGCAGGAAGGTGCCTAGTAGCCAATCAAGATAAAAGCTGGCTATGGCACATGAGACTAGGACATGCAAACATGGATACTATCTCACGTCTGAACACAAAGAAGTTGGTAAAAGGACTCCCAGAAATTCCATTCAAGAGAGACATGGTATGTGCTGACTGTGAAAAGAACAAAGCACATAGGTCTTCTTTTAAATCTATCAACGCTGTAAGTACTTCGAGACCTTTGCAGTTGATTCATATGGATTTATTTGGTCCAAGTAGAGTCGCTAGTCTTGGCGGTAAACTCTATGATTTTGTCATTGTTGATGATTTCTCTCATTTTACATGGGTTTACTTTTTATCAAACAAAAGTGATGCTATTTTTGAATTTCAGATATTTTGTAAAAAGGTACAAAACGAAAAAGGCTTCATGATTACTCGTATCCGAAGTGATCATGGTGGCGAATTCGAAAATTCTGATTTTAAAAAGTTTTGTGATGATAGTGGATATTACCACGAATTTTCTTGTCCTAGAACTCCCTAACAGAATGGTGTTGTGGAGCGGAAGAACCGTACTCTAAGCGAAATGGCTAGAGTCATGCTTAATCAGCATAATCTTCCTAAATATTTTTGGGCAGAAGCTGTTAGTACAGCCTGTCATATTTTAAATAGGGTGTTAATTCGACCTATCTCGAAAAAAACACCATATGAGCTTTGGTTTGGAAGAATTCCAAACATTTCTTATTTTAAAGTTTTTGGTTGTCGCTGTTTCATCCTGAACACCAAGGATAACTTGGGTAAGTTCGACTCCAAAGCAGATGACGGGATTTTTTTCGGATAATCTGCTAAGAGTAAGGGATATAGAATTTTTAAAAAAGATCTTTGATTGTTGAAGAAAGTATTAATGTTACCTTTGATGAGTTGAATAGTCATAGATCTAGCGACAGTGATGATGAAGATGCACCTACAAAGACAAAGAAGAGTTCTGAGAAAGATCCTACCCAAGAGGCAAGAACTGATAAAAGTTCCGAAGATGCAGGAACTGAGAAGAGCCTTGTGAAAGGTATGGCCCAAAGATTCGAATCATTGAGATTCAAACCAGATCATCCAAAAACTCTCATAATAGGTGATGTATCCAAAGGTGTAAGTACTCGTTCATCTCTTAAAGATTCTGAAGTAGCAGCTAATGTAGCATTTATTTCACAAATAGAACCTAAGAATGTTGATGAGGCTTTTTCTGATGAATTTTGGATTTCTGCCATGCAAGAGGAACTTAATCAATTTGAGAGAAACCAAGTTTGGGAACTCGTTCCTAAACCTATTGGTCAATCGATAATTGGTACCAAATGGGTGTTCCGAAATAAACTTAGTGAAGATGGACAAGTTCTACGCAACAAAGCATGTCTAGTTGCACAAGGTTATAATCAAGAAGAAGGAATTGATTATGATGAGACCTATGCTCCTGTTGCTAGACTAGAAGCTATCCGCATGTTTTGCGCTTTTGCTTGTTTTAATGATTTCAAACTTTTTCAAATGGACGTGAAAAGCGCATTTTTAAATGGTTATTTGAAAGAAGAGGTTTTTGTGAAACAACCCCCTGGTTTTGAAGATTTTTAAAAACCTGATCATGTTTTCAAGCTTAAGAAAGCACTTTATGGACTCAAACAAGCACCTCGTGCTTGGTATGAACGCCTAAGCGCCTTCTTACTTGAAAATGGTTTTTCAAAAGGTAAGATTGATACTACTCTGTTTATTAAATCCATGAATAATGATATACTTCTAGTACAAATTTATGTAGATGACATTATCTTTGGTTCTACTAATGAACAACTCTGTCAAGAATTTGCCAAGTGTATGCAGAGTGAATTTGAGATGAGCATGATGGGAGAGCTGAACTTCTTCCTAGGATTGCAAATCAAACAACACTCGAACGGAACATTCATCAACCAAGCCAAGTATACGAAGGACATACTGAAGAAGTACGACTTCGTGAATGTAAAGCCAATTGGGACTCCTATGGCTACATCTACAAAGCTTGATGCTGATAAAAGTGGCAAACCTGTTGATCAGCGTAAGTATCGAGGTATGATTGGTAGTTTATTATATTTAACTGCTAGTCGCCCTGATATTATGTTTAATGTTTGCATATGTGCACGATATCAGGCAAACCCTAAGGAATCACATCTTAGTGCCGTTAAGCGTATCTTTCGATACCTTAAAGGAACTTCTACTGTTGGCTTATGGTATCCCAAAACCAAATCTTTTGACCTTATAGGTTACTCGGATGCGGATTTTGCTGGATGCAAAGTGGACCGTAAAAGTACCAGTGGCACATGTCATTTCTTAGGAAAGGCCTTAGTCTCTTGGTTTAGCAAGAAACAAAATTCAGTAGCATTATCAACAACTGAGGCTGAGTATATCGCCGCAGGACGTTGTTGTGCTCAAATTTTGTGGATGAAGCAAACCTTAGAGGACTACAATCTGCACTATACAAATGTTCTTATTTATTGTGATAACACTAGTGCAATTAATTTGACTAAGAACCCTATCTGTCATTCACGCACAAAGCACATAGAAGTTAGACATCATTTTTTACGTGATCATCAACAACACGGGGATATTTGCTTAGAATTTATTGATACTGAACATCAACTAGCTGATATTTTCACTAAACCATTGGCTGAAGACCGTTTTAACATCTTGAGGCGTGAGCTCGGCATTCTTGAATTCTCGGATTCTTAAAACATATGGTAATTAAAATTGCATTTATAACTTGACAATTTATTATTTAATGAAAATTATTTTTGGGGACAAACTTACAAAGGGTATGTCTGTCACCACGGCTACGGTCGAAGCGAAGCGGTACTTAAGAGTTCCCCGGTGAACCACCGTTAGCTGGGACAACCCCTATAGTTAACCCGAAAATAATAGCAGTTATTTAATAAACCAGTCAAATGTTACTTTTTACATTCTTTATTTACCTGACTGCTTTGACTGTCTCGGGAATGCAAGTGGCCGAACTCGGCCCGAACTCTGACCGAGTTCGGACCGAATTCGGACCGAGTTCGGTCGGCGCTGTGATGGTTCCAGAACCGAATAGCCGGCCCTAGCACCTATTTATTTCATCCTTTCTTCCACTTTTTCTCTACACCAAAACGTGGAATACTTCCATCTCCTACTAGAAATCCTTCCTCCTCATTCTTTGCAAGGAATCGACAAGTTCAAGTGGGCGATCTTCTTCCTCATGGCTCCGAAACGTCAACGAGGAAATTCTTCTCAAGGTGCTTCCTCCTCATCCGACTACATTCCGGCAAGTCTCTTCAGTCCAGCCAAACCTAGAGATCCCGAGGAATATGATAGCACTTTGTTTCCCGACAAAGACTTCTTCGATCTCTGGTTTGATTCTTTCTCTCTTCGTCATATTTGTGCTGGAGCCTTCGTCAATTTTACAACTTTCTTTGAATATGCTCCTGTTTTTGATCAACTTGGATTCCGTGATTTTTTCGAGGTTCAAGATAACATTTACGACAATGCAGTCCGTATGTTTTACTGCAATTTGTAAGTAAAACAAAACGGGAATTTCTATTCCTGTATTGCTGGACAGAAATTAGAATTTAGCGCCACCGATATCAGTGAATATTTCACATTCCTGATCTTGGTGATGCACTTGTTGACATCCACCATGTTCAATTCCCTGCCGATGTCACTTTAGTTTCCTTTAGGGAATTGATTTGTCACCCTACTCCTCCTCCCAGAGAATCTTTTCTAGACATCTAAACCAAACTTTTTACGAGCTTCATCGTATGATTTTCTCGGCCCTTCTTCCGAAGAAAGGCTCTACCGATGAAGTTACTTTTTTGGAACTTTCTGCTCTTTATCACATTCATTTTGGAATTCCTTTCTCCGTTCCAAAAACCATGATGTCTTGGATGCTCAGCTGCAAGAATGCGGGTAGGAACTTAGTCTTTCCTATGCACCTTGCTAGTATTTTTCGACGTTTTGAGATTGATCTTGAAACGTGTGCCATTTCTTCTCCACCTGTTGAGTTGACCCGCTCTCGTCGGTTTCCTCAACCTCCTGGTGCTGCTCCTGCTGTCCCAGCTGCTGATGCTGAGGCCCCTCCAGCTGATGCTCATCCTGCTCCGGCCCCTGCCCCAGGACTTGATCAGGCATTCTACCAGCGGTTTGATGATTTCGTTGCCGTTTCCACGCAACGTTATCAGGACTCCGAGTTCCGGCATATTTCTCAGGCCCAGGTGCTGAGAAACAGTATTGCCGATCTCCACTACAGCCTGGTTCAGGATCCAGTCTGTCCACTCACTATCCTTCCACACCCGGCTTTCCCTGGTCCTCGTTTTACTGATGAGGTCACTTTTCAGTATTTCGACCCGACCACTGCCTATTTCCCTCATGATCCTCCCGGTGCGGACGACCCAGCGTTGTGATATGGATTCAGCCATGGGATAGTGGATTTAGTTTTCATGAGTTGATGCAGTTTATGTAGTAGTTTTTTTTATTTCATGTCTAAACTGTTTCAGTTAGACTTTATCAGTTGTATTTTTTTTGGATTATTAGTGGAACCTCGATGATATTTCAGTTTATTATAGTTCATTTTATTCCAGTTGTCTATGCTGTGATTACTTCCTTTTACTTTACTTTGTCGTGTTTATTCTATTGTTGGCTTCATGATTTACGGGGGAGCCTATTCATTTTACTACTTGACAAAGGGGGAGAAAAGAGTATACCAAACGCATATCCAAAACAAAAACAATTTTCAGGTATTTTTGTTATTTTGTTCTATTTAATATAAATATATTTTGGTATAGACTCAAGTTTGTCAATTATCAAAATAGGGGAGATTGTTGGCCCATTCCACGGTCATACCCGATTTCGATAATCAACATATACTTTAGTCAATACACAAAATATAGAAAATGCTGCTAACTATTTCAGGATGCATGAAATCATATTCAACGGACGATGTACTGCATAAATCAAAGCGTCAAAGTCATCAAAATCTTCTGAAGACTCTTTTCTACTTTTATTCTGTATTTTACATTTTATTGAGTCTAGGAATTACTTTGTAAAATCAATTATGGTAATACTGGCTTAGGGTTAAAATTGTCCTCCTTTCTAGAATCCTATTTTTACCCTTTCCTATTTTCGGTTAAAAATATTTCAAAAACATATTTCAAAAATATTCTTTTTAAATGATTTTACAAATAACCAAAAACCAGTTTGAAAACTGTTTTTACAAAAGATTTTTAAAATATCTCCTGATAGAACTCCCAGCCGAGTTCGGCCCGAGTTCGGTCCGAACTCTGACCGAGTTCGGTCAGTTTGTATTCAAACTTCAGTTGCCTCCAAATCTGCGAGCAACGTCTATTTTGCGAGATATTTGCACCCGAACTCTGCCCGAGTTCTGCCCGAGTTCGGTTGGTGAAAACACCTATAAATAGAGAAGAACTTTCCACTTCAAATCATCAATTCATTCTTCATCTTCTCTTCTCTACTATTCAAGTGTTTTCTAAATGATCTAAGATTTTCAAATCTCACCTACACATCTCTTAGCCAAAAGCCAGTACTATCAGAGTTGATTTAGAGTCTTTTGGTTACTCAAGAGTTGTAAGAGGTCGTTCAAGTTTTAACAACTTTTCTGTTGTGGAGCTGGTCGTGCGCTCGCCACCAAGCACGGTGTTGTGAAGCCGGTCGTGCGCTTGTCACCAAGCACGGTGTTGTAAGAGATTGCAAGCTCTCAGTTAAAGCTTGTGCCATAGTGGATTAACGTCGAGCAAGAGTACTCGAGACTGGATTAGTCCTCTCAGAGGGATACCAGTATACATCGCTGTGTCACTGAGTTTGATTCTCCTATCTTTATTTACTGTCTCTTACATATCTGCCATAGTTTAATTTTTTAATTGGTGATTATATTTCCGCTGCACACACGCACTCTATTCACCCCCCCTCTAGAGGTGCTCAACGATCCTACAAGGTGGCCTCTGCCTGAGCCATATGGGGCTGTCCACGTGTCAAGGCCGTATGAAGGATTTTGGGGTTTGATGGATTGTGTCAGAGATTTCCTTTATTTTCCTAGGAGTTTACCATTATGACAGAGTCATTATTGCAGCTTTATGTCAGTGCCGTCAGTTCTCCTTTATGTCAGAGCATTAAATAGGGCCTTTGCTTAATGGCCAATTGTAAAAGCGAACCGCAGAAGGCCACGTGGTGTTGCTTGAGCCGCATGTCCAAGTTGGTGACTTTTGAACTGCATGATGCTCTTGAGCCGCATGGGTTTTCCTGTTCTGAGCCGTATGGGCAATCATGTTCTTTTCCATGCTTCTACAAGACCCCCTTCAAAGTTTTCAATTTGCAAAATTAAAATACTTTGAATAAGAAGCATGGCTATGTGAGCTCCGCTGGCCGCATAGGATGCTCTGGCCGCATGAACCTCTTTGCCGCATGGCCTGTCTAGCCGCATAAATTTCCTAGCCGCATGGGCTCCCTGCCACGTGTGCGTGTCATTAATTGCCTTTAATTCATTTTAGAGCCTTCTTTTGGGGGAATTCCAAGGGTCAGTTCATTAAATCTTTGGATTTTATGCCCTGGATGAATCTCCTTTATGAGAGAGGGGGCAAAATTCGAGGAGTCGGTTTTGTTTTGCCTGTAGCACACGACCCGAAGCGGTTAATGGTCTACGTGCCCCCCTCTTTTGTCCTCCTATAAATAAGAGGAATTAAGAGAAGAAACTTCTTTACTCTCTCCTTAAATTCAAACCTTTTCTACCCCAATTGCTATCCTCTTCTTCGATCACCGATGGCTCCCAAGAAGACTGTTGCGGCGAAGGGAAAGAAGGCAGCGTCTTCGTCGGCTGCGGCGGCGAAGGATAAGAAAGCTACTTCTACTTCGACCACGGTGACGAATGATAATGTGGCAGCTCCTCCGCCAGCCACCGTGCCCGTAGTCCATCCCGACATCCACCCCAACATTGCTGGTAAGGACGCTGCGTGAGCTTGAAACCCTAACTGTTGTGGCTACGTCGCATGCTCTTATGCGCAAGCCTTCATCTTCATGTGTGCCGTATGTATGTCTCGTGTCCGAGCCGCATGGGGTATGCTTCATGTCCGAGCCGCATGGGAATTATTACTATGGTCGCATAAGCACTTCGCCAATGGGGCCGTATAAGTTGTACTGGGCCGCATAGACTCGTACGAATTTTTTGTCGTATGAGCCGCATGAACTTATCCGAACTCTGAGAGCCATGTAAGAGCACTGCGCATGAACCTTCGCTGGACGGAGCCGCATAAGTGTTTTTCTGAGTTGGGCCGTATGAGGCTCCATTAAGTTAGAGCCGCATAAGCTTGAAAACACCCATAAGTTCTCTTTGTCTATCTTTTTATCTTATTTCTTTTGTTTTCTTTTCAGTGAATTTCCCAGTTAATGCTGCGGGGGAACCTTTGGTGGGTCGTGCTCAAGCCGCCATGGGCTACAGGTACGACCAGATAGTTCGGTATGTGGCAGACCAGCTTCCTAGTGACGAGCCTTTGACGAGGTTGAATGCCCTCAAGAACCAACCCTTCTACTTCCTATGTGCCATGATGAATTCGGGGAAATTGGAAAGGGAATACCTGAAACCTGCGTTCTTCTTCGGAGATGCTTTGACTGTGAAGAACAGTCAAGTTCTTGATGTATCGGAGAACTGGAGCTTTATTTCTAACAGGATGGCGATCCGTATCCCTCAAATGGAGCGTCACTTCCCACTATCTTGGTTTAATATGCTCCCGCTGGACAGGAAGATGGAAGAGTCTTTGACCCCTACCCGGAATGGGATGTTTGTGGGCGACATCCATTACAATGACAGCATGAAGTCAGTGTGTGCGGGTAAGGTGCATGCCAGCCGTTATGTAATGGGATTGGCCCCGGGTACTTTCTTGAATGTGCCGGGTCCCAATTTCATGTTTTCTTCAGCCGATACTTTCCTGAACCAACTTGCTCAAAAAGGTTCCTATCCGATTGGCCGGTTGGCGCTCCCAAGTTGGATACACCCTATCCCCTCATGGATCAATCTGTCTATGTGGATCTCGCAAAAGTATGAGACTTTTTTGCGTGAGATTGGTCTTTATCACGCTATTCGGGGCACCAGCCACGACTTACCTGTAAACAAGAAATTATTCATGGCTTTGCTGGAGATGTACAACTGCCGTACGGGAACCTTCTATACACCTGTAGGGGAAATGGGGCTTGCACTGCATGAGATGCACGTGGTTTCGAAGCTTCCTTGGGAGGATGAAGCTTTTGAGGTATACAATCCTACGAATGAGGAGTTCGAAGAGCTAGAAGAACGGTATCCGGGTTTCGTGGCTATTTATCAGGAGATATTGTGCCACTATAGCACGTGCCAGCAGATAGCCAAGAAGGATAGCAGCTCGGAAGGGAATGCTCCCCACACTAAGGACTGGATAAGCTATCTCTTCTCGACGGGAGCCTCAGGCCGAGTTACTTCCCGAAGTCCTCAATCCCGGGATGCGGTTCAGGCCTTGGTGTCGTCGGCCAAGAGGATGGCCACCACCAGTGACAGATTTGGGAGTCAAACCGACTCTTTTGGTTATTTTTATCAGGATACCCAAGAGCTGTCAGAGAAGGCGCTACTGGCGGGATTCTTGATGGTATGGTTGCAGAATTGCGTAGTCTCGGAATGAGCTGGTTCTATTAAGAGGATCAGCCGTAATTTTATCTTCCCTACTGTGAAGCTGGTTTTTTGTAATCAAACTAGCTCTTCTTCCGGCCATGGTGTGCAGTATATACCATGGCCTCCATACTTTTACGTCCAAGGTCATTGCCCGCGATGTGACAAAAGACTTTGAACGGACTGAGCTGCACTATCATTATCTGATGGGGTGGCTATTAATGTACTGCCGGTCTTTGATGAGACCGGGTTCTGAAGATGGCGTGATTGCTGATGACACTTTTATCTTCCGTTATCGCAACGAGCCTTGGGAGTACGAGACCATACGTGCCTGCCGGATGGCGCTGGCGAGAGCAGATAGGTACGACTTTTTCGTATCCATCTCTCGTTTTACTGCTGAGGAAATATCGGACGTACATCTCGACGGTATTGGGCCCCCTCAGCTTCTAGACGGTTAGATGCTCCTGTGGTTACGTAACATCTGCCCCGCCCACCTGGTATACCGCAACCGCAATGCTGTCTTCCTGGAGCCTTACCTGCCTAGCAGGTTTGTCCGGTAGTTTGGATACAACCAACTTTTTCTGGATAGTCCCAGCTCCTGTCTGGGTTTTGAAGGTAGCCTCCTTGACGGTGTCAGGGTCTGGCACTACTATGATATGTTCCATACCCGTACCACTTTTTCGGTACCTGATGTTGAGGCGCCGGTAGAGCTTTTGTATATGGCAGCCTGTACCATGTTATGGCAAACAAGCTCCCCATTGGTTTTAACCCGGGTAACAGTTTTATTATTGGTACTGGCCTGGACGAGAAGCCCCAGGGGGCCAAGACGAGGAAGAAGAAGAAGAATATGGTCGAGGTGCCAGACTCGGACTCCACCAATGTAGATGATGAGGACGACGAGCGTGATACAGATAACTCTTCCCTCCCGGTGGAAGATGTTGGAGCGGATCAACCACCTGTTTCGTTAAATAAGATGGTGGCGGATCAGCCACCCGTCGCATCTGGTCTTGTACGGAAGCGTAGCAGACAAATCTCCCCTGTTGGTGGTATTCCTCACTCCCGAAAATTGGCTGCGACCAGACATCGCAGGCTAACTATAAGGAAGAGAAGCGAGGAGGTCGACCCCACTTCGGAGGTAAAGCAAGTTACTAGCATCTTTATTCATTTCTTCTTTTCTTCTAGTTTTGACTTTAATTATTTTCCTTCCCTCCCGTAGGTGTCCGAAAGAAGAGGAATCTCAAGTTGCAGAGGTCGTGACTCGAGACGACGGGGGCTCCGATGAACCTGTCCCTGAAATTGTTAAATTTTATCAAGATGACGCTGATCGAGTCGTACCTCCCTCCGGGGTGGCTGGGACAGAAGAGCCAGCTAAATTTAACTTGGAGGTTGCGGGTGAGGAGACCACGTCAGCTGCGAGCGAGCTGCAGCCTCCATGCTCCTCCCCTGGTAAGATAAGCCAAATCTTAACTTGTGAGGAGGCCTATCTGCTCTATCATCACATCCTTCGGGTTACGTTGATTGATTATTGCTCTGGACATACAGGTCCTGCCTCTCCAGTACCGATGATGGATATTGTTGAGACAGGCTCTGCCGAAGGGACACTGGCGGAGAGGAGCGTACCCCCTCTCCTTCCGGCTCATCTTGAGGGGCCTCCCGCTGTCTCGAGTTTAGAAAGTCAGGTGGCGGCACAGTCGGGGTAGGGAACAATGGTCCTTGCATCCTCTTCTGCTCAGGCGGTTCCGAGAGTCGACCTTTCTGCCCTACCGAGTGTCCAGACTCTTCGGGTGGCGGAGGAGGAGTTAGCCGCTATCCGCGCATCTTTCCGCTTGAAATTTGTCTCTCTGGTGGCAAGTTCTAGCACGCCTCCTTCGACACTGCCGGCCACGCTTTCTTTGACGCCGTCCTCTACAGAGGTTCTGGACGAAGCGTCACAGGACGTGGTTGACAGCTTTTATCGCCACTTGAAGAGGGGGGGGGTAGCGGCTGCTGTGGAACGAGGACCTCTTTTGCCTTGGCCCGGCAATACGCCCAGGGTCATATTGATATCCTTAAGACTCTTCCCATTGGGACAGGGGTAGCTGCGCTTCTGGAGACGAAATTGCTGGAGGCTGATCAGCTGGTGGCCCAGCTTTATGTGCTGCGACAAGCTGATCTATCTGCTGCTATAGATTAGGAGCGCGGTTTCCTCACAGCTGCTGTAGAGAAGATAAGGGCTGCTCGGGATAAGACCAGGCCGGCCATACTGAAGGACCTCCACGATCTGTCTGATCGATATGATCAGTTAAGCCGCGAGAGTGAAGATGTTATGGCTCGGGAAGCGACTGCCTCCCGTGGGGTCATTGATACGCGGGAGCAGATCCTTGAGCTTCAGAGGAAGTTAGCTTTCCTGGAGTCTAAGCTTGAGGCTGCTCGCACCGAAAGGGGGTTAATTATACAGGAGGCTGACAGAGTTAATCGAGCTTCTGCTGGCCTGGAGCTTGCCCTGAGAAGTTGGAGGACGGCTGACGGGCACACATGGACCTGGATAATGCGGAGCGGTTGTCCCAGGAGCCAAGCACCGAGCTAAGCAGCAGCTTGAGCGGGGGACCGCCTTGGTGAAGAACCGTCTCCTGGAATTATGTACCGCCGAACCATAGATGGCTTTTTTCCTTCTTTTTGTTTTCGTTCTTTTCCTTTCTTTAAGTGGGACGTTGTCCCTAGAACATGTAGTGCTTTTGCCTTCCAAATAAAAAGTATGCTTTATTTCTACCCTTTATTTGTACTGCTTGTTGTACTTGTGGTGTTATGGTGGTGTTTGCCCTGCTTGGGGGGCTTGTTTGTGGACCTGTTACCCTTGGCATACCTGGGTTTTAGGTACGGATAACAAGTTTGATGGGGGCACCTAGAACAATTCTACGGTAAGGTAGTTATGGACGTTCCGGGTATCGGGAGAAAGAATGCCATCGAGCAGCTGGGCTTCCGGGATATGATGAGGAATGATGTGCATGTACTAGAAACTTAGTACATCATTTGTAGTCAGCAGAGAACATTTGTGGGCCTATTATCCTTGGCATACCTTGGTTCAGGATACAGATAATAAGACGAGAGAGAAAACTAACACACTTACTCAGAGGTAATGAGGACATGGCAAGTATGGAGGTTTTACCGCGGAGTCTTCCTATTCAGAGGGTAATGAGGACATGGCAGGAATGGACTTAACGGAGGATATTTGTGGTCAACAGAGGATATTTGTGGACCTATTATCTTTAGCGTACCCTGGGGTTTTTTTTCGGTACAGATAATAAGTCGAGGGAGAACCAACATATTTACTCAGAGGTAATGAGGAAATGGCAAATATGAGGGTTTCTTCGATGGAGCCTTCCCACTCAGAGGTAATGAGGACATGGCAGGAGTGGGCTCTATGAAGGGGTACATAGGACGACTCAGAGGTAATGAGCACATAGAAGTTCTATGTAGAGGGGTGATTTGTTTTTGGCGGAAGTGAAACGACTAAGAGGTAACATCGACGTGGTCGTTTTGGAAATTTTGTCTATTACCCTTTTTGTGCACTGAGAGTGCGGGTAGTGGATCATAAGGGAGGAGCTCTTTCAGAAAATAATTTCAGAGGTATGGTCGTACATGACTTACTATCTGAAAGAGTGACCGGAATGTAAGTTCAGAGGCACCTGCGGGTACATAACTCGATGATCTAGGAGAGTTGGAGTCGGCATGTGAGTTCAGTGGTATGAAAGAGTATATGACTCGGCGATCTGGAATTTAGAGAATGTGAGTTCAGCGGTACCGGAGGGTACATAACTCAGCAATCTGGGATTTTGTGAATGTGAGTTCAGCGGTACCGATGGGTACATAACTCAATAATCTGGGATATTTGGAGGAAGAATGTGAATACGAGTTCAGAGGTACCGACGGGTACATAACTCAATAATCTGGGATTTTGAGACTGTGAGTTCAGCGTACTGGCGGGTACATAACTCAATAATCTGGAATTTAGAGAATGTCGTTTAGACATAATATTTCTTCAGGAACTTGCCGTTGACGAGCAACATGAGCAAGTCTCCGTTTTGTTTTGCGAGGCGGTAAGCACCGTTGGAGAATACGGCCTCAATGATAAATGGACCTTTCCATTTTGGCTGGAATTTGTCGGCGGTTTTGTGAGTCACGACCATCGGCCTCCGAACTGCTAGAACGAGATCGCCCACTTGGAATGTTCTGATTTTAACCTTCTTGTTGAAGGCTCCGGAGATGCGTGCTTGGTATAGCTCGATTCGTTACTGAGCCAAGAGGCGCTTTTCATCTAAGGTCTCTAACTCTTGTAGCCGGCGATGGTAGTTATCGTCCGTCGTCAATTGGTAAGTGAGAGCGACGCGGAGTGAGGGTATTTGAATCTCCAATGGGAGAACTGCCTCACTCCCATACACCAGGGAGAATGGTATGTTCCCTGTGGCTGTTCGGACTGTGGTACGGTACGCCTATAAGCATTCACCAAGCTTTTCGTTCCAGTCGTGTTTGTTGGACGACACGAACTTCTTGAGCAACTTGATGATGGTTTTATTGAATGCTTCTGTCAACCCATTCGCTGCCGGATTGTATGTTGTTGAAGCAATATTCTGGATGCGGTGCTTGTCACAGAACCGATAGAAGGCATGGCTTGCGAACTGCGGACCATTATCATGGATGATCCTTTGGGGCAGTCCAAAGCGATAGATGACGTGATGCTTGAGGAAGCTGATCACGTTTGAAGTCTTCACTTCTACCAGCGGAACAGCTTCCGCCCATTTGAAGAAGTAATCTGTGATGGCGAGTATGAAACGATGTCCTCGGGAAGAGGGTGGAGTGATCGGACCGATGATATCCATTCCCCATGCTTCGAATGGCCAGGATGCCACTGTCGAATGTAGAAATTCGGATGGCTGGTGGATGAAGTCCGCATGGATTTGGCAGGCTTTGCACTTTCTTGTATAGTCTATCGCATCTGCTACCATCGTGGGCCAGTAGTAGCCCATTCGGCGAAGACGGTCTTACAATTTTGGGCCAGGCTGATGGGCACCGCAGACACCGTCATGAGCTTCGCGTACGGCTTTCTTGGCTTCTGCATTTGACAGACATCGAAGCAATAATCCATCGTAGGATCGGCGATACAGTATTTTTGTCTCTGTATCGTAGAAGAATCTGAGAGAACGCCTTCTGATAGAGGTGGCTTCCTTTGGGTCCTCCGGCAGAATGTCGTAGACTACGAAGTCAATGAATGGTTGTCTCCAGTCTGGGACTTTGTCAATCGTCTGAGCGGAATAACTCGCTACGAATTGAACATTGTTCTTGGGACAGACCAGTTTATGGCCTATCACTTCCACCGATTGATGAGTATAGTTCGGAACCGCTAGGGAAGCGACAAGGCCTGCTAAGGCATCGACTTCGATATTTTGGAGTCTGGGAACGTGTTCGATAAAGAACCCCTCGAACGACGAGATGATGTTGATCGCTATTTGGTGATAGGGGATCATATCTTCATGGCGGACTTCGTATGAACCTCGGATCTGATTGACGATTAACTGTAAATCGCCGTATGCTTCAAGATATTCTACCCCCAGCTCTCTTGTAAGTTGGAGGCCAATAACTAAAGCGTTGTACTTGGCCACATTGTTAGAGAAAGGTTTCGTGAGGGAGTAAGCGCGATTGATCACCAGTCCGGAAGGAGAAACCAGCACCACCCCGACTCCGACGACGATATTGCCCTTAGGTCCGGTCCTTAAGCCCCGTCGAAGAACATTTGCCATATATCTTCGTGAGAGGCCGCATGCGAGTCGGCGATCTCATCTGGGATTTTTTCATATATTCTGGCCGACTCCGAGCCTGGGTGGGCAGCTAAAAAGTCTGCCATAGCTTGACCATTAACAGCCTTTTACGTGACGAAGATCATATGGTAGGGGGATAGTAATATTGCCCATGTAGCAAGACGAGAGCTGAGTGCCCCTGGTTTAGTCATGAGGACCCGGAGGGGGTTGACTCGTGATATCACATGTATGATTTGCCCCGTGACATAGTGTCGCATCTTTTGAATGGCGAACACCAGGGCGAGGCATTCCTTTTCTACGGCGGGATATCGGTGCTCTGACCCAATCATCATACGGCTGAGGTAATATATAGCTTGCTCATGGCCTGAATCGTTGTTTTATGCTAGCAGAGCGCCGAGGTAATGCTCCATTGCTCGTACATAGAGCAGGAATGGTTTTCCAGCAACCGGGGCCACCAGGACTGGAGGGTTCGACAAATATTCTTTGATGCTGTCGAAGGCACGCTGGCATTCTTCATCCCATACGAATGAGACGCCCTTCTTCATGAGATGGGTGAATGGCTGACATCGCCCGGAGAGGTTAGAAATGAACCTCCTGATGTAAGCTAACCTCCCTTGGAGGCCTCGGAGTTCTCGAAGATTTCTCGGGAGACCCATTTCCATGATTGCCATTGTCTTCTCAGGGTCTACGTGGATACCCTGGGAGGTGATGATGAAACCCAAGAACTTCCTGCTGGATACGCCCAAGAAGGATTTCGTAGGGTTCATTTTCAAATTGTGCGCTCGCATTAGGTCGAACACTGTCCTTAGATCATGCAGATGATCTTCCTTAGAGCGGCTTTTGACGGCGATGTCGTCAACATAGCATTCCACTGTTTTGCGCAAGTGATTTCTAAAGATGATGCTCATAGCTCTCTGATAGGTGGTGCCAGCGTTCTTTAAACCGAAAGGCATGACTGTGTAGCAGAACGTGCCTATTGGTGTTAGGAACGATGTATGCTTTTCGTCGACGGGAGACATCTTAATTTGGTTGTACCCCGAGAAGCCATCCATGAACGACATACGTTCAAAGCTGCAGGTGTTGTCAATCATGATGTCTGTGATAGGGAGGGGGAACTGATCTTTAGGACACGCCTCGTTCAGATTACGGAAGTTGATGCAGATTCGAATCTTTCAATTCTTCTTGAGGACCGGTACTATGTTGGCGACCCAGTCCGGATGTTGCTCCTCACGAATGAAGCCGCTGGCTATGAGTTTGTTGACTTCGACTTCGATTGCATCCATGATGCCTGGGCGGAAGCGTCGTTGTTGTTGTTTGACTGGCTTTGCATCTGGCCGAATGTTGAGTTTGTGAAGAGCAATATCGAGATTTAACCCTGGCATGTCTTCATAGTTCCAGGCGAACACATCAATATATTCTTTGACGAGTTCCAGTAGTGATTCTCGCTCTTCGTCTGTCAGGCTTTTACTAACGAAGATTGGTTTTGGAGAAGAGTCGCTGCCTAGATCCACTTGCATAACCTCATCTTCAGTAGGAGGCTCTCTTTGTTGAAATCGCTTCTCCCATTGCGCATCCAGCTGTTGGGCCTACGGCTCTAATTCGAGGAGTTCAGGAAAGTCTTCACCTTCTTCGTAAGCATCGGCGAATGCCATATTGACAAACAGGACCTGCCTGAATACATCCCCGATGCTTATATCCGAATTAGAAGTTGGTGATCCGGTTGAGTGTGACTGCCAGTCGTATTCCTCATCTGAGCTTTCAGGGGTCGTTGTAGGCGTAACATATCCCAGTCCGCATCGGGTCTTGTTGTAGTAGTCCTGTGTTTTGCCAGCCAGGACCGACGACTTTAAAGATAATCGTCGACCAGTGCCGTACTTCAAACCTGGCGTAGTCTCCAGATCATACACCTGTTTTTGCATGAGGTATTTGGATTGGGGGCTATATAGATAGAGAGACAGTCTCCCGGCGTCCGATTCGAGATCGACTTCTTCTATGGTGAAGGGCTGCGGATTATTCTTCCGACCGAAGATGATTGGATGGTCCCCTCCCTCGATTATGCGGTAAGCGTCTTTCACGGTAGTGAGTTGATTTGCAGTATAGACATTTGTCACCTGTGTATGTAGGTGAGTGCCTATACCGTGTTCCATAGCATACATTGTACAAAGCTTATTAAGCTCGATGTAGTTCAAAGATAGCCCTTTATTGATGAAGTAAGGTATCTTTTCTAGCAGGATTACATCATCTGCGGATGGAACATCGATGTGAGCAGCCACATACTTGGCCAGTTCTGGTTCTTCTTCGGCCACCCCCTGGATAACTGAAGACTGAGAGGATGACTTAGACAACTTGATTATCAGGGGTTCTGTTGGTGGAGCAGAATGTGGAGTTGTTGGCAGACTAGTGACCCCCAATTTGGTATTCAATGCTGGACGGGGAGTGGTTGGCTCGCTGGAAGCCCCCGACTTTGCATCGGGGTGACGATTCTTCTTGGGAAGACGTATCGTCATTGGCTTATCGGAGGGATAGAGCTTCTCCGTTTGTGGCTGGCCGACTCTAGGTAGTCTGATTGTCAGTGGCTCCGTTGTGGGTCTTGGCGCTTGGCCGGACCTTGGCAGCCAGATTATCATTTGTCCTTCTTGTGCCGAGAGGCTGATTGCGTCCTTACGCAGAGCGGCCTTAAGGGGTGCGGACTTGCCAGGTTTGCGAGCTTGGAGGTGGATCGTCATAGGTTCTTCTGATCCTGTGGCCGTCTCGGTACGAGCTTGCACATCTCCTTCACCAAGGTGCCTCTTCGACTTTTCGTATAAGTAGGAGTCTGAGTAGTAGGATTCGACCCCTTTGAAGGGATCAATGTCGGCAAATTCTGTCCTCACGAAGCCGTATTTGTCGACATACTTGAAGCACTGATACAGCGTGGAAGGCATGATCATGTAATCGTGTATCCAGGGATGTCCTAAGAGGATATTGTAGGAAGTGTCCACGTCTATGACGTAACAGGTTACTTCTGACTGAAGATCGCCGATTTGGCACTTCAGGCGAATCTTTCCAATCGGGTAGCTCCTGTCCGAATTGAAACCGTTGATGGCGATGCTTGTTGGTGTCAGGCGATGCATAGGAATGCGGAAATGATGTAACAGACCCTTCGGGATGATGCTTATAGAAGAACCAGGATCAATGTGCATGCGGTCCACCTTTACGTCACCGATGTATCCAGTGTAATATAGCGGTCGATCGTGCAGGTTGGTTTTGATGAGCATATCCTGTGGACTGAAGATAATGTTGGGCATCGCTCCTGTGCAAGCGCTGTCTTGGAGATCTGCAGGCGGGCTCTCTCCCGTGAGGTTGACCTGAGCTAGATATGCATCGGCGTTCTGGAGTGCATCGCTCAAAGCCGCACGAATATCCTTAGAGAGTCTCAGAAGCTCGTATAATGATAATTTGGCCGGTGTGTTGGCCAATTTGCCCAAGATGTCAAAGTTGTAGGGCCTTTCCAGCCCATGAGGTGCCTCTTTTCGGAGGGATTTGTCAAAGCGAGTCTCCTTCGGCCTAGGCTTGTCGGTCGTCGGAAGTTGGGAATGTCCCGGAGTGTCAGCAGTGGTCGGCTGATGCTCTTCAGCTGAGTTATCTGGTGTACGTTGGGATTGAGCACCAGACCGAGTGACGACAGCTGTGGCTTCTTTGACATCTGCCGAAATTGTTCGGCAGGATCTGACCTTTCTAGTCTTCTTCTTGCCAATGGGGAGTGGTGCGGACTGAGTCACTTCAGGGACCAAGTCTGGATGGACCCACATGACTTTCCCTCGTGACGTGGTAAGGGGTACTAGACCAGTAGCCTGATCTCGAGTGGGTGAAAGATTAGTAATCTCTATTGTTGCCCGAGGGATGGGTATCACGCCGTCTTGAGTCTCTGTCGGAGGGAAGCTGCCAAACTGTATGGACTCCATGTTGGCTGCCACGGTTACCTCCTCAAAATCAATGGCCAGAGCCTTCGAATCGATGAGATGTTCGATGTATCACTTTAGTTGGTAGCAGTCGTGTGTAGCATGGTGGACGTAACGGTGGTAATGGCAGTACTTTGGGTTCTCCATTTCTGTCGGCCGAGGTTCCCGTCTTGGTGGAGGGAGCTGAATTCTATCTCCTTGTATGAGCATGTCCAAGATGGGCTTGACATGGCCGTCTTCGAAGGAGTAGGTCATTTGCGGCCATTGCTTGTCTGCCGGTTTTGACTCAGGTTTCTGGGCTGTGTCGGCCACCATAGCCTGCTTGCCTTAGTTGTCCCGATTGTTGGAGGAGTTACCACCATTGTTGTTGTTGGTATTAGGGCACTTGCCCTTGTCCTCTCCCTCCGAGATGTGCAATTCCAGTTGGCGAGCCTTCTTCAACTTGTCCTCGACGCTAGTGGCACTGATGATAAACGTCTTCCAGTCCTTAAATTGACTTTCACCCATCCAGAGGCTGATTGTTGGAAGCAGTCTCTTTTGGCAAATTTTAATTAAAGAGGAATCTGGATTACCGGACGGCAACTTCATGGCAGTTTGGTGGAATCGCTCAATATAGTTCCTTGTCAGCTCTTTCTCCCCTTGAACGACGTCCATGAGAGTGGACATTGTGATGTCCTGTCCTACTTCATAGAACCTCTCCAAGAACATCCGCTTGAAGCTGGCGAAGGAGTGGATGCAGTTGTCTGGCAGGTTACGGTACCAGTCGAAGGTGACCCCTTCCAATGCCCCGATGAATAATCGTGTAAGGATGGCATCGTCATGGGGCAGATGGTCGGTGGTGACCTCGAAGTAAGTGATGTACCGACTTGCGGAGGTCTTCCCATCATATAGATTGATGTGGATTGGTTTATACTTTGGTGGGAAGGGAACATCTCTCCACGCAGCGGGATACGGATGTCGTATCCTGAGGTCTTGGCAGTTTTCTCGGGCATAGAACATGGCCCAGAGCTCCTGGACCTCTTCTTGCCTCCTTGGCCTCGTCTGCAGCAGTAGGAGCCGATATTTCAGGAAGATTGTTGCCCGGGTTCGGTGCCGCTGAGTTCGAGTCTGCATTGACTGAGGGACCCAAGTTTGTTTGGCTAGGCGTCCCTCCTTGTAGAGTAGGGAGGGCTGCTTTGATCTCGTCCACGGATTTGACCAAGGTGCGCAGTATGGCCTCCAGAGTGTCGATGCGTTGGCGATCACTGGGACCATCTTGTTCGTCGTTTGTCATGAATGCCGTCCTTACATGAGTAGAAGTGAAGGGACGGTGGATGACGTGCTTTCCGAATCATACTCCTGTACCTAGAAGTCATCAGGGTACGTGGGAATGTTTTTCTCTAGTTCGGATTCGGAAGGAACAGTACCCCCAGCTTCAGAGCTTGCTTCATCGTGAGAGTCATGGACGTCCTCGGAGACGTCGGGATCTGCTGCATCTAATGGGAGAGTTGTTTCCTCTGGCTCGTCTCCTTGGAACATTGGATTGTCGTGAATGTTCGGAGGAGTGCTACCCCCAGTTCCAGTAACCCCCAGCGATATGGATGATGAATCTCCCACTGTAGCAGATTTCGTCTTTGAACGGGTACCTTGGAAAACTCCGGTGGTGGGCAACCGTTTAGACGACAGTTTCTTAGTCATAGTGGTTGAAATCTTCAGGCTGGAAATATTGTTTTCTTCGCTCTCCCGCTGGCGGGGATTCCCTGAGCAGAGTTGCAGGAGACGAAGGGAGGCGCCTCATCTTCTGAGCTCGGCTATTGTAATCCTTGGAAGACGGACTGTCGGTCTTCTCGTACCGTTGCGTTGCTGCAACAGCAGTTGATAATGACTTGGGTGCAGTGACGTCCGTGGGAGGATTCTTTGCACATCGAGGTCCCTTCTCTTTCCTTGCGCTTGTGGAGGATAGCCTCATGCAAGTCAGATGGGTCCGGAACGACCATGTTTGCTCCCTGGATTTTGGGAGACTTTTGGGAACCACTCTGTTCGTTTTTCGTCGGGGGCTGGACTCGAGTGGTTCTGTACAACTTCCCATCAGAGGCCCACATAACAGTATATGGAACGCTCGGATGGTCAGAGGTCGGGACAACGGACTGAGCTCGCCAAGCTCGCGCTGCCCTAGACTTCTTCACTCTAGTATGTGAGGGCACATAGTAGGAAGAGTCTAAGTGGTGCTGGAGAGAGTCAGACATGTTTTTTTGGGAACATGAGAGATCAGGACCATAGGAGAGGCGATCGAAGACTGAGCCGCATGGAGCAGACGGTATGCGGCTGGAATCAACAGTCTTCATGCTGCTGGCAATCGTAGTCGCATGGGCTTTTTTCATGCGGCTGGAAGTCTCAGCCGCATAAGTCTTCTCCATGCGGCTGGAAATCTTAGCCGCATGAGTGTTATGCATTCGGCTGGCGATTTCGACCGCATGGACATCATGCATGCGGCTGGCAATCTCGGCCGCATGAGTCTTCAGCATACGGCTAGTGCCTTTGTTCGGCTTCTTCCTGGAGCACATAGAACCACTCTTTGCCCCTGCAAGTCCAGCATCGTAGTGCTTTCCTCTGTCGAACTTGGGGACAGCAGAGTCTTCTATGGCTTGAAGTGGGGCCGCATGAGAGTTACCTTCGCCGTCTTGGGCAGCAGAGAGTACTCCGTCCAGAGCTTGGAGAGGAGCAAATGATTTTGGCCTCCACTCCCTACGTGCCTTCTTTGTGCAGGTTCGCTTCTGGACCGGGCCATCGCTCCCGTCGGAGATCATTTCTTCAAACGCTTGTTGGTCGAAGCAGACGACCATCTTCTGTTGTGTGGAGCCAAGTTTGGCTGCATCCGATTGCGTCACCAACTTCTCAGCCGTGAAGAAGTTTGTCCCCAGCAGAGTCGCTATCGTGTTTGCCATGAATTATAAAAGAACAGAACAGTTATATCGGAGGACTGGACTTTTACTTCATAATACAAACTCGCTTGTACAAAGTAAGCCTAGGGACGAAAACCTAGGTACAAAAATCTAAGTACAATTGTTTATTTTAGATTCTGGGGGGTGACGGTAGAGGCTCGGGAAAGCGACGACAGCTCTGCCTTACTCCTTGGACGATCGGATGCAGCCTTGGCTCCGGGAAAGAAATGCTCTCAGGATGCCCTCTGTGTGTGCCTTTGTCTCTCTGTGCTCTCTTTTCAGGTCTCTCCCGATTCTCTAGTACTCTCCAAAAATCCTCTCCCTTGCAAGGGAATGGCACCTTGCTATTTATAGGAGTGGGATGCGATCATTAGGGTTTGCAAATGATTGTCTCCTTGAGAAGTCGGCGGTTAAAGATCAATTAATCTGGGCCATTAATTCTGATTGTAGAAAATCTAGGCAATTAATGTGGATTGCATCAAATCTCTATGGACAATTAATGATGATTGCCATAAATCCTCATGATTTGTTATGCCAAGCTCGGATCTCCCGCCACGTATTCAATTTGCATGATTGCAAATGATCTGATTTGATCCCAGTAATTATGAGGATGTCACTAAACCTGGTTGTTGGAATTTGTTGATGAATCTTGATCGATTTGATGCCACGTGTCCTACTATTATTATGCTGCTAGCTGTAGGGACGCGGGAAAAAAAACTAATCTTCTGCCACGTGTCTTAACCGCGAGCCACTTAGAAAATCTGAACCGCATGAGGATTGTTCCCTACTGAGCCGCATAAGACTGGCCACGTGTCAAGGCTGCTTGGGCGTGGCCTCTGAACATTTGAACCGTATGGAGATGATCTGAGCCGCATGAGTGTAGGCGACCACATGATGGGTAGCTTCTCAGTGAGCCGCATGAAGATAGTCCTCGTGAGCCGAATAGGGTAGACTCTGCCTGAGCCGCATGAGGTGGCCTCTGCCTGAGCCGCATGGGGCTGTCCACGTGTCAAGGCCGCATGAAGGATTTTGGGGTTTGATGGATTGTGTCAGAGATTTCCTTCGTTTCCCTAGGAGTCTACCATTATGACAGAGTCATTATTGCAGCTTTATGTCAGAGCCGTCAGTTCTCCTTTATGTCAGAGCATTAAATAGGGCCTTTGCTTAATGGCCAATTGTAGAAGCAACCGCAGAAGGCTACGTGGTGTTACTTGAGCCGCATGTCCAAGTTGGTGACTTTTGAACCGCATGATGCTCTTGAGCCGCATGAAGCTCGTCTGTTTTTGAACCGCATGGGTTTTCCTGTTCTGAGCCGCATGGGCAATCATGTTCTTTTCCATGCTTCTACACTATAATTAGGATTTTATGGTTGGTAATGGTTAGAAATAGTAGACTTAGACTAGTTTTGACCTTGGTTGACCACAATTGACTATTTTTGACCAAAAGTCAACCGAAAGTCAACCGTAGCCTAAAATTGACTAGAACTTGACCGAGCATGACCAGCTGACCCAAAGTCAACTGTTAGTCAACGTTAGTCAAGTTTGACCCAGAATTGACCTAGGGTTGACCAGAGTTGACCAGTTGACCAAAAGTCAACTATAAGTCAACCCTTGACTTAAATCGACATAGTTTAACTTTGTTTGACTTGCATTGACCTAGTTTGACTTTGTTAGGCCATGACTTAGATTGACTCTGTATAATCTAGTTTGACTTTGTTTGACCTAGTTTGACTTAGTTTGACGTGTCTTGACCTAGTTGACTCAATATGACTTGATTTCACTTCCAAACCATTATATTGATACAGTATTCCATCTATAGGTCCTCAAGGCACTGTTCTTGGACTCATTCGACTTATCCATCACATCACAGGCAAGTACATTCTCTGATAACTTTTCTAATTTATGATAATTGTTATAATTCATGTAATTAGTGTAGATATGCTTGTTCTTGACACATTGGTCACACGGATTGGTATTCATGGATCCCGACATGAGATGTTATTCCTTGTTATCTTGGTATGTCTTGTACAAGCCCCCTTGTAGTTCTTGTACAGTATATGGACACCGATTCTCGAGGAGACTTGCTCCCTTCTCGTAGAATCCCGTATCGTAACGTGTCTTGTTTGGATCCACTCTACCAGTCGGGGATGGAAAGTATTAGTGTAGATATGTGGTCAATGCCTATTGTGCACCCATTGTGCATTGATTGATTGTGAGTGTTGATCATACACCCCATACATGATTAGCCAGGCCTGTTACTATTGTACAAGTTCCCAAGCCGGCCACATATTGTAGCTAGTACTCACACACCTAGATAGATGATTTTTGATTCTTGTACATGCCATGGTCAGTTTTACTTGTCTTGTTCTAGCTCTAGATTTACAGCTTACCTTGCCATGATACTCATATGTACATTTCATAATTTCTTGTATATACTCTCTATTTACAGTCTTATAGCTTTTTTCATATCTTGTAAACTGTTGTTAGTTGATTGTGCTCGTTCCATCCTGACTGGATATGTTGACAAAATATTATAGATGACGGTGAGAAGGATTGTTGTACCTACTATAGTCTGGATAACGTAGTGGGCTTAGACTTGGAATCTTGGTTCAGTAGGGCTTAGCTCTGCCCGACGAGCCTCTAGCTTAGTTTAGTTAGAGTAGATTTTGGACTGGACCTTGTCTCCAGCTTGCTACTTATGCTTATGATGTTATATTTTGGGATTGTATAATCATATTACTTTGTGACTCTCTTTCTCGTTGTTGAGCTGGATATTGCACTTATGGTTTATATATATATCTAGTTTTCGTGCCATGATTCTTCTTTATAGATTGTGATTGAGTTTATCAGTATTTCATATTATATCCTCCGTACGGAGATGACATGTTATTATATACTGTTTGTTAGCTAGCAGACCTACAGCGTTCTACGCCGTTTTTACGGTGTAGGCTGGGTGCAGTTACGCACCTGTGTCCCGACCTAGGGTGCGGGTCGTGACAGCCATCCATTAAAGTGTGTGTTCATCAGGTGGCACCAAATCATTATGTTGCGCCAGACTATCTAGTTGTGCAGCATTAGGTTGTGTCATGACCGGCACCCGCTTTTTCCGATACGAGACGTGTCTAAGCCAGCCTATGCCACAGAGTCCGCGGTAGAATGCTGTCACGGCCATGATGCTCAAAATCACAAAAATAACTTTATTGCTCATTCACATTTCTAGATTTATTACAACATTTATATTTAAAGAAAATACAAAGTTCTCACCATTAATGAAAATAATACAATTGCTATCTATTTCTAGGTTTCTGTCTGCAAGTACACCCGAATCTCCCAATGCTAAAGAAGCCACGGCTAACCTAAAAAATGTTGGTTTCCAGTCAAGAATGGAACGAGTACAATCTCACAACAGAATCAATAAATAACGAAATCCATAAATCTGTAATAATACTGAGATACATGATAAGAGATAAAGAGGGAAACATGGCAGGAATCATGCGAGTAAAATCAGAAAGACATGGTACACAAGACAAGCAATGACAAGAAAACAGTAATGTAACAAGACTATATCTAACAAGTGATTTAAAATACACTTTCGACATGTAAACGGCTAAGGGGGTAAATACGGCACCCTGCACGTGTCGTGTGCCGCTGCTATCAGGCAAGAATAGACAATTTGGTGATATTTTTGGGTATGTTTACATGTCTACTAACGTACTTCCCCCCGGCTGGTATCCATGGATTCAGACAGGTCACGAACACGAAAATATATTGGTCACGAACAACATACAAGAATCCATAACTACTATCTCGTGTGACAAGCGTGTCAAGAATCAACATGATATCAATATAAATAATATTAAATATAAGAAGTATAGAGATAATCAAATACGAAAACTATCAGAGATGTACTCGCCTGAGGTCCTGTGCTGGTGAAACCGATAATACTTTACCACTCAAAGAGCCACAATCAGTCAACACATACAGAAGTCTCCGGGTGCATAAGAGGGAGGGAGGAGGACGTTGTGGTGAAGACGGGACCAGTGCCAACGGAGATTAGCGGCTCATCATGGTCCACGGTGTTGATTCACGATCCCTCAGGCGAACGCTCGCCGATGCGGCGTGCGGGCGACTTCGTCACGACTCCGGTCGAGAGAGAGCTCCGGCGGCTCTGCTACACGGCGGTGCCACGATCGCGGTGGCGACCGACTGCGTTGAGTTGGAGGCGGGATGGGGAAGTCGGAGGGGTCGGCTGCCTGGTGCACTCGTCGTGGAAGACGGGCGGCGCGCACAGCTCACAGCGGCACCCGCGGTGTCATGGCGGAGAGGTGCGCCGGCTGGCACTGCTCGCGAGCGCCAGCATCTACACAAGGATCGGTCGCTAGGTGGCGCCGACGGGGCTGAGGTTGGCGACTCCGGTGGTCGGCGCCTAGGGGAATGGACCCAGATGGTGAGGGCTCGAGAAATTGGTGACAACGGTGGTGATGGTAGCCGAGAAGGCGGACGCGGAGGAGAGGCACACGCGTGGCAGCTCTGGGTGCCGGGTCCCGACGACGGATTGGGGCATTAACCGGTCGGAAGATAGAGGTGTTCTGGTTTGTAATATGTAATCTTGTAAAATGAATGTATTGGACATGGACACACAGTCGGGACACAATAGAGGTGGGGATTGTGCTGCACACAGACACGAACGAACACGGACATGGTAATGGTAGTTCTGCGGATGCTGATGGTACAGAGTTAATGGAGTCGTGGTGAGGTTTGTGTGATGATGGCGGGTGGTTGTTTCTGTTGGTGTTGGTGGCTTGGGTCACGGGGTGGGGGATTCGGCCGTGGCGCGGCTGCAGAAGAGGATGGCAGCTTCGATCTCGGCCTGGTAGGGCTGGTTTGACAATGAGGAGGAGATATATATATATAAGTACGGTGAAGGCTTGCTGAGTATATGACATGGTTTCTATACATGTTTATAAAGGGGTTAGTTATGGGATCGGATGGAGTCCTGATAAGATTAGGTTAGACTATTTGTTATAATCATAAACCACTATTAGATGATAATAGTACTTTAACTCAAAACTTAGTATTTATCAATTAAATTAAAGCATAATAATCCTTTTAAAGAAAATTAATTTAGTCATAATTTGTTAATAGATAATTTTCAAATTATTATTCAATATTATCAAATAAAATTAAATATCAAAATAAGTTGGATAATCGTCACATAAGTCAAATAACATTAAATATAATAATTTCTAAATTAGTCAAATCAATTCATAATAATTCAAAAATAATACTAGTTTTAAATAAGTTTTTGATAATATCAAGTGATTCAAATCGTATGGATATAGATCCCTAGCAATCAAATGTTCAACACATATACTTTTAAAATAATATTTATTACTTATCAAAATGATATAAATCACATATTTTCAAATTAAACAATCATTGATCAATAATATTCGACGTTATCGAATAATTTAAAACGTGCCTTTATTAACCCAAAATCCTATAAATATTTTTATGATTTTCAAAACTTCCTTTGGAACCAATAAATGTTTGAAATCTAATATCTTTGGTAATACAAGATAAGGAATTTCGAGCGTAAATATTTTAATAAAACCAAATAGTATTCAACCCAAAATCATTAAATTAGTTTAGAAATTGATTATTGAATAATCAGAACTTTTATCTAAAAATATATTAACAAATTCCTTTTATTCATGAAAATTATTCTGCCTACGAAGTCAATGCTTTGATAGTCCAAAATTAAACATATATTTTTAATACAACTAATGGATATTCATGATTAATTTATTCTATGAAAACCGAATGGTATCTTTTAAACAAAAATATTTAACCTAGTTTTCAAATACAAAATTACTCACAACTGTCTTGCACATAGTCTAACCTTTAACATTAAAAAAATAAGAATAGAGAAAGATAAACAAAATTTTTGAGAATCCGGGAAGAGGAGTTACAAATCTACCCCCCTTAGAAATAAATTCGTCCTCGAATTTAAGGACTACTAGGATAGACGAACTTGGTTGATCGTGAAAAAGATAGTAATAATTATTTTAAAGAGAAATTTGGATCGGGAAAAAGAAGAAGGGAACAATCTTTATTAAGAACGTTGATTCGTTGGATAATTTTTTTTTTGTAAATAGATATGGCTTGGGGTTGGGGACTTAGGCTATAGTCTTGGATCCTAAATGCTAAAAATGTTCAAAATTTTTCTCAAAATTCAACCCAAAAACTAACAATGGCTTCAAGGATAATTCACCAATCGAAGACTCTATCCACCTTAGAAAATTTCTTTCTCAAAATTTGAAGGGCACAATTAGTCATGATTACGAATATAATCAAAAATGGTATGACCAATGATCAAGAGTTAGATCGTGAATAGAAAAGGTACCACGAGTCATGATTAAAGTATAGTCGAAAGGGTCTAGTTACCGTGGTCGAAGATACAATCAAAATGGGATTAGTTAAACAAGGAGGGGTCGTTAGGCATGACTAACTACTGTTGGAATTATATAGGCCCGGTCAAGGATCAAAATTTAGATAAAGTCTAAGCATGGTTAAAGCCACTTAGGTACAACTAAGATGCATGCAAGTCATCCAAGCATGATCAAAATTTAAAAGTTGGTACGAGCATGAACAAGATCACAATAGTCATGATCACGGTAGAATAAAGTAAAACTTAGTTAAAATGTAGGCACGATTATGATTTAGTCATGAACAAAATTGTTCAAGATCGATCAAAACTGAAATCATTGTGGTACGAACAAATAGTTAAGCAAAATTATTTAGGCACGATTATAGAATTAAATTCTAGGATAACATGCGAATGGGCACGATTGAAATAGAATCGAATAGTCTAGTCATGATCTAAAGGTCGTTAAGGATGGTCCAAATCGAAACCGTTCTAATACGATTGATTGGGTAAGCATGATCATAGAATCGTAATCTAGGGGTGATTATGAATCTAGTGGAAGGAAATCAAATTAGGTTTAAAAGATGATGATTCAAAAATAGGAATATATGGAGGAAAAGAACAATCAGTTTATTGAGAAGTTGGTAACTAAGAATAATGCATAAATCAATTTAGAAACTTTATAGTCATATGACAATAAAAGACGTAGCCTATATGGTATTCGAATATCGTAAACATATCTGAAGTCATTTTATCGAGAATTTATGCCTCGCCAGTGTACAGCTAGCTGCAATAAACTCTTGGTTTTACGACTCAAATGAGGATACAGTAATGAATACCCTATCAACTCTATCCAATCTTGACATAATAATTCAAGGGAATATAGGGCAAGCTATAGCTTGAATGACATTCGATAACTCACGCTTGCTTGAAATTATTTCAACTTGGTGGACATGCCACGCCAGTGCGCTGCTGGCTGCAGTGAACCCGTAGTCTCAATAATTCAAATAAGTGGCGACAGTGCGCTGTTGTCTTGCCATCGCAAGTCAACGAACATTCTTTTAACTATACCTTATGAAATTTTAAAGGAGGTTGTAGAATTTCAAACAAGTTCTAAGAGGGTGTAAGTATCTGTCCTTCCAATATGAATATCAAGTCTTGAAAAGAAAATAATTAGTTAGGAAGGATAACTCTTGAATCTAAAAACTTAACTTAAGATTAAGGTATAGACAATTGAGTGAGAAATTATTTTAAAATAATTTCTTAGGTTTAAGAAAAAGGATATAAGTGATACGAACCTATGATATGGCGATGTTTAGAGAAGACATAAGATAAAGTTGTACAAATGATCATGATTAGGGAGAAAATAACCAAAGGCAGAAGAAATATAAATTTATATTTCTCTAACATTCCAGATCGAGGAAAAATATGTAAAAAGCACTATGCCTACTTATTATGAGTATATATATAAACAAGTATATATGTATAGCCTAAGTAAATCCCAAAAATCCTAAAATACCATTCTAAGAGAAGGTTATCCTACTTCAAAGTAAAATATGAATTTAAATAGCAATAACACATATATTATATTCAATATATAATTTATAGGAATTATTCACAACACTAGAAATGGACTACCAATATATATACACATCTATATATATACATGGACGACGTTGGTCATACTATATGACCACCAGGACTTGGGTTGGGTTCGGGCTAGTTTGGGACAACCAGGTCTTCTAAAAGCCAATAATCTTAATAATAAGTAATTAAATTATTCCTAGGGTTATGTCACGATTTGGCCTGGTGTTCCTAGTTAGTACACACCTATGACTCGGCCTTCTCTACTATAGCTAATACGCTAGTCAAAGCATGCCATTGCACTTTTCGTGCCATCACTTCTAGTCATATGGTGTTCCAAAATTTAACCAAGACCAAGGCATTCCATAATAATAATTAATTAAATTAAATATCTATAGAATTCCAAAAATCATATCTTAATTCAAATAAAAGGAATAAATGCTATTTTCAAAATTTCGAAAAGATACTATGAATCTATCCTCCTTAGAAATACCGTCGAATTAAAGGCAATAGTGTATCCTAAAAGTCATCTAGTGAGACCTATGTAGTAACCTTAACTACCCAATGTCAAATTAAATTAGGGACTGCTAGTCTTAACCATTCTTCTAAAATTGACCTACTCCTAGTTGTGAATGAGCATTTCCTAGTCACAGGCTTGCAGTAATACGACTAATATAGGTACTACCACAAGTTCGCATGATTTGCGAAAACCGACCTGCATGGGCCACCATAAAACTTGTCACGACCCGCACCCGTTTTTCGGATACGAGACGTGTCCAAGCGAGCCTACGCCACAGAGTCGGCGGTAGAACGCTGTCATGGCCATGATGCTCAAAATCACAAAAATAACTTTATTGTCCATTCACATTTCTAGATTTATTACAACATTTATATTTAAAGAAAGTACAAAGTTCTCACAAATAATGAAAATAATACAACTGCTATCTATTTCTAGGTTTCTATCTGCAAGTACACCCGAATCTCCCAATGCTAAAGAAGCTACGGCTAACCTGAAAAATATTGGTTTCCAGTCAGGAATGGAACGAGTACAATCTCACAATAGAATCAATAAATGACAAAATCCATAAATCTGTAATAATACTGAGATACATGATAAGGGATAAACAGGAAATCATGGCAGGAATCATGCGAGTAAAAGCAGAAAGACATGGTACAGAAGACAAGCAATGACAAGAAAACTGTAATGTAACAAGACTATATGTAACAAGTGATTTGAAATACACTTTCGACATGTAAACGGCTAAGGGATAAATCCGACACCCTGCACGTGTCGTGTGCAGCTGCTATCAGGCAAGAATAGACATTTTGGGGATATTTCTGGGCATGTTTACATGTCTACTAATGTACTTCCCCGCCCGGCTAGTATCCATGGATTCAGACAGGTCACGAACATGAAAATATATTGGTCACGAACAACATGCAAGAATCCATAACTACTATCTCGTGTGACAAGCATGTCAAGAATCAACATAATATTAATGTAAAATAATATTAAATACAAGAAGTATAGAGATAATCAAATACGAAAACTATCAGAGATGTACTAGCCTGAGGTCCTGTGTTGGTTAAACAGATAATACTATACCACTAAAAGAGCCACAATCAGTCAACACATGCAGAAGTCTCCGGATGCATGAGAGGGAGGGAGGAGGACGTTGTGGTGAAGACGGGACCAGCACCGGCGGAGATTAGCGGCTCATCGTGGTCTACGATGTTGATTCACGATCCCTCAGGCGAACACTCGCCGATGCGGCACGCGGGCGACTTCGTCAAGACTCCGGTCGAGAGGGAGCTCCGGTGGCTCGGCTACACGGCGGTGTCCCGGTCGCGGTGGCGACCGACTGCGTTGAGCTGGAGGCGTGATGGGGAAGTCGGAGGGGTCGACCGCTTGGTGCGCTCGCCGTGGAAGAGGGGCGGCGCGCGCGGCTTACAGCGGCACCCCCCGTGTCATGGCGGAGAGGAGCGCCGGCATCTGCACAAGGACCGGTCGCTAGGTGGCGCCGGTAGGGTCGAGTTTGGCGACTCCGACGGTCGGCGCCCAGGGGAATGGACCCAGATGGTGAGGGCTCAAGAAATTGGTGACGACGGTGGTGATGGTAGTCGAGAAGATGGCCGCGGAGGAGAGGCACACGAGTGGCAGCTCTAGGTGCCGGGTCTCGACGACGGATTGGGGCATTAGACGTTCGGGAGATAGAGGTGTTCTGGTTTGTAATATGTAATCTTGTCAAATAAATATATTGGGCACGGACACATAGTCGGGACACAATAGAGGTGGGGATTGTGCTGCACATGAACACGAACGAACACGGACATGGTAATGGTAGTTCTGCGGATGCTGATGGTGCGGAGTTGATGGAGTCGTGGTAAGGGCTGTGTGATGATTGTGGGTGGTTGTTTCTGTTGGTGTTGGTGGCTTGGGTCACGGGGTGGGGGATTCGACCGTGGCGCGGCTGCGGAAGAGGACGGCAGCTTCGGTCTCGGCCTGCTAGGGCTGGTTTGACAATGATGAGGAGATATATATATAAGTAAGGTGAAGGTTTGTTGAGTATAGGATATGGTTTCTATACATATTTATAAAGGGGTTAGTTATGGGATCGGATAGAGTCCTGATAAGATTAGGTTAGACTTTATTTATTATAATCATAAACCACTATTAGATGATAATAGTAGTTTAACTCAAAACTTCGTATTTATCAATTAAATTAAAGCATAACCTTTTAAAGAAAATTAATCTAGTCATAATTTGTTAATAGATAATTTTCAAATCGTTACTCAATATTATCAAATAAAATTAAATATCAAAATAAGTTGGATAATCGTCACATAAGTCAAATAACATTAAATATAATAATTTCTAAATTAGTCAAATCAATTCATAATAATTCAAAAACAATAATAGATTTAAATAAGTTTTTGATAATATCAAGTGATTCAAATCTTATGGATATAGATCCCTAGCAATCAAATGTTCAACACATATACTTTTAAAATAATTTCTATTACTCATCAAAATGATATAAATCACATATTTTCAAATTAAACAATCATTGATCAATAATATTCGGCATTATCGAATAATTTAAAACGTGCCTTTATTAACCCAAAATCCTATAAATATTTTTATGATTTTCAAAACTTCTTTTGGAACCAATAAATGTTTGAAATCTAATATCTTTTTAATACAAGATAAGGAATTTCGAGCATAAATATTTTAATAAAACCAAATAGTATTCAACCCAAAATCTTTAAATTAGTTTAGAAATTGATTATCGAATAATCAAAAATTTTATCTAAAAATATATTAACAATTTCCTTTTATTCATGAAAATTATTCTGCCTACGAAGTCAATGCTTTGATAGTCCAAAATTAAACATATATTTTTAATACAACTAATGGATATTCATGATTAATTTATTCTATAAAAATTGAATGGTATCTTTTAATCAGAAATATTTAACCTAGTTTTCAAATACAAAATTACTTACAACTGTCTTGCACATAGTCTAACCTTTAACATTAAAAAAATAAGAATAGAGAAAGATAGACAAAATTTTTTAGAATTCGGGAAGAGGAGTTACAGGTTGCGCCAACATCAGGTTACGCAGGAGACAGGTTGCGCGAGTGCCACGTGGCGTACTTCCTCGAGAAGCTGTAACGGCATCATTATTACCTGACAACTGACAGCACGAATATTAAGAAAAATCCATTCGAATCCCTCGCAACGCGGTGCTCGAGAAAATTTTGTCAGCATATAATTAATGCTGACAGCTGGTTCGTGCAAGTCATTATGTGGCATGAGAATAAATCAGAACAACACAGAAGACCCTGTCAAAGGCGCTAGTTGTTGAGTTGTGTCCATGCGCAACCTGGCTAGTTGGAGCTACCCGATCAACTTTTTAGCAGAGTGACGTAGCGCACAAGCCACCAACTTCGCAGAGCGTGCCCACTATACTGCCCACGACCACGGCATCTCAATCAAACGATGCCATGCGTCCACAGCAGTTGGTGTAACCACTCGCATAAGTGAACAGAAGGCATGCAACCTGAAGTGCGCCCAACCCATAATAACTGCTGAACAGTTATTTCAAGAACTCTATAAATAGAGTTTAAAATTAGTCTCAAGACATCACGAATGATTATAATCTCCTGCTAAAGTGCTGTTGCATCTTCCAGAGACTTGTGTCTTCGATATCACATCATCCAAGGGATAAAGTGATCGTCTTCTGATCAGATTCCTACAGTTGTACTTCTCCAGAAATTAATTGTACTTTTGTACTCTTTTTCTCAGTTTATAATCAAACTTTTTGTTTTTGCAAACAACGAGACCAATGCCTTTTTTCTCCACACCTATAGCAAGCCTCATCATAATTCTTCGGAGAATCTATTTTCACACCCTTCCTTTTTCTTGTTTTCCGCCATTGTTGTTCCACTTCAAGTGGTATGGTCCAACCTTCTTGTTGTAGGCATGATGATTAGGTCCACCTTGGTCTCGAGTTTTACCAGGATTATAATCGCGAACATGACCATGGCTACGACTGCGTCCACGACAGCGACCACGTCCTTGTCTATAGTTATTTGCATTCACTTCAGGGAATGACTGTGATCCAGTAGGATGGGAGTTATGATTTTTCACAAGAGCTCATTGGTTTGTTCAGCAACAAGTAGGCATGAGATCAATTGAGAATATTTCTTAAAACCTTTTTCATGGTACTGATACTACAGAGCATGTTCGTGGCATGAAAAGTAGTGAATATCTTTTCCAATATATCTTCTTCAGTAACATTATCTCCGCACAATCTCATTTGAGACACGATTTTGAACATTACAGAGTTATATTTGTTCACTGTTTTGAAATCTTGCAACTATAAGTGCATCCAGTCAAAGCGAGCCTTTGGGAGTATCACACTCTTTTGATGATTATAACTTTCCTCCAAGTTTTCCATAAAACAACTGGGTTTTTCACACCAAGATATTCAAATTTCAACCCTTCATGGAGGCGATGTCGAATGAAAATATTGAATTTGCTTTATCTTGTTCGCTTGCCTTATTTTTCTCTTTGATGGCTTGTCCAATGTTCTTTGCACTCAAATGGATCTCAGCATCAAGAACCCAAGTCAAATAATTTCTTCCGAAAATATCAAGAGCAGCGAAACCAAGCTTGGTGATGTTTGCCATAGGTCTGAATACAAAACAAATATTACTTTAGAATATAATACATATACTCAAATCTACAAGTTTTAGTTTTATTACTTAGACTTCAAGCCTAACATATTCGATTTTGGCTTCAAGCCTTATATTCAATCTACGCTTCTAGCCGAACTTTTTTTTTCACAAGTTTTATTTTTTCATGAAACTTCAAGTTTATCTATAAAAATTATCAAATAAATCAATAATATATATATGAGTAATAGTATAAATGGTCCAATATTATATAATAATATATAAATCTATAGTGAGAAGCTACGCAAAGATTAAAAATGTATAAAAAGTAAGATGTTTGAGTTTTACCTTGACATCAATGGGTCTCTCGAAATGACTAATTGTTGCATCATGCTGATAACGTGTTAAAACTTGTACAAAATAAAGTGAGTACTTAGAGAATAAGAGAGAGGGAAGAGCTATTTCATTTCTTTAATTGCATATCTCAAAATACATATAAGTTCTCTATTTATAGATTTAAGAGAGTAACACAAAAGCCAAGAGTTACAAGTTCTATATTTAAGAGAATAAAGCAAAAGCCAAGAGTTACAAGTTCTTTATTTGGACATCCATATACAATTTTCATAACACTAAATACCATATTTAATATAAAACCAATTAAGGATAGACCAACTGGATAATTCAAATTTCCAAAAAATAATAGATTTATTATAACTTTTCAATCCATTAATAACTTGATTACAAGAGAGGATTCAAGGAACCGTGTTTATAGGATAGAACGAACACTAAAAATAGAAAGACTAAATTACCTATAAACTACTAAATAAATTACTTACATAATGTATAAGCTTCTAGAAACTACTAATAATATTACCAAATATACAAGATCCTAGAAAGTACTAATAATAAATAATACAAAAAATGTTAGAGAGAAATAAAGTTTTACTAAATTAAGAGAGGAGAATGAAGTTTCGAGAATTTATATCCCACAAAACATTATGCCAGACCGACTGGCATGCATAGATTATGCCAATCCCACTAACAAAATTCGAACACATAAAATTTTGACCATTCGCCAATGGTCACATTGGTGATATACATAGGGGGTTTAGGAGGTGTCATGGGGGTAGCAAAGAGACAAGAGAACATATCCGAAGTAATGAAAAGAAAGAGAGGAGAAGGGAGGAAGAGCATCATAAGAAAGAGAGGAGAAGGGAAGAGCTGCAAGAGAAGTAACATACATGTAACTTTTCCTTCTTTAATTAATTTTATTTATTTCATTACAATTATATGGTTTTATTTATTAAGTTAGATAGTATATATTTATTATTTATCCTAACCCTAACACTAAACAACAACTCTATCTCTAACCTAAACCCTACCCATAATAACCCTAACCCTAATCACTAACGATAACCCTTAAAAACCCTTATCCTAATGTAAAACCCCTAATTTTTTTAAAGTATTTTTAAATCATTTTAGTAGACTACAAATTTAATTTATACAATTTATTGTTTTATTAATTTGAAAAAAATAACCTTAGCCATTGTTGTGTTTGGAGCACAAGGCGACCATGAATTTTGGCACGAAAGGTGTAGCAGTGTGCTTTGACCAGCATATTAACCATGTCGTTGGAGGCCTAGCCATAGTTCAGTCCGAACTAGGAAAACCAGGCCGAGTTGTGAAATAACGCATTTAAAATTATTTTAATTAGATATTACTTTATATATTGATTTTTAGATTATCCGGGTTGTCCAAACCAGTCCGAATTGGGCCCGAACCAATTTTAGCCCATGTAAGCAGGTAGTGTGACCAAATGTGGCCATGTAGACATATTCTATGTACTTAAAAATATTTTCTAAACTATTTTAGAATTTTATGTACAATTTCTAATTATTTAAATATTTGTACAATTAATGGTATTTTATTATTAAATAATATTTTATAATATTGTACATGTTCCTGGACCCGGATGAGGGTGTGTGGTAAAGTTCACACGTTGGAACAATTTTTATTATTTTATTATTACTAAATTTATTTTGTGAAAAATTAAATAGACATTTTATCAATGTTAATATTATTTGATATTAATGTGATATTATTATTGTTGCCTTTGTGGCAATTTAAATTTGTGTATATATGTAAAATATATTTTAGATCCATCATATATATAGTTAGATAATATTAAACTTTTCTTTCAAATTGGTGGAGATTTAATAAACATGTTTTCATATTTAAATATTATTATTATTTGAGTTGATTCATTAAGGATTGAATTTATATATATATATATAAAGATATGCTCAAATATATTAAATAATTGGATAGTTATCTTTTAAATAGTATTTGAATTTTTTTAAATAGATTTTTGGGTATTTATGGATATATATATATATATATATATATATATATATATATATATATATATATATATATATATATATATATATATATATTTGAAAATATATATATATATATATATATATATATATATATATATATTTTTTTTTTTTCCTTTTTCTTTTTCTTTCCTTTTTCTTATTCTTATTCATTCCTTTTTCTTTTCTTATTCAACTCCAATAAATATATATATATATATATATATATATATATATATATATATATATATATATATATATATATATATATATATATATATATATATATATTTATTGGAGTTGAATAAGAAAAGAAAAAGGAATGAATAAGAATAAGAAAAAGGAAAGAAAAAGAAAAAGGAAAAAAAAAAAAAAATCCACCCACTCATAAAGGGGCGGGCCCCACCTTTCCATGTTGCTGTACAAGCAACAAACCGATCAAACTTTCCAACCCGTGGGGATTGGATTGGTATTAGTATAAATAGTAGTATTAGGATTTTTCGTTCCACTTGTAATAGATATAACTCCCTCCATAGACCTCAAAACCCTAAACTTCCAAAACGAAAGTTGAGGCTGATCATACCCTCTTCGCCTACGAATTCATTTCACCAGCGACGGAGCTTTGTGCGCAACGAACGGAGCATCGAAAGTCAGCCCTTCGTCATCCACAGAGCAGTTTTTCCACTCAAGGTACCCTACTTCCTGATGACGTAACTTTCTGCTCGTAACTCCGATTTTCGATCCGTAAAATGTTCTGGAAAGTAGACTTGACCCTCTTCGAGATCCCCCAGGTGGATTTTGACATGGCCATCCATCTTGCTCGAAAAATTGAGACGAAGTTGGAGAAAAACCCACTTTTCTGAATATTAAAAACTGTTCTGAAACACCAACTTGTCGGCCACTTTTCTCGCTGTCCATTAAACTTTATTAAAAACTAATTGAAGTCTGTCAAATACAACCTAACCGAGATTGTAACGAACCTTTTGGATTAATTTTTCATCCAGTATGTAGAAAGTTACACGTTGTTAAAGTTTTCCGAAAAATTGTAAATTATGTTTTCAAAAAGTAGAGAAACACCCCGATACGGCGTCCATCCCGACAACCCGGGCGACGTGGTCGCGCACTATACGCATCGAAAGACGCGTATAGATGTTGTTGACGTGTGGAAACTGACGGAACCCGATTTCGTTGCATATGCGCGACGAAATCAATGCGTATCCATCGAGATACCCCGTATCGACTCTTTGCAAATTAAGTCACAACTTTGTGCACACTCATCATATCGCGATGAAACTTGCGCCATTGGACTCAAAATATTTTTCTGGTCCTGTGAGCCAAGTTTGGTCCGATTCTGAGACCGTTGATCGGGACGCTATTTTGGCGGGCCCACAATCCCACTCAACGGACGATTTTGTGCACAGCCCACCGGAATCGAAAATTGGACATACCGTTGGGTTCGTCTCATCAAAACAAATCCGTAGACATGTAGTTTGACGACTTTAGAGACCGTAGATTCTGGCGCATATTTCGGTGCAAAGCGGGTCCAACGACGGACATCGTTTTGACCCGAAATTACGATTTTACCCCTGTTCCAGAATTTAACTTTTGGACAGGCGTTTCCTAGGCATAACTTATATTCCAAACTCGTTCGTGATGTTTGTTGCAGCATCCGGAGTCATCTGCGGGATTTGGCTTTTCTTGCTTTGTTTATTTTGCCGGTTCGAGCTACTGGATTATTCCTTTTGCACATAACCTCAGGCAAGATACCTTGCCATTATACTGTTTATATTCAGTTGCATTTTATTACATATCACTGTTCATTATTTCCAGTTCTTGTAGTTCTTGATTTATTGTCTGCACAGTGATATTAGATATACTTTGTTATTATCCTTTGATTGCATATGGACTTAGAGTTAAGAGAATACCATTGTAGTGTATTGCATATACCTTGACACAGTAGTACCACGAGGATGTGTGAGATGAGTAGCATGTAGAGGTTCTTGTGCGTGGGCTGATCCCCCATGTGCATGCGTTAGGGCTAACTGCTAATAGAGGCGTGTTAGAAGACTTAGCAGTTAGTAGAGGTACATGGTCATGGATGTGACTTGACCGGTACATTGGGTGGGGAGAACATTACCTGATGTATGGGCTTCTATGCACTTCCCTTATTACCTGTGCGCTCCGCCGGAGACGCAGGCTCCAGGTGCCCTCTGACGTTATCCAGAGCGTTATGGACGTAGCCCCTTGCACATGATGCCCTCTGACGATCTTCGGACGTTAAGGACGTAGGCCCCTGGTGCCCTATATGGGGACTATGCCGATCCCATTTACAGCCAGGGCTCATGCGTCGAAGGATTGTTTTTCAAATTGCATGTTCACTTTAGTATGGATAGATTACCTTATTGTGTCTTATCACTTTCTTTGATTGTGGCATATTTTATATTCAGTATTTATATGGCATGTTTATTGTATCTTGTTACGTCCCTCTGAGGACCTGGTTATCTCTCCAGGTGTGTGCTTCTGTAATTTTGCAGGTGTTCTAGCCAAGGCCGTGATCTTCGCCATTCTTTCGAAGACGGTTGCGCTTGGTTCGTCTCGTTATTTTATTGATCACTTCTTGTACATAATTTTTGAGATAGTTGGTCGTGGACTTTGTCTCCGCCCAACGATTGTATACATGACAAATTCAAAGTTACTTTTATATCATTTATTTATCTAGTGGATGAGATTTAGTTATTCTGGTTCTACTGCATTTTACAGCTTATGTATTCATACGAGATTTCCATATATTGGAGTATACTTCGTATGTATGCAGCTGGCATGGACACGTACCTAGTCCTAAGTATTTTGGGACTGGGGCGTTACATATTTTTGTGGTGGCCCATGCAGGTCGAGTTTGTCACTTCGGTTACGTAATTGTACCGGTGTGAGCCTGCAACATAGGATTAGAATATAGGAATCTCATCCATACAGCCTGACCTCTTTCCTTGACTTCATATTTCGAACTCTCGATCGACCTCCTTGAATTGCATCTTGCTTGATTCCTTTCTACCGTTGATTCTTATTTTCGTTCTTAGTGTCAACCAGGAAGATGACTGCACTAGTATATGCTCATAGGTCAAACACGTGGCTAGAATGGTTATATTGGCAATTGGAATACATTCAAGACTCTAATTGAGTTAAAAAGGCTTTTTGTGAATTAATGATTAGTAATTTGTAAAGTAGGATACTACCAAGGAAGGTTTTAATCTTGAGATTTTTAAATAGTAAACACCATAGGGTTGATAATACAGGAAGGAAAAAAATAATAGCTAGAATCTTTATACCCTTGATTTAAGAAATTGATTGGCTTTTTGAGATTTGATATTTATGATTTATTGGGTTATAGTTATACATCCTTGCACAAGTATAAAATTGATTTGCTTTTCGAGTTGTGATGTTTATAAGTTTTTGGTGATAGATATACATCTTTGAACAAATATAAAGTTTATTTGATTTTTGAGTTTTTATGATTTATTGTATTATAGTTATACACCTTCGAACAATTATAAATTTGGTTTGAAAATGATCTTAGCTTTTAAAAATGGTCGTAGGAATTATTTAATTTTGAGTTGTACAACTAGCGATTTTCGTGTTTAGTAAATTTTAAATTTTAAGTGGAAGTAATGACAGTGAATTTTGGTTTAAATATTTGAAAGTTATGAAAACGATTTTTGAGAATTTTTTTTTTAAATGGTGTCCTATGATTGAGGATTTACAAATGTATTTAGATTTTTGGTATAAAAAAAAAGAAAGATTTTGACTGATAAGATTATTTGAATCAAAAGTTTAATGTGGGATTGCTAATATTAAATTTTTTTTTTTGGGAGAATTTCGAAGGATGTAATGGAAAGTTATTTTGATTGATTAAAGGAAGTTACCATTTAAAAGTTATGATTTTGTTGGAATAACTTAGCATGAATAGAAGTTAAAATTGATGAGAGCATTGAGCTTAATCTTTGAGATTGCTTTTAATATGTGAAGAGTTTTATTATGAGTTATTTGAAAATTTTAGAGTGTTAAATTTTGATTGATTGTGAAATTTTTATGGATTCGTAAATTAGGAACTCTTGAGTAAATAGTTGAATTTAAACGTTAACTTTGGAAAAGGTTAGTAGTAACGTGATAAAAAAAATTTGCTTTGAGATTTATGAGAGTGATTTAAATTTTTTTTATGATGAATTTGAACGGATTGGAGTAAATACAGATTTTGGTGGTTTATTTTTGAAGGTTTATTTTTTTAAAAATATTTTGGAGGAAACTCGAGTTTAATTTTAATGGTAGGCCCCAAGATAACCCTACTGAGTATTCCACACTAATTGCCATGTCACCCACGACCATGATAGTAGTATATACACAAGTATTGTTAGTCATCTACCCAGCTATGTGACTGTATTTCCACCTTGACTTACTCGACCTTCCTTCAATTCTAGATCTTTTAATTGCGACCTTCTAACCCATTTGCATTTGAATAATGATTTAATGGTTCCTTGACTGTATTCATTTAGAAGACTATCTTCTCACAAGCACTGTGCCCCTAAATTATTATTTTTTTACTGGATTCTTTAATTAATTTTACCTCATGCTTTAACTTGATCTTCTTTATTTTGTGCATTTATTATCACCTCGTAAACTCCCACTTTCTATTTTAGATCTTTTGGCGTCCCTTACCGTGACTTGGATATTTGGAGCACAACACTAGACTTTTCCTTCCAACAAATTTTATATGTAAGGCCTAGACAAGCCCACCTTCACGTAGATATATCATGTCCCACCAAAACACGTCTCCTAGTACTCTAATTCTTGATATGACCTTATGGTCAAAATGGCCAAACTATAATCTTTACCATGATACCGATATATTTTTGACCACTGATAGGGATTCAATCTCGACTCAATTCTTTCGACTCGATATGTGATTTTGTTCAACTTAATTCCTTAAATGCTAACCTTGTGCTTTATCTTGAATACTTGACCCATTGTCCCATCCCATTACTAGTTTAACTCTTGTAAGTTGGGTAGAATACCACACCACCTAACAAACCTTTTTCTCGTGAACCATATTGGTAAGCTCACTTAGACTATAATTCAGAGGACCCTATCTTATCTAGTCTACCAAGCCATAAATGAAGAAACACTATGACAACTGTGTAGGCCCACACTTCGAGCAAGGCTTGATTTTAAAAGATCTTGGACTAATTAAATTTCCTTCATCAGTACCTCCCTTGCTCATATTTGGACTATTTCATGCTGCTAATGCAGCTTCAGTTTTGCGAGCTTATTTCTTTACCAAGCTTGATCATGACATATTTTATTGGGTGCACCCACTAACATATTGTCTAATCAGAACCGGTGCATGATGGTCTGATCAACCTATTGCACTTTGGTTCGCTTATCATATCTTATTCGATGCGGATGGAGACATAGTTAAACCTGCCTTAGGGTCTCTTCCGCGACAGCCTTGACAATTCTCTTTTGAATTATTTTTGCCGCCTATGGACCCCGTAATTCGTACTCAATATATAACACCGTCTTTGAAACCATTGTTATTCTTGTCTTTTACTTATTTTGGAAAGACAAGACACTGTACTTGCTAAGATAGACTCAAGGTATCATTTTTTGTTGCCCAATCGGTTAATTATACACAAATGTAGATAGCTACCGACCGACTCATGTGGCTATATCCTCACCATTAACTACTCCTCATTTCTCAACCCTAGAATTATTATCGTGCCCTTCCAAATGTTCTTGAGCACTCGAGAATGATTCTAATCATTCACTTAAATCAAACTCTCAATCGAGGCGATTAGTCTCCAATTTCTCACTAGAAACCACATCTCCCAAATGTCTAATTTATTCTCTTGGTGTACTCAATTCCTTACTATTGGATACTCACAATTTTGTTACCTTCACTAGCGATCCTTATTCAATTCCATAACCATGATATATTTTTGTATATATCGACTCGAAATTTTCTATTGCGTGGTAGTGTTGAACGTCGCTTTATCGCCTCCTCCAAAATTTAATTATATTTGGTATTGACGAACTCTTCCTATTCCCCCCAACCCTATCTATCCTATTATTCCTAAATTTCGAGGACGAAATTCTTGTAAGTTGGGTAGGATGTAAAACCCCTAATTTTTTTAAAGTATTTTTTAAATTATTTTATTAGACTTCAAATTTAATTTATACAATTTATTGTTTTTATTAATTTGAAAAAAATAACCTTAGCCATTGTTGTGTTTGGAGCACAAGACGACCATGAATTTTGGCACGAAAGGTGTAGCAGTGTGCTTTGACCAGCATATTAACCATGTCGTGGGAGGCCTAGCCATAGTTCAGTCCGAACTAGGAAAACCAGGCCGAGTTGTGAAATAACGCATTTAAAATTATTTTAATTAGATATTACTTTATATATTGATTTTTAGATGATCCGGGTTGTCCAAACCAGTCCGAATTGGGCCCGAACCAATTTTAGCCCATGTAAGCAGGTAGTGTGACCAAATGTGGCCATGTAGACATATTTTATGTACTTAAAAATATTTTCTAAACTATTTTAGAATTTTATGTACAATTTCTAATTATTTAAATATTTGTACAATTAATGGTATTTTATTATTAAATAATATTTTACAATATTGTACATGTTCCTGGACCCGGATGAGGGTGTGTGGTAAAGTTCACACGTTGGAACAATTTTTATTATTTTATTATTACTAAATTTATTTTGTGAAAAATTAAATAGACATTTTATCATTGTTAATATTATTTGATATTAATGTGATATTATTATTGTTGCCTTTGTGGCAATTTAAATTTGTGTATATATGTAAAATATATTTTAGATCCATCATATATATAGTTAGATAATATTAAACTTTTCTTTCAAATTGGTGGAGATTTAATAAACATGTTTTCATATTTAAATATTATTATTATTTGAGTTGATTCATTAAGGATTGAATTTATATATATATATAAAGATATGCTCAAATATATTAAATAATTGGATAGTTATCTTTTAAATAGTATTTGAATTTTTTTAAATAGATTTTTGGGTATTTATGGATATATATATATATATATATATATATATATATATATATATATATATATATATATATATATATATATATATATATATATATATATATTTATTGGAGTTGAATAAGAAAAGAAAAAGGAATGAATAAGAATAAGAAAAAGGAAAGAAAAAGAAAAAGGAAAAAAAAAATCCACCCACTCATAAAGGGGCGGGCCCCACCTTTCCATGTTGCTGTACAAGCAACAAACCGATCAAACTTTCCAACCCGTGGGGATTGGATTGGTATTAGTATAAATAGTCGTATTAGGATTTTTCGTTCCACTTGTAATAGATATAACTCCCTCTATAGACCTCAAAACCCTAAACATCCAAAACGAAAGTTGAGGCTGATCATACCCTCTTCGCCTACGAATTCGTTTCACCAGCGACGGAGCTTTGTGCGCGACGAACGGAGCATCGAAAGTCAGCCCTTCGTCATCCACAGAGCAGTTTTTCCACTCAAGGTACCCTACTTCCCGATGATGTAACTTTCTGCTCGTAACTCCGATTTTCGATCCGTAAAATGTTCTGGAAAGTAGACTTGACCCTCTTCGAGATACCCTAGGTGTATTTTGACATGGCCATCCATCTTGCTCGAAAAATCGAGACGAAGTTGGAGAAAAACCCACTTTTCTGAATATTAAAAACTGTTCTGAAACACCAAAGTGTCAGCCACTTTTCTCGCTGTCCATTAAACTTTATTAAAAACTAATTGAAGTCTATCAAATACCACCTAACCGAGATTGTAACGAACCTTTTGGATTCATCTTTCATCTAGTACGTAGAAAGTTACACGTTGTTAAAGTTTTCCGAAAAACTGTAAATTCTGTTTTCAAAAAGTAGAGAAACACCCCGATACGGCGTCCATCCCGACAACCCTGGCAACGTGGTCGCACACTATACGCATCGAAAGACGCGTATGGATGTTGTTGACGTGTGGAAACTGACGGAACCCGATTTCGTTGCATATGCGCGACGAAATCAATGCGTATCCGTCGAGATACCCCGTATCGACTCTTTGCAAATTAAGTCACAACTTTGTGCACACTCATCATATCGCGATAAAACTTGCGCCATTGGACTCAAAATATTTTTCTGGTCCTGTGAGCCAAGTTTGGTCCGATTCTGAGACCGTTGATCGGGACGCTATTTTGGCGGGCCCACAATCCCACTCAACGGACGATTTTGTGCACAGCCCACCGGAATCCAAAATTGGACATACCGTTGGGTTCGTCTCATCAAAACAAATCCATAGACATGTAGTTTGACGACTTTAGAGACCGTAGGTTCTGGCACATATTTCGGTGCAAAGCGGGTACAACGACGGACATCGTTTTGACCCGAAATTACGATTTCGTCCCTGTTCCAGAATTTAACTTTTGGACAGGCGTTTCCTAGGCATAACTTATATTCCAAACTCGTTCGTGATGTTTGTTGCAGCATCCGGAGTCATCTGCAGGATTTGGCTTTTCTTGCTTTGTTTATTTTGCCGGTTCGAGCTACTGGATTATTCCTTTTGCACATAACCTCAGGCAAGATACCTTGCCATTATACTGTTTATATTCAGTTACATTTTATTACATATCACTGTTCATTATTTTCAGTTCTTGTAGTTCTTGATTTATTGTCTGCACAGTGATATTAGATATACTTTGTTATTATCCTTTGATTGCATATGGACTTAGAGTTAAGAGACTACCATTGTAGTGTATTGCATATACCTTGACACAGTCATACCACGAGGATGTGTGAGATGAGTAGCATGTAGAGGTTCTTGCGCGTGGACTGATCCCCCATGTGCATGCGTTAGTGCTAACTGCTAATAGAGGCGTGTTAGAAGACTTAGCAGTTAGTAGAGGTACATGGTCATAGATGTGACTTGACAGGTACATTGAGTGGGAAGAACATTACCTGACGTATAGGCTTCTATGCACTTCCCTTATTACCTGTGCGCTCCGCCGGAGACGCAGGCTCCAGGTGCCCTCTGACGTTATCCAGAGCGTTATGGACGTAGCCCCTTGCACATGATGCCCTCTGACGATCTTCGGACGTTACGGACGTAGGCCCCTGGTGCCCTATATGGGGACTATGCCGATCCCATTTACAGCCAGGGCTCATGCGTCGAAGGATTGTTTCTCAAATTGCATGTTCACTTTAGTATGGATAGATTACCTTATTGTGTCTTGTCACTTTCTTTGATTGTGGCATATTTTATATTCAGTATTTATATGGCATGTTTATTGTATCTTGTTACGTCCCTCTGAGGACCTAGTTATCTCTCCAGGTGTGTGCTTCTGTAATTTTGCAGGTGTTCTAGCCAAGGCCGTGATCTTCTCCATTCTTTCGAAGACGGTTGTGCTTGGTTCGTCTCGTTATTTTATTGATCACTTCTTGTACATAATTTTTGAGATAGTTGGTAGTGGACTTTGTCTCCGCCCAACGATTGTATACATGACAAATTCAATGTTACTTTTATATCATTTATTTATCTAGTGGATGAGATTTAGTTATTCTGGTTCTACTGCATTTTACAGCTTATGTATTCATACGAGATTTCCATATATTGGAGTATACTTCGTATGTATGCAGCTGGCATGGACACGTACCTAGTCCTAAGTATTTTGGGACTGGGGCGTTACACCTAATCACTAAATCTAACCGTAACCCTAAACCTTAGAAATCCTAACCCTAACCCTAGACCCTAAATACTCTCATAAAATACTAACCCTAAACCACCCTAACCCTAAACCCTAAATTCTAAAACTTTAAAACACCAAAATCCTATCACTAAAATATCTAGCAATAGTCATTTTACAATGCCAATTTTACAGATGACTAACCCAAAAGATAGATGTATCCCAGGTTGTCCCACCATAGACATAATTATCTAGCAGCATGAGGCGTATATCTAGTTTAATAATTTATGGACATGCATACTAAATTTTTATTGTGTTAGTTATATGATTATATATTCTCCACATATCTAGCAATAACAAAAAAAATATCACTACAAAAAAGTGACCTTTGGGGTAGCTAGAAATTATCTTAATAAGTGCCTATACCGTCTCAAAGTTTATTTGGGCAATATTTGGGCAATATTTGGGCAAATTTAAAGAATACTATTTGGATGGCATGGAAAAAAACTTAAGGGGCAGAAATAATCGTCCTAATTTTTAAGCGACGGTTAAACCACCATCTCAAAAAATTTTGAATTTTCATTTTCGTATGACGTTCATTAAATCGTTCGCAAAAAGTAAGCATTTTTAATGAATTAAAATCGGCCTAATAATTTAGGGACGAATTTAAGAGTCACAATAGAATATCGTTCACTTTTAGGACAGTTATAGGTCCGTCCCAATAAGTTATAACAATTATCCCAATTATTATAAAATTATTTCTTGTTCTGCCTATAAAACAAACAATTAAATTACATATATAACAAAAACCATATATAACTAATTATATAAGTTCAAATGCATATTGTAGCCTCTAAAGTGCATTAACAAAAAAATAGTATTTATAAAATATTATTAAGTGTCATATACCATCGTTTACAAAATGAACCCAAAGCACTTTACACCATTTATCATCCTCCCATTATTTATAAAATGAACTCGATATGTTTTCCATCATTTTTTTTGACAGTGAGGCAATCCTTTATTAAGTAGTTGAAGAAGTGTTTACAAAGGAGAGGATATCCTCATCAATAAAACGGGTTAAGAACCCAGGTACAGACTGAAACGAACAGGAACATGCATTATGAATGGAATGTTATCACACCCCAGAACCAGAATACTGGAGAGCGGGGGACAGACATAGCCAGCTACGTACATTGAAGTGAATCCCACCTCACAATACGGTCACGGATGTCTAGATGCATGAGGGTTTACTACAAGCCATTAGTCTCTTAGGGTCAAGAACAAGCCTAGTGTCTCAATCTCAAGCAAGCAAATAAATGTAACAAGATGGTAGATCATCAGAACTACAAAGTAAGGCGTCCCAAACATTACATATTCAGATGATCAAGAAGCTAGTTATACAAAATACAAAGACTAGCAAGAGTTTAAGTCATGCATGATCAATCCTAGGATATGTCAATCATGTTACAGCCATTAGACAGACATCAATGTAAATTTAATATGTGCTAACACTTGCTCGGCGGCTAAATGCCTCAAAAGAATAATTTTACAATAGAGTGGGAGAGCAAAATAAAAATCTACTCGTTGCCAGGGTTTCTTCTAGTGGTCACCATCTGGCAGGAAGGCTGTGATATCCGCAGGAGCTGCTCCAAAATCTGGCCATACAAAACCAGCTGGGTCAGACCCCCGAAAGAGTAAGTGCCACAAAGGAGGCTTCACTTAAGAACTAAAACCAGCATATTAGAACATAAGGACATAAATGAAATAACAAAAGACATGAGTTAGAGAAAACAGGGTGATAAACGATAAGATAACTAAAAGACTATTCCGGTAACCAAGTTACAACCCGTAAACCAAACAAGGACCGGGGTTGTAACCCTTCACCTGAACAGAACTTAGTCTCTAACCAATTATCGATAAAGTAAAGCATACACAAGCATGTCCTGAGATAGCCATGTACTGGATCTAGGCAAGACTAGACAAGATGAGACTCCATCCAACATTTACGGCCAAACAAGAGTATGGCTTGATATTTAAACTAACTAGGATTATTACAAGCCTAGTTTCTAGCAAGATGCAACGAGATATCCCTATGGCCACAAGCCCTGCAGATTATCCAGGTTATCCAGGCGTAAGGTTCATGCTAAGAGTTACCATGACTTGTTAGGTGACTTGAATGCAACACATGACAGTGTGCATAGTAATCATTTCATGAAGTGTCCCACATGACAGTGAGCTAGAAATGTGCCCTACTCGTCGGCAGGCTACAAGTCCATCAGAGAAGGCGACCAGATAACAGGATTGCTTGTAGCCAGAATACCTCTCTATATGAACTACTTTATCAATCTAGTCATTAACCTAGTCCGATTCAGTAGGAATCCCTGACCGTGGTAACCAGGGATACAAGTCCTAGACATGATGCGAGACAAGACTGGTAGCTTATACAAGCACATTAAATACAATCACCCACGGTGTCATGATAAAAATTTACTTAGCATGTCAAGATAGTCGTCGCAACAGCATTCAAGATTGTATGTTATACTTACTTATCAAGGTTACTTGTCAAGAGTGCGCCACGACGGGCCACTATCAAGATTACTTATCATGTTAAGAGTGCGTCACGACGGACCACCATCAAGAATTATCAAGCCAATGTTGATTGTCAAGAGTGCGCCACGGCGGGCCACTATCAAAAATTATCATGCCAATGTTGCTTGTTACTTGGTAAGAGTGCGCCTTAACAGGCTACTATCATGTTCTATCCTTATTTATCATGAGTGAGAGAAACTTGCATAAAATAGCTAGTAACATATTCTTGAAGCCAAGGAAAAGATCTACAACTTTTATGTTGGGAGTTGGGAGAAATTCTGGCCAAAATTCAGCCAAATAGGACATAAAACAGCCAAAAATAGCCAAAATAGGCACTATGCGGCACTATGTAAGCCATGTGGCACTATTCATTCCTGCGGCACTATGCATCAATGCGACACTATACAAGCTATGTGGCACTATTCATTCCTGTAGCACTATTCATCCATGCGGTACTATTCATTCCTACGGTACTATGCATCCATACGGCACTATGCAAGCCATGCGGCACTATTCATTCCTGCGGCACTATTCATTCTTGTGATACTATTCATCCATGCGGCACTATTCATTCCTGCGGCACTATGCATCCATGCGGTACTATGCAAGCCATGCGATACTATTTATTCCTGCGACACTATTTATTCCTACGGTACTATTCATCCATGCGGCACTATTTATTCCTGCGGCACTATGCATCTATGCGGCATCTTACAAGCCATGCGGCACTATTCATTCCTGCGGCACTTTGCATCCATGCGGCACTATGCAAGCCATGCGGCACTTTTCATTCCTGCGGCACTATTCATTCATGCGGCACTATTCATCGTCCCTGCCAAATTTAGGACAGATGAACTAAAAAATGTCTAAATCTTATTTTGGCCATAAGTTCCTCAAAACAAGTCGAAATCTAACTTTTCAAATGTACATTTTGGATAAAATTGAATTCTCTACAACATAGAACAATCAAAAATTGAAAATTATGAAGTTTGGTAGATCAAAACCCAAGAAAACCGAAAAGACTATAAACTTAGATCTACAAAAATCTATCCATCAAACCCAAAAATGTCAAGTTCTAAAGAGGCTTAAAATCAAGTAAGGACGAGAATGAAACAATAAAACTTGAGATCCATCATGAAGCAAGTTGCACTTACCTAGGACTTGGTAGGTGGGAGGAGTGTCACGACCAGCTTCCGAATAACCGGATACGAGTCGGACACGCCCAGCCTTTGTTGTTAGACACAACAAAGTAAGCTGTACCATTCTAGGAAAACTAACCAGATAATATGAACATGAAATCACAGCATCTATATAATGTGTCCCAACCAGAGTAAGTACAATATCTGAAATTATTACATTCAACTAAAGAAAGAGTCTGCCAGTCTCAATACATGGAAAGATAATAGAAAATACTAAAGAAGCATTAGGCTTCTGCAGCCTCTAGGTCACAAGCAGCTCCAGCTGGCTCAGGGGAAAGCAATATCCTGACCATAGTAAGTGTCGCACAAGGCCTCCATCTCACCTGCAACATATCCTATTCAGGAGCGGAGCAAGTACAATTCTAGGTAATGAACAAGACATCATGATATGAAAGTACAAGGGAACATGGAAAGTACAGGAAGAACAGGTGAATAAGTACATGAAGAACAATGTAAAGTACATAAAAGAACATGAATATAAGAACATGATATTTAAGCACCTGAAAGAACATGATATCATGGAATCATAAGAAATAAGTACAAGGTAATCTCCTGAACATGTGTGTACTACATTTGAAATATAACTAAATATGTGACCGGCTAGGGTAAGCACCTGAAAGCACCTGAAAGCACATGGATGGGTGACTTAGGACCCGCGTGCACGATGCGGGGTCTAAGTTAAACACACCTGAGTTGTTACTTGGGATTGGTCACATAGATAGTATATTTCCCCACCCCAGATACAAGTAATAAGAACAAGAGAACATGAGCACCAGAAAGTACATGACGTGTTGTAATTGTGTCACTCAAGGAAGCACAGGATATATAATATAAAGTACAAAACCGTAGAGTGTACTTGCCTTGCTCCAGGAAAGTACAAGTAGGCAAAAGAGCTAGATATCCTCCTGAAGTAAAATGATTGTGTACAAGTTGGTTAATAAACAGCTAAATCTAACTTGGTATCATGCAATTAATAATTACTATCTTATACATGACTTGTCAACTTATAGTTAACTCTAATAGAATACTACCTCTCCTTAACTTCCTTATATTACTAGGGTAAATAAAATCATGGTTTATTTAGTATTATGCTTAGTTTAAAATAATATAACTCTAACATACACACACAGCTCCTGTAGGGATTTAATCCACATCCCAAATGAACTTAAACAGCTTATTCTCATCATCATCATAGTGTAGTCCTGACCATGATGGACAATACCAGTCTACATTCAGGTTACTAGTTGAATCCCCATTGACATAAGGTTCTATTCCTAATACTAATACACATAAAATCAAAATCAGTGAATCATTCTCAAATTCCTGAAAACCAAACTTAAATTCCTGAGTTTAGATGTTCAGATTTCCTGAACACTCAAATCAGGTTCTGAGTTTGGATGTCCAGATTTCCTGAGAATTCTTCAGCCTCCCCTGAGTATGCTCTCAGGTTTGTCTTGAAACAAAACTGAACTTAATGCTCCAGGCTCGACAGATTTCCCTCATAACATCTATTTCAGTTTAAAGTATTGAAATAGAAATTAATATGCCCAGGTTCATCTATTTGCCAAACCATGTATGAAATCTCAAGTTTAAATGACAATACTAATCTAGGAATTTAGTTTTAAAAGGTTTAATGACAGTGTTAAAACATCAAGGTTTAAATCAGTCAACTTCTATACATCAGTTAACCCATGTAAACAATCCTGCCCAGGCTTAGGACTGACATTTATATCAACACAATTTCAATCCAGGTCTCATTTATCATGCCAGGACACTGTAATAAGCTTATGACCACATAATAATGTAAAGTCTAGGTTATAGGTTTATAAGCTCTCAGGTTTTCCTGAGAAAGAACTTCTCAATGGTATGATGATGAGTCCTGTGAATACTCAAAATTGATTCCAGTTCACCAAGTGTTCAAGTATTCCAATGTGAAATTTAATTACTATCAATCTAAACATCATTCTCAGTCTTTCAACTGAAAACTCAGTTTTCCTGAAAATCTCAGGAAATACATTCCAACATATGTATGGTAAAAACCAATGTATAAGAAGCTATAGGACAACCTCAGATTTTAACTAGCTTGAAACATCATAGGTTGTATGAAATTGGCCCCAATAAATCCCAATTTGATGCTCAACCATTCAAATACTCCCAATGGAGACTGAGACTGATTCCATAGTCACAACCACCCCTTGCTATCCAGTGTAGTCCCAATGGATGCTAGGTAGCCATTCAAGAATATTCTCAGGAAATATTACTATTGGCATATGATTGGCAACTTGAATCAATGTGTAAGATAGGAAATGTCCAATGAATAAAATGATCCAGTCAAATGGTCTTGGGTCCAACAACTACCCAGACAATGAAAGGAAGCCCTGATACATATGTATTCGATCAGGACATTGATGAAAACAGATTGAATCATCACTTCATTGACATGTCTCCCAAACCACATGGCTGTCCTCATGTTCAACCAGAAGTGTCATATGCAAATACCAATCATAGTCATGATATGATTTACCCATGCCATTTCAGGTTCAACAGTGAACCAGTATGCTGCATAATTCATATTCGAACCAAAATCACCACACGAGCTACTTCTTTAATAGGAAAACAATTATATTCACAAGGAGAACATAATTACCTGGTTGTTCTTGAAGGAGCTATTGATTCAAAGGTCGAACACAATCTCCACGACCCAAAAATCAGACTAAAAACTGTTCAGACATTAAGACAAACACATGGGACACGAATCAATATGATACACTGAACTATTAGGGACCAGTCCAAAGAAAATATAAATGCTCTTCAAAATCACCTGATATAATTTCCAGATCCAAATCCCAAGCTAATTCCAAGAACAACGATCCATTGATCTAACACGCAAAGGTTCTAGGAAGGAAAAACCATAGTCGAAATCAAACTATTCTCAATTCGAGATTCAAAACATTAGGTTGAATACTCACCAATAGATCTTGCTCTCGATAGGGAAAAGTGTTCGATCGATCGTTCACAAATTACTCCCCTACAATGGTCGATCAATCAAGGAGAAGAAATTTAGGATTTGGAAACACAATATCAAGTTGGATCAGAAAACCAAATACTCACTGGGATTTAGCTTGTCTCAACAGGAGCTCGACTGTTGAGAAAAAGGTTTTTCTTGGCTGCCATTGCCATTCTTCGATCTGGATTTACAAAGGAAGGAGGAGGAAGGATTGAAGAATTTCGATAATTTGTTGAGATTGGAGAAATGAGATCTGATCCTATAAATAGCCAGTGGCTGGTGGCGTGGGGATCAAGCTCAATTTGAGCAGGAATTTCCATCCTCCCTGGCAGAGGTGGTTAGAGCACATGGCTCTGCCATGGCCGTTAGAAGGAATTAGTTTGAAATCAAATAAACACTAGTAGCTTCAGAACAAATGGAGAGTTATTCCTCTCTCAGGATTAATACCAGGTTGGGTTTAAAGCTGCTAAATGGGCTACAATGATGGCCCGAACCAAATTGGTTTTAATGGGATAAGCCCATAAGAAAATAATGAGATGTTAATTAAAATTGAATAAGGCTGAGAGTGAATTGGGCTGAGCTGAAAGCCCATACCTAAAATAGAATTATTCATTTGGTTTAGGCATCCTATAGATTAATTAGCAAAACAATTTAATAGAAATAAAAAATATACACCATAAAATGGGAGTGGGGTTACAAGGAGTAAATGAAGAAGATGAAGAAGTAAATGAAGAAGTGAATGAGGAGAGAGAGAGAGAAGGAGTTGGGTTATATATCAACCCTCTCCATCTAAAGCCAAGCCAAACCAAGTCAAATTGAACCAAACTAATCAAATAAACCAAGTCAAGATTAAACCAAGACTAGGCTAAGCAAAACAAGTCTAACTACGGTCCACCTGATAAATGCCAGAAATCTTGTATATGCATACAAAAATACGTTTGGCGGGAAACGAGAGTGAAAACTCTACCCACCGTAAAAGAATTCCGTCCTCGGAATTTAATCAAGAGGCTAGAGATATCGGGGCAAGCTATATTAACCATAAGCAAGCTACGACTAGCAGTCAATCAAGCAATCATTCATGCAAGCAAGGAATTAAAAGCATAAGGCATAAGAAAGACATTATACCTTATGAGTCAAACAGGTGTGGATATCGCGAGCGAATATCATCCTCACGCTCTCACGTTGACTCACCCAAAGAGTGGTGACCCCAAGCAACACGGACTAAACTATGTCTTGTTCTTGAGTACCTTCTTCCTTTGGTCCAATATGGAAATGGACATTTCCTCATACGAAAGGTTGGTACCAACAACCAATTCTGAATGATCAAGGGTATAGCTCGGATCCGAGATATACCGTCGCAATTGGAATACATGGAAGACATCATGTACCTTACGTAACGACGGTAGAAGAGCGAGACGATATGACACATCACCTACTCGCTCCAGAATATCAAACGACCCTATATGCCTAGGACTGAGCTTTCCCCGCATGCCAAAATGAATGACACCACGGGTAGACAAGATCCTAAGGAATATATGGTCGCCGACAGAAAACTCAAGGGGACGCCACTGAGAATCGGCCCAATGACGATGATGATCTTGTGCAACTCGAAGATGATCTCTGACTCGTCTGACCACCTCAATAGTCTGCATAATCATTTCAGGACCAAGCATCTGTATCTCGCCGATATTATCCCAAGCTAAAGGTGATCTACACTTCCTGCTATACAGTGCTTCAAAGGGTGCCATCTGGATACTAGCATAAAAACTGTTGTTATAGGAGAATTCCACAAGATGCAAGTGATCTTTCCACGAACCACCAAAGTCGACTGTACATGACCGCAACATATCTTCAAGAGTCTGGATCGTGTGTTCTGACTGACCATCTGTCTGTGGATGATAAGCTGAACTAAACTTGAGACGAGTCCCCAAGCTCTCTTGAAGACTCCGCCAAAAGTGTAATGTGAATCTTGAATCTCTGTCTGATATGATACAAACTGGTACTCCATACAATCTGACAACCTGTCTGAGGTACATCTCTGCTAGCTGATCCGTCGACTGACCAATTCTGAAAGGGATAAAATGATCTACCTTCGTGAGACGATCAACTATGACCCAGACAGCATCTCTCCCAGCTAGGGATTTAGGTAACCCAGTTACAAAATCTATGGTAATGTGCTCTTATTTTTATTCTGGGATCGTTAAAGATTGAAGAAGTCCAGCTGGTCTCTGATGTTCAGCCTTAACTTGCTGACAAACAAAACAACGAGAGACAAATCGGACTATATCCCTCTTCATGCCATTCTACCAGAAATGCTGACGGATATCTCGGTACTTCTTCGTGGCACCGGGATAAATTGAGTACTGAGAACTGTGAGCCTCTACCATGATCTCCTGTCTGATATCACCACTGGGTACACAAAGACGCCTCCCATGTCAGAGAGTACCATCTTCGTGAATACATAACCCTACTCTCCGACCTGCTTCACACTCTGCTCTGAGCCGCTGAAGCTTGCAATCTGCTGATTGCGCCATCTTGATCCTCTCAACTATGCTGGACTAAAATTGCATGCTGGCCATCAATGCCATGTTGGTAGGAAGAACTACTTATATTCCCATCTTCTGTAGATCTGCTAACAATTCTGGTTGTGCTGTTAGAAAATAAACTCCGGCTCTTCTGCTCAATGCATCTGCAACAACGTTGGCCTTCCTAGGATGGTACTGCAAGTTGATGTCATAATCCACAAGTAGCTCTAGCCAACTTCTCTGACACATATTAAGATCCTTCTGGGTAAACACATACTTAAGACTCTTGTGGTCGGTAAAAATTTCCACCCGATCTCCATAGAAATAATGCCTCTACAACTTAAGTACGAAAACCACCGCTGCTAAATTCCAAGTCATGGGTTGGGTAATTCCTCTCATGATCACGAAGCTGACGTGACGCATAAGCTACTACCTTACCATGTTGCATCAAGACACATCTTAATCTTCTGCCAGAAGCATCATAATAAACTGAAAAATCCTCCAGTCCCATCTGGAAGCGTGAGAATGGGAGCCTTCATCAATCTCTGCTTCAACTTCTCAAATGAACTCTGACACTCTGCTGTCCAAGCAAACTGCACATCCTTGCGGGTCAACTGCGTCAGTGGTGCTAAAATCTGAGCGAAGTCTGACACAAACCGTCGGTAATAGCCGTCTAATCCTAGGAAACTCTGAACTTCTGCGACGGTACTAGGTACTGGCCATGTCTCTATGGCCACTATCTTCCTGGGGTCCACTTTCACTCCACCTCTGGTGATGATGTGACCTAAGTACGAGATACGATCCAGCCAAAACTCGTACTTACTGAACTTCGCGTACAACTGGTATTCCCTGAGTATCTGAAGAACTATACGAAGATGCTGCTCATGATCCGTCTCACTCTTGTTATAGACTAAAATGTCGTCTATGAACACTATCATGAACTGATCCAAATAGGGAATAAAGATACGATTCATGAGGTCCATGAATACGGCTGGCGCATTGGTCGCTCCAAATGGCATAACAAGGAACTCCCAATGCCCATATCTGGATCTGAATACTGTCTTCGGGATGTCTTGCTCTCTAACTCTGATCTGATGGTATCCTGACCGCAAGTCGATCTTCGAGAATATTGTCGCTCCCTTGAGCTGATCAAATAAGTCATCTATCCTTGGTAGAGGATACATGTTCTTGATTGTTACAGAGTTCAAGGTACGATAATCAACACATAATCTTGACATACCATCCTTCTTCTTTATAAGAAGTATAGGGGCTCCCTAAGGCGTTCTACTAGCACGAATGAATCCCTTGGTTCTGAGTTCTTCAATCATCTTGTACAAGATTTCCAACTCTGAAGGTGCTATCCTGTAGACTCTCTCCGATACTGGTACCATCACTGGAATCAAGTCGATGGTGAAATTTATCTCCCTTTCTGGGGGTATGCCTGGAAGCTTTTCGAAAAATACATCAGGAAACTCTTCTACTACTCTGGAAAACTGAACTGCTACTGCTATTGCCATCCGCAATACTAGAGGAGAAGGTTCTACTTCGCTCCTGGAAAATGAAAACTCCGATTCGTCGAGAATACCAAAAATAATCCTGCCAATATGGCAGTCTATTTTTGCGTATTGCTCCTTCAACCAATCCATTCCTAGGACCACATCATAATCATCCATAGGAAATTCTATCAACCTAGCGAAAAACTCTCTACCGCTAACTACGATTCGACACGAGGAAAACACTCTATCTACTCCCACAAGACCGTTACCAGTAAGTATATTGGCCTTACTAATAATGACTCGGGCTCCAGTCCTATCCGTGTAGCGAATCGTACAGACATAAATGAATACGATGCACCCAAATCAAATAATACTGATACAGAAAAAGAATTGACGAGAATGGTACCTGCCACCACCTCACCTGATGCCAACTCCTCCTCTACGGTCAAAGCCATCGCTTGACCTTGCCCTCTGGGTGCTGGTCCCCTCTGCTGGAAACCTCTCTGGCGATTCTGAATCTGAGCTTGGACCTGGGCATACTGCAGTGGCCTCTGCTGCTGGTATGCTTGAGCCTGAGGCGGCAATGGCCTCGAAGGCTGGTACTACTGCTCCTGCACTGGTGCTGGTCCCCTCACCGAGGGACTAGTCTGGGCCAATGAGGAGGAACCGACTCTCTGTGGGCAGGACCCTATCATGTGGTCCGATGCCCCACAAGCCAAACACAATCCTTGTGATTTGCGATATTCTTATACTACATGTCCTGGCTTCCCACAATGAGTGCAGCCCATTACGGAAGACTGCCTCCGCTTCTGCTGCTGAAGGTACGTCGGAGTCGAATGTTGAACCGACATAACTGATGCCGCCCTCCTCGGGGCTCCAATAGTCAAAGCCCTAGCTGCCGGGGCTGGGGCTGGGGCTGGGGCTGGGGCTGAGGACTGGGTCTTCTAACCATGGAACCACTTTCGTCCTCCAGTTTTGTCCACTATTCTCTGGGAGGTATACTCATGCCTCCTAGCTGCTCGTAAAATAGCATCAAAAGTCTGATGCTCAAACTGCTCCACTGCTAGAATGATCTCTAGGTGAAGTCTCTGCTGGAACCGCTGCGCTCAATCAAACTTGGTTGCCACCAAGGTGGGAGTGAATCGACTAAGACTAGAAAACTTGGCCACATATCCATCGACCGTCCTGCTCATCTCCCTGAGATTGGTGAACCTCGTCTGTAGGTCGTATCGAGCTACAGCATCGAAGTACTTGATCTGAAATATGTCACTGAATATCGCCCATGGGACAGGCGTCGCCAACCCAACTGCTAACATCGCCCACCAGGTGCGGGCTAGGTCCAATAACTGTAGGCGCACTACAGCTACCTTCTCTCCTTCTGGAGTCTTGGCTGCATCCAAGATAATCTCGATGTCCTAGAGCCACGCATCAGCTGCAATAGCGTCTTCAATACCGTCGAAGAAGGGAGGGTTAAGGCGCTTGAAACTGTTAGCCGCATTGTTCCCTTGATAACCAACACGGCACATGGTATCTTGTACTGTCTGGTGCAGGGCATCGCCCCGACGATCTTGAGATACAAGTAATTCCCTGATGAGACCCACCAGGGTTCCATTGTCAGGCTCTGCATGATGGACTGGCTGAACTAGAGGCTCTAGATCCCCAGAAGGCATGACTCGGGAGGCCGCTCTAGAGTATTGGGCTTGGTCTCCAGGTTGCTACTGGTCCACTGGAGGTGCTCCACCTTGCTGATCGGTAGGACCAGGACCAATGCCGCTGAAGAAACGACATGGGGAACAATAAGGAAGGACTATGATAGATCGAGGATATAAGCATGTGATCAGGTCAAGACTTTGAAAAGATTAGAAGACACGAGTAGAGATCAAAGGCGAGTGCTGATTGAGACATCTACTCAGTGAAACCCTCACATATCTTGATTTACAAGACCGGTATGGGCCACCACTTAAACCGTGTCACGCCCCAGAACCAGAATACTGGAGAGCGGAGGACAGACACAACCAGCTACGTATATTGAAGTGAATCCCACCTCGCAATATGGTTACGGCTGTCTAGATGCATGAGGGTTACTATAAGCCATTAGTCTCTTAGGGTCAAGAATAAGCCTAGTGTCTCAATCTCAAGCAAGCAAGTAAATGTAACAAGATGGTAGATCATCAAACATATAAAGTAAGGCATCCCAAACATTACATATTCAGATGATCATGAAGCTAGTCATACAAAATACGAAGACTAGCAAGAGTTTAAGTCATGCATGATCAACCCTAGGATATGTCAATCATGTTACAGCCATTAGGCAGACAGGAATATAAATTCAACATGAGCTAACACTTGCTGGGCGGCTAAACGCCTCAAAAGAATAATTTTATAATAGAATAGAAGAGCAAAATAAAACCCACTCGTTGCCAGGGTTTCTTCTAGTGGTCACCATCTGCTAGGAAGGCTGGGAGATCATCGGAAGCTGCTCCGAAATCTGGCCATACAAAACCAGCTGGGTCAGACCCCAGAAAGAGCAAGTGCCACAAATGAGGCTTCACTTAAGAACTAAAACCAGCATATTAGCATATAAGGACATAAATAAAATAAGAAAAGACATGAGTTAGAGAAAATAGGGTGATAAACGATAAGATAACTAAAGGACTATTCCGGTAACCAAGTTACAACCCGTAAACCAAACAAGGACCGGGGTTGTAACCCTTTACCTGAACAGAACTTAGTCGCTAACCAATTATCGATAAAGTAAAGCATACACAAGCATGTCCTGAGATAGCCATGTACTAGATCTAGGCAAGACTAGACAAGATGAGACTCCATCCAACATTCACGACCAAGCAAGAGTACGGCTTGATATTTAAACTAACTAGGGTTATCATAAGCCTAGTTACTAGCAAGATGCAACGAGATATCCCTACGGCCACAAGCCCTGCAAACTATCCAGGTTTTCCAGACGCAAGATTCATGCTAAGAGTTATCATGACTTGTTAGGTAACTTGAGAGCAACACATGACAGTGTTCATAGTAATCGTTTCATGAAGTGCCCCACATAACAGTGAGCTGGAAATATGCCCTACTCATCGGCAGGCTACAAGTCCATCAGAGAAGAAACCCAGATAACGGGATTGTTTATAGCCAGAATACCTCTATATATGAACTACTTGATCAATCTATCATTAACCTAGCCGATTCATTATAAATCCCTGACCGTGGTAACCAGGGATACAAGTCCTAGACATGATGTGAGACAAGACTGGTAGCTTATACAAGCACATTCAATACAATCACCCACGGTGTCATGATGAAAATTTACTTAGCATGTCGAGATAGCCGTCGCAACAGTATTCAAGATTATATGTTAGACTTACTTATCAAGGTTACTTGTCAAGAGTGCGCCATGACGGACCACTATCAAGATTACTTATCATGTTAAGAGTGCGTCACGATGGACCGCCATCAAGAATTATAATGCCAATTTTGCTTGTCAAGAGTGCGCCACGGTGGACTACTATCAAGAATTATCATGCCAATGTTACTTGTTACTTGGTAAGAGTGCGCCTTAACAGGCCACTATCATGTTCTATCCATATTTATCATGAGTGAGAGAAACTTGCATAAAATAGCTAGTAACATATTCTTGATGCCAAGGAAAAGATCTATAATATTCATGTTGGGAGTTGGAAGAAATTCTGACCCCAATTCAGCCAAATAGGACATAAAACAGCCAAAATAGGCACTATGCGGCACTATACAAGCCATACGGCACTATTCATTCCTGCGGCCCTATGCATCCATACGGCACTATGCAAGCCATACGACACTATTCATTTCTACTGCACTATTCATCCATGCTGTACTATTCATTCCTGCGGTACTATGCATCCATACGGTACTATGCAAGTCATATAGTACTATTCATTCCTGCGGCACTATTCATCCATACGGCACTATTCATTCCTGTGCCACTATATATCCATGCGATACTATACAAGCTATGCGGCACTATTCATTCATGTGGCACTATTCATCCATACGACACTATTCATTCCTGCGGCACTATGTATCCATGCGATACTATGCAAGCCATATGGCACTATTTATTCCTGCGGTACTATGCATCCATGTGGCACTATGCAAGCCATATGGCACTATTTATTCCTGCGGTACTATGCATCCATGGGGCACTATGCAAGCCATACGGCACTATTCATTCCTGCGATACTATGCATCCATGCGGCACTATGCAAGCCATGCGATACTATTCATTCCTGCGATACTATGATTCCATGCGGCACTATGCAAGCTATGCGGCACTATTCATTCCTGCGGTACTATTCATTCCTGTGATACTATTTATCAATACGACACTATTTATTCCTGCGGCACTATTCATCATCCCTGCCAAATTCAGGACAGATGAACTAAAAAATGTCCAAATCTTATTTTGGCCATAACTTCCTCAAAATAAGTCAAAATCTAACTTTTCAAAGGTCCATTTTTGGTAAAATTGAATTCTCTACAACATAGAACAATCAAAAATTTGAAAATAATAAAGTTTGGTAGATCAAAACACAAGAAAACCGAAAAGGCTATAAACTTAGATCTATAAAAATCTATCCATCAAATAGGGCAGACCCGTATGTTTCACAACTTTTTGTTGGTAGTACTACTATATTTCTTGTTATCTTAGGTTCTTATTTTTCTTGATTATTCTTGTTGATGTTACTGAAAATGCTCTAAAATAAATCTCATTTAAAATGATTATGTTTTTACTATATTCTCTTAATTATTGTTTTCTTTCCAGATTTTGTGAATGTAGCTTCATCCTTTTTTGTGAAGTTGTGGTTATGCATTATGTGTTTACATATTATCGTAAACCTGCTTATTATTTTTACAATATGGTTATATGCCTATGTCCATATCCTTGATTGTAATATGAGTGAATTTCTTTTAATCCACGTGTGGATTGACTTATCTGATAAGAAATCATGTTATGGAATTCACAACAAATGTAATTTCCATTTCCCAGTCAGCCCGAGACCTTTGTACACTAGCCATGAGATGACACAATGATTAGACAATAAATGCACTCTTTGTCCTGTAAAAGTTTTCGTCCATTTGTAACTTGCTGTATTTTTGTTTTAAGGTTATTAGCAAAGCCAGACTTGAATTGACTGGTTGTAAGTGGTGTCTGTTGGCTATGGAGTTGTAGTTTGCTTTCATCAGTCTCTCTTGATATCTTCCCACCTACAAGCTAATTGGGAAACATACCAAAAAAAGAAAAAGAAGAAAATAATTTCACACTAAGAAGAAGAAGAAGAAGAAGAAGAAGAAAAATAAGAAAAAGAAGAAACAATATAAACTTTATCCCAAATTTTGGTGGTCGTCTGCTTTAATCCTCTTCTTCTATTCGGCTCTGTTAAGGGCCATGTCCTATGTAACACTAACAAAATCCATATCTTTCTTTAACACTTCAAATCTTGTTCGCTTAGGTCTACCTCTAGTCCTAGCATCTCCATGAACTACTAAAGTATCGCTCCTCCTTACTAGAGCATCTAGTGGTCTGCACCAAAAATGTAAAGTTCTAAAGAGGCTTAAAATCAAGTAAAGAAGAGAATGGAACAATAAAACTTGAGATCCATCATGAAGCAAGTTGCACTTGCCTAGGACTTGGTAGGTGGGAGGAGTAAATGAAGAAGATGAAGAAGTAAATGAAGAAGTGAATGAGGAGAGAGAGAGGAGTTGGGTTATATATCAACCCTCTCCATCTCAAGCCAAGCCAAACCAAGTCCAATTGAACCAAACCAATCAAATAAACCAAGTCAAGATTAAACCAAGACTAGGCTAAGCAAAATAAGTCTAACTACGGTCCACCTGATAAATGCCAGAAATCTCGTATATGTATACGAAAATACGTATAACGGGAAATGGGAGTGACGAATGCTGAGCAAGACGATGAGCCACTTTCTTTTTATCCCTTCTAATGAAACGAAGCTTCAGTAAGGGTTTTGTTTTAATTGTTTTCTTCAAAGAAAGGATCCAATCCTTTAGTCTCCATGGTGCAAAGTTCATATCCCCCTGGAAGATCTTAGTAGCTACCAACGAGTCCCCTTCTATTGTTACTTCACTATAGTTGAACTCCTTGACCAGGAGAGAACTGATGTGAATGGCTTGATTCTCCACTTGTAGGCTAATATCCGCCGTGAATGGTGCTTGTCCAAACCATGTTGAGCCAGCTATTAAAGTGCCATTGGAGTCTCTAGCAACAGCGGCCGCTGCAATTGAGTATTGTGACGTAGCGCCATCGACATTAATTTTAATGTGTCTGATCTCCAGCGGCTTCTACTTATTGTTTGTACTGTATTCATCATGACTCTCCCTAGTCTCCGTGAGATTGTCGGACCCTATGTAAGAGTAAGAGTGATGATTGATCAATGTCGCTTCCATGATATGTCTAGGGTTTGGTTTTGCTTGATAGAAGATGCAGTCTCCTCGCACTTTCCAAATAGCCCATGCTATGTTATCCCCAAGTCGGAAAGCCTCATGCGACTTCGAATGTTTACTCCATTCCTCGAATATACGTTCAGTTGAATGATGGCTCTGAATCCTGAGACCCAGAGGGGATATAAACTAGACCTCCCTCGTGATGTTGTAGTGCAAAAATAGATGATTTGTCTCTTCCTCCTACATTAGGCAAAATGGGCAGAGGGGGTTTGTACTTGGTATCCGCTTGTTAATCGCTGCATTTAGGGGCAGAGCTTGGTTCAGTAACCTCCAAATGAATGTGAGTATCTAAGGTAAAATGTTGTTAATCTTCCACATCTTCTTACACTGGACTACATTCCTTGCACTTGAGGATTAGCTTGGCTCCTGTGTCCAAATTATCTCATAAAGTGACTTTGTGGAGAACGATCCGTTCTTCGTACAGGTCAATAGTAGTTCATCCGAGCCCTCGGCTTCCTCTAGGTTAATGTCAGTAATTGCTTTAGCCTCCATTGGTGAGAAAATAGAATTGATATGATCAATATTCCATATCCTTTCTTGCCTATCCATCAGCTCTCTAACCATTGATGGTCCTGTAGGGCTCTGTCTGTTGTCCTATGGCTTGAATCCTGGTAGGTTAGGGGATCGGTGTATATGTTGAGCCAACCTGCTCCTGACTTTCCAACAGATATAATTTGCCATGATATTTCTCATCTCAAGGATAACAGACCAAGTCGACGAGGCTCTACGAGACTTTCTCACCGACCAAAAGTCTTTGTTCTACAAGTAGCTCCCCTTTAATAGTCGCACACATAACTGCTCCGAATTTGCCAGAAATCTCTACAGTAATTTCTCGACTAGTGATTCATTAACCCAAATTGGATTCCTGAATCCTAGCCCCCCTTCCTGTTTTGGTTTTGTGATCCTCTCCCAAGACATGAAGTGAATCTTCTTTTCTGCCCTGTCGTGTCCCCACCAGAATGCTCTCTGTTGCGACGATAGCACATTTATGACAGCACGAGGGATTTTATAGGCAGACATGTAGTAGATCGGGATAGCTCCTACCGTCGACTTTATAAGCACAGCTCGACCGGCATGAGACATGGTTTTCGCTTTCCAACCTTTGAGCCGCGTATCATATTTTGTAACTAGTGCATCATATGAGGAACGACGGCTCTTGGAAAGAAGAAACGAATGGCCCAGATATATATTTGCCATCATTAAGTATTCATCTAGCATCGTTACAAAATAATTCTAAAATGCTTTAGATCATTAAGCATCATTTACCATCATTTACAAGATGAACCCAGAATAAACCCAAAATACCTTCGCATTAAGCGACATCTCCATTATTTGCAAATGAGCCCAAAATGCTTTTTAAGGACCTGCAAATAAAAAAAATTTGTACCACGAGCAAGGGCATGTGCTAACTATGTTGTTTATTGCAAAGATAGAGGGTAGCCACTACTTACTAGCATTAGTTGTTGTTACAATCGAGAAAACAAAAGCATATATCAGCAATAAAAATTGAATCTATTGGAGAAAGAAGTGATTCGCCGAGATGATCAAAATCACTCATTCTCAAAGTAATTCAACCATGTTGTCAATTGTTTTCAAGAATCAAGAAGTTCACAAGATACTCCTAGAATATTCGTTGTTGCAATACTATCGGGGACGAATGGTTCATCGACTCGGGGTGTGACAAATTGGTATCAGAGTACAGTTATGTTTCCTCGGGTTTTCGAAAACGGTTTCATTGTTGGAATGTTCGTTACGATTGCTCAATTGAATGCTTGTTGACATGTTGCGTGAAATAAAAGTTCCATACAGGTAAGCCCGTAGATATTTTGAAATACTAATGGGTTTACTTTGTTTGTAGGAATGACAAAGAAAAATAAAAAAATCCTGGCATAGCAACCAACACCGTGGATAGTTCGTCGAGGTCAATGGGTTCTAGCCCTAGCGAGGCTACGATGGAGAAAATGTTGCAGTTGATGGAGCTGCAGCAGCAACAGCTTCAGATGCAAATCAAAGCCCAATTTGGTGCGCAGCAGAAGCAAATGGTCAACCTAACACAGATCGTAAGCAAGATGGTGGGCAATACCAAAGCAACGGTCGTGGTATCCGAAGAGAGACAAGATGTTCAAGATGAAGTCGAGGAAGAAGCTCAACCGCGATAAACTCTTCTTCCTTATTCAAAGCAAAGGAATTCTGCAAGATGAACCTACCTAAATTCAATGGCCGAGTAGAGCCTGATGTGATAGTGGGGTGGCTCGTAAAGATTGAGGACTTATTTAATCTGCTTAGCATTGAAGGGTCCCAGAGGGTAACATGTGCAACATTACAGCTACAACTGAGGGCTTACGACTGGTGGGCAGCTAAGAAGCAGGAAATCTACGAAGCCCATACCGACACCACGATTTCCTAGAAAATTCAAGGAAGCATTTTGTAGAAGCATGGAAAATATTAGGTTTATGCAGATCACAACTGACCGCATGAGTACCCTGGAACAGATTGACCCACAAAAAGAAGATCCGTATGACAGACTCAGCACGACCCCTGTGGCCCATCTTCACCAGACTGACTTTTGAGCCACAGAGAGAATAGTTACTTATGCGGCCAAGCTGATCAATCCTTCTGATAAAGCTGACAAAACTCTGGTCTGATAAAGCTGACAAACTTTGGCAAACTGGCAGCTCTGACAACTCTGATACCCTAACAAAAATAAGATAAGATATGATAAGACTGGACATAGCCATGTGGCCAAATGGACTGCGATCCGAGCCGCATGAACCTTATGCGGCTCAATCTATGTACTTTATGCGGCCAAAGGTAACTGCAATCTGAGTCGCATTAGCTTTATGCGGCTCAGAATATAGAACCTATGCGGTTCAAAGGTCCCCAAGCTACATACAGACTAAGGGAGACTGTCGTATGAGTCTTATGTGGCCCAGCATGGCCGAACGCTGAAGGGCCTATGCGGCTCAAAATGACTCAATCAGACTGATCCTATCTTGCGATGAGACATGTGGCAGGCAGACCAAGTCTCAACCACCCAGATTCGATATAACAAAATGTCAACAACCCCCACCAGTTGGCAGCCCGAGATCGAGTCTTTGTGCGCTGTGAGAGACACGTGGCCACGTGGCCCTTTATGCGACCCAAAAATCTATTATTGCAGAAAATACTACAAATAGCAGGGTACCACACCCAGGCAAACGGTTGGCAATCCAAGGCTAGTAACATATGAAGGGCAATTTCTTCGAGAGCAAGGAGCACGTCAGATAGTCCAAGGAGTAAGACAGAGTTTTTACACTTTCTCGAGCCTCTATCGTCACCTCCCAGAATCAAAACTAAACAATTGTACTTAGATTGTTTCCTAGGCTTTCTTTCTAGGCTTTCTTTTGTACAAGCGAGTTTGTAATCAAGTTCAATTCATTTGTAATTTTGTTGTGCTTGATATTTTATGGCAAACATGATGGCGACTCTGCTGGGGACATTCTTCTATTCTGATGAGAAGTTGGTGACACAATCTGACGCATCCAAGTTCGGCTCTATGCAACAAATGCTCGTGGTTCGATTTGACCAACGAGCATTCGAAGAAAAGCTCTTTGAAGGGAACACCAGCCTATCGCAGAAGCGAGACAACCCGAAGAGAGCCCGTAGAATGTCGATGCACAAAATTGTTGTCCCCGACCAGGTTCTCGAAGAAGCTCATTCTGCGGCCCAAGATGGCGATCAAGACTCTCCTGCGGCCTTGCTTTCGACCGTAGATAACCCCAATATCCCCAAATCCAGTAAAGAAAAACACTACGATACTGAGGTTTTGGGGGCACAAGGGAAATCCATGCGGACAAGGAAGAGGCCGTATAAGAGAGATGGGCAGATGACTCATGCGGCAGCCAACTATGGCCGCAGACAGATCGCCCATGCGACAGCCAACTCTGGCCACAGGTAGATCGCCCATGCGGCAGCCAACTCTGGCCGCAGGCAGATCGCCCATGCGGTAGCCAACTCTGGCCGCAGGCAGATGGCCCATGCGGCAGCCAATTCTGGCTATAGGCAGAGTGTCTCATGCGGCCCTGTCAGAAGATTTGTGTTCGATCGTCTCTCGTACGGGCCTGACTCTATACGGCCCATTGAGAATGTGGGATGTATCAATCTGGACTCTTTCTACTATGCGCCTTCGGGTGCTAAGTCAAAGAAGTCTAGGGCAGTGCGGGCCCAACAAGCCCAGTCAACTGTCCAAGTTGCTAACCCTCAGCGGGCACCGTTAACTGTTATACAGGCTCCTGATGGAAAGTTGTACAGAACCACCCGCGCCTAGTCCCCTAGGGCTAACGGATAGGGTGGGTGTCAAAAGTCTCCCTCCAACGATCGAGAGGAAGTGCTTTTACTAGCCTCAGATCTGGGAGCAAATATGATACATACGCACCCGTGTGCTAGGGATACCCGAGTCCATAAATCGGAAGCAAAGGTAGATCAGCCAACAATCGACTTACGAGAGGTGTTTACTCACAAACACAAAGAGAAGGAAGCAACCTTAGCATGCGATGAGCCCCTCTCGGGACGACGTTGCGCCCAAGTCATCATCAACTGCTGCTGCGACAAGTCTTCAGCACCTGAAGATCGGCAGTCCATTTTCTAACGTCTGCAGCAGCCAACACCTTTCCAACAACAACTTCAGAAACAAATGCAAATTTTAGAAGACGAGGAATTTCTTGTTGCCTCCTGTAATTCAACATGACAGGTTCTTCTCGACAAGGGAGAAAAGAAGATAGGCTCTTCCAGCCCGGCAATCTCCGCTAACATTACAAAGAAACTTTCGTCTGGAGGACTGCCACCGGCAACCACAGGGGGTGTCTTCCTAGGCACTCGATCCAAAAGGAAGATTTTAACACCTGGGGTGCATCCTTGACCTCCCTGGGGGTAGATGAGGCTGGGGTTTACAGTCCCCTCAAAGTATGAGACAACCCGATGTTCCAAGAGTATACACAGGGGATAGCGATCCACTGGAATTACGTAACCGACATGGACGTCCCTGAGGATGACCGCCCTTGCCAAAACGATGTGGCTTCCTGCACAGGGGGTTGCACCCCTTCCGAGTTCGAGGAGGAAGACATTCCGACATTCTCCGACGATTTTTCGGTACTGGGATACGACACAGAGAGCACCTCTGTTACGATCGCTTGCACCTCTACCCACGTACAGACAGTCTTTATGGCAGACGATGATCATGAAGTGTCTACTGACCGACAACGTCTAGAAGTACTTGAAGCCATGCTCCTGTCTTTGGTCAAGTGAGTAGACAAAATCAAAGCTGCCTTGCCGACTCAACCAGCAAAGAGGCCTGGACAAACAAGCTTGGGACCCGCAGTCAACACGGACTCCAACACGACTGCTCCTCTGTTGGATGACAATCCTCTAGGAGCCTCTACTTCTTCAGCTACAGATGAAGCCAGGGAAGTCCAGGAGCTTCAGACAACGCTATATCCTGTTGCATGGAGAGATGTGCCTCTTCTACCATGGTACAAGCCGTTTCATATCGCACTACTAAAATAAGGCAAATTAGCGACGTCAGGATACGTCGCTAATTAAGGAAAATACATTGCTAATCGTAATTAGCGACGACTTTCGCGACAAAACATGAAGGTCGCAAAAAAGCTAGTCACAGATGACAAATTTTTTGCCCTCCGTCGCTGTTTGCAACGTGACCACAATGTCGCTGGGTCGTCGCAAAATTAGCGATGGAGGGCGACAAAATTTTACGTCGCCAAATTAGCGACGTAGTGCGACTACTTAGCGACGTTATTTCTTTTTATGTGATGACATGGCATGCCAGCCACGTCAGCAGTGTAGCGATGTACATCAACCAAATTAGTGACGTCAGGATTCTACCACGTCAGCTTCTGAGCGACGGATAGCAACGTAACGGCGCTAATTAGCGACGTCATGATACGTCGCAGATCGTCGCTATACGTCGCAGATATTATAAAAAAATATAAAAGTATAATGTGTATTTTTGTTATGTTATGTGTCTGTGTTTACAGTGTGTGTGAAGTGCAGTGTCCGAACCATCGACAGTTTCGCTTACTGTTCTATGTTTTATCTTGGATAGAAAGAGCAACAGTTCAGGGTGCACTTCTCAGAGCTTTCTCTTCACGTCCTTCACCTTCTCGGGATCCTCAGAAGTATACCCTGAACTATTGCCCTTTCTGTCTAAGATAAAACATACAAAAGTAATCGAAACTATCGATGGTTCCGAACACTGTATTTCACATACACTGTAAACATAGACACACATCATCATAAAAATACACATTATATTTTTTTTAAATTTGGACAACACCTCCTCTGTATATCAGATCATCGCTTATAACCCAGCGTAGGTATATTTGTCATCCCCGTCGCAGATATCATCATAATTAACAGTCTCCCATCATAACAGTCTACAACTAATAGATGAATAATGGTCTCCCATCATAACAGTCTCCCATCATAACAGTCTACAGCTAAATATCATATATGTACTCAATAAAAATACCAACAAAGTAAATATCACAAACATACATGTCCAACAAACATACATGTCCAACAGAGTCAAATAAGAATAAAAATCAGTGTACCAATGATCAATGGGCCCATAGGGCCAATACATACAAAGATGATAAAAAAATCTACTTGATCACAGAGGACCCCTGCTGCGCATCTGAGATAGCACGTACTCTTACTGCTCCGGTGTGAGATGCACCATAGGGGCAGTAGGAGGTAGTACAACGTCTGGAGTCGGCACCGTCGATGGACCGGGAGGATGTATCTCCTCCAGCTCTCGCAGTCGCTCAGCATGCATAGCAAGGGTACTCACCATCCTCTGAGAACTCTTCTCAATCGAAGTATGTATCTGAGTGAGTGAGGCAGACATGGTCCTCTGCGATCCCTCCAGTTCGACCTGTCTATGCTCTGTGTGCTCCGTAGACTCGGTGAGCGTGTGCAAGCTGGCAGCTGTAGCCTGCTGCAGACTCATCAGCTCCTGTATACTGCGTTCGACCGCATCAAATCGTTCGATGATCATTGGATCGTCGGATCGTCGCTCTGCGGTATAGTGATCAGAAATCTGCTGCTGTAACTCGCGACGCAGCTCGTCGATCTGACGACCAATATCCTGAGCTCATGATGACACCTGCGAAGCTGGAGACTGTGCACTGACAGAGGGGGCCCGGGATGACTCTGAAGCCAAATAGGCGTCGTAGGATCCCGTACCGTAGTACGTACCCTTCTGAAGACCACCAACGGCGGTCATCCAGAGGTCGTCCGGCGATGAAGCTGTAGGCAGCTGGGAGGAAGTACCAGCTCCTCCCTCTGCTGGCGCACTAGCACCAGCAGCCGCCTCCTCTTGTAGCCGAAGAAACTCGGCCTAGAACTATGTTTGCTAACGTCTAAGTGTTTGCTAAAGTCTATATTGATATCTATTTTCCTGTTTTCTAAATTATAGTAAATTAATATAAAGAATAGAACGTACATATGCCTGCGTCGCCCTCTCGTCAATGAACTTCCCAGCCCTCCGATGGGTGACCAGGAAGACGGTCACCATGTTGGGGTCCTCACCCTCTTTTACCTGTTAAAATATATTATCTATTATTAGTATTAAACATTCTATCCAACTATATATAAAATAATGTCCGTCATAGGAAACGTACCAGACAACGAAAATTCTCCGTCATAGGAATGGAGCCACCACACCACTTATTGGCACTCGACCGTGCCACCTTGGCCTTGTCAGACCGCTCCTGGTACCTGGCCTCGCCGAATCTAGCCTTCATCGCAGTCCACTGCCCTGGCGTGATCCAACCATGGATCGGCTTTCCGGAGCGATCACGAGACTTCTGGTTGTGGATCGCATCACGGATGAGCTTGCCTGCGACGGCAGAAAATTGGGCATCAATCTTCGCCGCCCGGTGTGGTAGATAGAAATAGGTCCTCTACAAGAAGTAAAATAGAAAGAGTTGTATAATATACACAAATGATTATTAAAGTTTAAAAATAAATAAATTTTTTACCTTGAAGTGGGCCAACCAAAAGGCCTTTCTATGTGCGGGAGCATCTGAGTAGTTAATCCAAGGTCCACCATAGTTCTACCTCAGAAATAACCTAAGCTGTCTCTGTACTGCAGGAGGCCGATATCTATACAATAATAATTTTTATGAATATATATATGTATATATAATCATTTGAGAAATATATATTAACTAATTTACTTACTTCGTAGGCCCGTCCGTCCAAATCTCCACACGCGTCTCGTTCGGGGGAGCGCATGGAGGGTCGCTCTCACCTCCTGCCTGACCAGGATCAGTCCGATCGTCGTCCTCCATATGCTCGACGTCGGCTCTTCCCATGGAGCCGTCGGCAGGAGGAATGCTGGACGTGGAAGGAATGCTGGACGCAGAAGAAATGATGGACGCGGGAGGAATGCTGGACGACGAGGAAGGAGTCGCCAAACTGCTGGAACTGTCCTGTCCCGGTAATGGACCGGGAACAAAATGGTACACTGGCATACTCGGAGATGAGGATAAGGGTACGGAATCTGCATCCCCAGCCTGACGCACACGGAACTGCCTAACATAATATTCTTCGCGTCGTCCGGGTCTAGTCATACCTGATAATAACATATGACAATAAAACAAATATACATATTTATATGATAGACATCACAGATTTTTGAAAAATATCATAGTCACAAAAGTGTCACTAAAGTGTCAAATATGGTGATAAAATAAACGTACAGATTTAATCCTCTTCTGAAAATTCATCTAGTTCGTTTAGCACATCTTCTTCTTCTTCTTTTTCTTCTTCTTATTCCTCCTTCTCTACATCTTCACTTTCATCTGCATCTTCCTCTTCAGATAATTCTACTTTTTCTACACAATTAGATGTGTAATAAGGAACTTTCGTCGTGTCCACTTCTATAATATTTGTTACAAGAGGTAGTTCATCCTCTTGATAAGCTATACCGTCAACCTCAAAGGTATTTCTAGCTTTGGTCTTGCATACTGCCCACCAGTCCGACCTTGTTGTTCCCCGTTTAGGATAACTTGTAAAGTACCCGAGCTGAGCCTGACTTGATAGGACAAATGGTTCATAGGCTTGATATCGATGCCGATAGTTTATATCCACAAGACCGTGCTTGTCTACTTTCCAACCTTGACCTTCAATCGGATAGAACCAATCACACCTGAATAACACAATCTTAGCAGGCTCTATTCCATAACTATATGTCAGCTCCACAATCTCCCGTAGGATGCCATAGAAATCGTTGCCCGCATCAACATCTTTGTAGTTCGAAGATCTGATACACAAACAGCTATTTTTGGTAGAATCGAGATCCACAAAGTTGTCTCTGATCGGGCAAGTTGTTGACTTGAACCTAAACCCATTCACACAGTAGCTTGGCCATATTTTTGCAGCATAAATTGGTCCCTTGGTTAGCGTTCTAATAGACTCATTCTCAAGTCTTGCGTATGGATGATCGACCTAAATGCCACAAAAAAATAAATTAAGCTCATTCTCCAGTGCATATACAGAAAGGTAATTACAGAGTTCTCAAGTCTTACATATGCACTCAATCGTGATGGAAAATAATGCCTTATTTCTTGTTCTAGTTCTTCTTCTGTTATGTGTGGCCTACCTCACCTCACATCATCATTAAATATGCTGAAAACAACATCGTTCAATTAATATAATAGTATAATAATCAACACAATTAAAATAACGTAGACGTATTAATTACTTATCCCTCCAGCTTCTCTACTTCATTATCGTTGCAGTTGAGTAATACATACACCTGAGCAGCCCTTAGCTCATCATCGTTCAGATATCTCTTCTTCATTTTACCCGATGGCTTTTCTGGAGCATTGAATACCTTCAGTATTGTATCATTACATTCATGATCTCCGTCGTCATTTCTGGAAGCTCTCGTTCTATTAGTTGCAACATTAGGCTTGAAATACATCGAACAAAAGTTTGTAATCTCTTCGAGAACATAGGCTTCACAAATAGAACCCTCGACCCGTGCCTTATTTTTTACCTTTCTTTTTAGGAGATTCAAATGTCGTCGAACGGGTACATCTATCGATATTCGACGAGTCCACCAACACGTGCCTCATAGGATAGATGAATCAGTAAATGCTCCATAGAGTCGAAGAATCCAGGAGAAAATACCCTCTTTAGCTTGCACAGTGTTACCGTAATGTCCTTTTCTTGCTTTTCTTGACGATCAACGAGCAATTTCTTAGAACAAAGATCCTTGAAGAATATGCTAAGCTCCGTCAATAGATCCCAAACTGCCTACGATAAGAATTCTCAAAATGTAATCGGAATTAATCTCTCCATGAATGCGTGACAATCATGGCTCTTCATACCCGTCAATTTGTTTTCCTTCGTCGACACATCTTCTCAGATTTGACACATATCCGTCCGAAAATTTTAGGCCCTGGATCTACCGACAAAGTCTCACTTTATCCTCCTTGTCCAGTAAGAAAATTGACTTCGGCAGGAACTGACTTCGGCAGGAACTGTTTTCCATTCTCCTCTATCAAATGCAACGCAGGGCGTTTGCATATTTCTTCTAAGTCCAACCTGGCCTTGGGATTGTCTTTCGTTTTTCCCTTTACGTCCATCACAGTATTAATTATGTTATCAAACACATTCTTCTCAATATGCATGACATCAAGATTATGTCTGATCAGATTGGTACTCCAATATGGCAAATCCCAGAATATGCTCCTCTTTGTCCAGTTATGATCTCTACCAAATCCATCGCACTTGTACCCAGTTGTAGGATCTTCGATAGCACTTGGAAAATCTCTAACCTACTCTCATATCGTGGCTCCGCACCACCTTGGCGGTAGATCACCCTTCTCTACAACGCCGGCACGGAATGCATTCCTGTTCCTTCTGAACGGATGATCTTTTGGCAGAAATTATCGATGACAATCAAAGAAGCACGGTTTTCCTTCGTGTTTCAAGAGGAAAGCCTTAGTACGGTCCATGCAATACGGACATGAGAGACGGCAATGAGTGCTCCATTCAGATAACATTCCATAGGTCGAAAAGTCGTTGATGGTCCACATAAGGGTTGCCTTCATCTTAAAATTGTGCTTCCTGGAAACATCGTACGTGTTAGCGCCTACTTTCCATTACTGATTTAACTCATCTATAAAAGGCTGTAAGTACACATCAATGTTCCTCTTGGGAATGTTCGGACCAGAAATTATAACGGTTAGAAACATGTACTGAGTCTTCATACACATCCAAGGCGGAAGGTTATACGGAGTGACAATCACAGGCCAGCACGAATACTGGGATCCCGAAAGACCAAAAGGAGCAAAACCGTCAGAAGATAGCCCCAACCTGACATTACGCGGATCTGAAGCAAAATCAGGATACACTCGATCAAAGTGCTTCCACGCTTCTCCATCGGATGGGTGATCCAACACTCCTTCAATCTGTTTTCGCATGTGCCAACTCATATTTTCGGCCGTCTCTTTCACCATAAATAATCATTGCAACCGTGGTGTTAAAGGCAAGTAGTGCATTGAATCGGTCGGTCTTCTTACATCGGTAGACCTTTTTGTACTAGTTGTCTTATAGCGATCAGCATCACAAAATCTGTACACATTTGTGTCCTTGTCGTCTTTGTAGTACAGCATGCACCCATTGCGACAAGAATCGATTTTCTCGTATCCCATCAAGAGCGATCCCACCATCCTCTTAGACCGATAGAAGTCTTTAGGTAACTTAGCACCCGCCGGCAAGATCTCTATAATCAACTCCAACACTCGGTTGTAGCATTCTTGTGACATGTTAAAATCTGACTTAATGGTCAACTGTCTTGTAACCACCTCCAAC
>JANAVB010019800.1:2930368-3227868 GCA_029216955.1 Iris pallida | reverse complement strand
GTTCCCCACCCAGCTACACAGTTGGAGCCGATGGTCATCCGACTCCCAAGGACCTGCCAAGAACCCGTCATAGGGCCGATGGTGATCTGATTGCCAAAATCCAATCAAAGGCGACCGAAAGACGAAAGGCCCTCTGGGGAGACGATGGTGATCCGATTGCCAAGATCTAGTCAAAAGCAACCGGGAGACACAAAGACCCTGCCGAGCCGATGGTCATCCGTCTTCCCAAGGCGAGCCGACAACCAAGTGTCGATTCGACACCCTCAGGCAAGCCAATGCCACAAGCTGAATCCTTGGTGGTAAAGTTGTCCAAGACAGCGTCCCAACCTCCGGTCATGCAGGGGGTAGCTGAAGAGGATGCAGAACTCATAAAGTATCTGGTTACAAATATGGATAGTCCCTCTCCTGATGATGTAATCACTATGGACAAAATTTCTTATTTCATCGATAAGAGGCTGCCATTGAACTATCCTGAGTTTAATAAACTCAATCTGATGTATACTGCGGGACTCGGTCGGGACATTAACCTGCACACACAGGTGACAACCGTCCATACCGCAAACCGACTTACTCTCATTAAAGATGTCTACTTCCTGGTCCCAGGCAGAAGAGAAGGGGATCACACGATCATCTTTGGCCGAAAAGAAGGTCCTCAACCTTCATGCCTCAAAAGTTTGATCTCGAACCCGATACCGAAAGACTACCGCTCTACCTGTATAGTCCTCAGGCCAAGTACTTTATGCAAAAGCAGGGGTACAACATGGAGCCTACCCCAGGTCTGAATTACGATAGCAGTCGGCGATCGCCTTTGCAGCTATCAACTCTGTCTGGGATACCTCAGGTTTACTATAGCAAGTCGAAATATGGCCTCAGTTATGTTACACCAGCAACAACGCCCGAGAGCTTCGATGAGGAATGCGAGTGGCATTCTCACTCATCCGAATCACCTACATACGATTCCGACGACAGCATTGGAGATATGTTCAAGCAGACATTATCTGTCAATATGCCATCCGCTGGCATTGAAGAGGAAGACGAGGATCTACTCGAACCTCTTGAATTGGAGCCATGGGTCCAACAACTGGATGCACAATAGGAGAAACGCTTTGAACTTCGTGATCCTTCCACTGAAGATAAGGTCATGCAAGTTAACCTCGGTGATAAATCCTCTCCAAAGCCAATCTTCGTCAGAAAAAGCCTGACAGACGGCGAGCGGGAGTCCTTGTTGTAACTCTTCAGAGAATACATTGACGTTTTTGCCTAGAGCTATGAAGACATGCCAGGGCTAAATCCCGAGATCGCACTTCATAAGCTCAACATTCATCCGGACGCGAAACCAGTCAAGTAACAGCAACGACGGTTCCGTCTAGACATTATAAACTCCATCGAAGTGGAAGTAAACAAGCTTATAGCTAGCGATTTCATCTACGAGGAGTAGCACGCAGACTGGATAGCTAATATAGTACCAGTCGTCAAGAAGAACGGGAAGATCTGAATCTGTATCGACTTTCGTAATCTGAATACGGCATGTCCTAAGGATGAATTCCCTCTTTCCATTACCGACATAATGATTGATAATACGTCTGGCTTCAAGCACATGTTCTTTATGGATAGCTTTTTAGGATGCAATCAAATCAAAATATCTCCTGAGGATGAGAAACATACGTCATTCCAAACACCGATCGGCGTGTATTGCTGTACAGTCATGCCCTTCGGCCTGAAGAATGCTGGTTCTATATATCAGCGAGCAATGAGCATTATTTTCAGGGATTACTTTGCAAGACGGTGGAGTGTTACGTTGACGACATCACCGTCAAAAGTCGCTCCAAGAATGGCCACCTGTACGATTTGAGGACGGTGTTCGATCTTATACGAGCGCACAATTTGAAGATGAATCCCGCTAAGTCCTTCCTGGGCATGTCCAATGGGAAGTTCCTGTGCTTTGTCATCACTTTCCGAGGCATTCACGTAGACCCCGATAAGACAAAGGTAATCCTGGAGATGAGTCCGCCGAAGAACCTCCGTGAACTCCGCGGCCTTCAGGGAAGACTAGCCTACATCAGGAGGTTCATATCTAACCTCTCAGGGTGATGCCAACCCTTCACACAACTTATGAAGAAAGGCATCTCTTTCGTTTGGAATAAGGAATGCCAACGTGTCTTTGATGACATTAAGGAATACCTGATGAATCCGCCGGTTCTGGTAGCCCCGGTTGTCGGAAAGCCTTTCCTGTTATATGTACAAGCAATAAAACACTCCCTCGGCACCTTGCTAGCACAAAACAATGATACGGGGTATGAACAAGCCATCTATTATCTCAGTCGAATGATGGTGGGGCCAGAGCATAGGTACACCGCCGAAAAGAAGGAATGCCTTGCCTTGGTGTTCGCCATTCAGAACGACACTATGTGTCAGGACAGACCATCCATGTTATCTCGCGAGTCAATCCCCTCAGGGTTCTTATGACCAAGCCAGGCGCATTCGGTTCTCGTCTAGCTACATAGACGATACTGTTATCACCCTACGACATGGTCTTCGTTCCGCCGAAGGCTGTCAATGGTCAAGCCTTGGCCGACTTTCTTGCAGCCCATCCAGGCTCAGAAACAGCCAAAATCTATGAAGAAATCCCAGATGAAGTCATTGACTCAAACATGACTTCACATGAAGACGTTTGGCGAATGTTCTTCGACGATGCCTCAAGAACGGGGCCCCAAAGCGATATCGTCGCTGGAGTCGGGATATTGTTAATTTCTCCCTCCGGATTAGTGGTCAATCGGACATATTCTCTCACGGAACCCTTTTTAAACAATGTAGCCGAATATAACACTTTGGTCATTAGGCTCCAACTTGCAAAAGAAGTGGGAGTCAAATACCTAGAAGCATATGGCGACTCGCTGTTGGTTGTCAATCAAATCCGAGGCTCGTACGAAGTTCGCAATACGGACCTGATTCCTTATCATCAGACAGCAATTGCTATCATAGCAACCTTGGAGGGGTTCTTTATAGAAGATGTTCCTAGGCTCCAAAATATTAAAGCTGATGCCCTAGCAGACCTTGCCACTTCTTTGGCGGTTCCAAATTATGGTTATAATCCAATTGACGTCATAGGCCATGAGCTGGTCTGTCCCAAAATTAATGTTCAATGAGATACGAGTTACTTTGTCCAGATAACCAATAATATGCAAGACTGGAGACTCCCGTTCATCGACTTTGCAGTCTACGAAATCCTGCCAGAGAATGTGAAAGAAGCAACTTCAATCAGAAGGCATTCTCTCAGATTCTTTTATGACACTGAAACAAAAATGTTGTACCGACGATCTTACGACAGACTACTTCTAAGATGTCTGTCAAATGCAAAAGCCTTACACGAGGCTCACGATAGCGTTTGTGCGGCTCACCAACCGGGCCCGAAGTTGCAGGACCGTCTCCGTCGGATGGGTTACTACTGGCCTACGATGATAGCAGACGCAGTTGATTATGCAAGGAAGTGCAAGGCTTGTCAGATCCACGCAAATTTCATACATCTTTTATCTGAATTCTTGTACCCAACAGTGGCCTCTTGGCCATTCGAAGCATGGGGAATGAACATTGTTGGCCCAATCATCCCGTCGTCGTCCAAAGTGCACTGGTTTATTCTCGCGATCACGGACTTGTTCTCCAAATGGATGGAAGTTGTTCCGTTGGCAGAGGTAAAGACATCAAACGTGATCAGTTTCATAAAACATCACGTCATTTACCATTTTGGACTGCCAAGAAGGATCATTCATGACAATGGTCCACAGTTTACAAGCCATGCCTTCTATCGATTCTGCGACAAGAATCGAATTTAGAATGTGGCTTCAACGGCTTACAACCCGTCGACTAATGGTCTGGCTGAAGCCTTTAACAAGACCATAATCAAGCTTCTCCAGAAGTTCGTGTCTTCGAACAAGCACGACTAGAATAAAATGCTGGGTGAATGCTTATGGGCGTACCGCACTACAAGTCGAACGGCTACCGGAAATGCACCGTTCTCTCTGGTGTACAGGAGCAAGGCAGTTCTCCCATTAGAGACTCAGATCCCCTCACTTCGTGTGGCCCTTACTTACCGGTTAACTATGGACACACACAAAAAGAAGAAGAAACACTGTCTTTTCTTTATTGGCACAAGGCACCACAAATCGAGTACGCTTGAGAGATCCTGCTCTGAGGATCCCCGAGTACAAAAAAGAATTCTGGGGAATGGGACGATAGAGATCGAGCTGCAGTTGCTCCTTTACTCCGTTGACACTCCGATTATAAAAGTAAGAGAAAACCTAAGAAAACTGCTAACTCTAGGCTCACTGGGAAGAAGTGCAGCAATTTGGCTCTTGAAAATGCTCTCCGTTATGTGTTTTGAAGAGGAATGAGACCCCTTTTTATAGTCATTCTTGATCTGGAATGATGTTATGCGCCCATATGAGGAAAATGCACTGGTTTTCATGTGGGCGCATAACCCTGCCTTGGGCGCATAGGGTATAGGCGCATGCAGGCTGTGAGATCGTGGTTTGGTCGTGGTGTTGACGTGGCCGCATGCTTCAGTGCACGATTGCTCGTGGAGACTGATGTGGCCATACGCTTCGGTACACATTTTGATCATGGCTTTGACTGAGTCAGGTTTGGGCGCATAGCTATGTCTCCAGCTGTCATGACCCGTACCCACTATGAGGGTACGAGAACGTAACAACGCCCAGCCTACGCCGCAATGTCGGCGGTAGAGCGCTGTCCTAGGTCAACATACATCTAACAATATATATCTAAACAGTTTATACTCCCCGAGCGGGGGTGACATAACAGTAAAAACTCAATCACAACTAAGGAAGATATAGCACGATATGAAATAGAACTCAAGGAATAAAATAGATAAAAGCAGTAGTCTAAGATAATCCCAGCAATATCCAACAGTACAAGGTCTCAGATAAAAGAATATATACAATACTGATCTCCAAAATAGAGTCTAACTAGAATATGTCTCAAGACTGCATAAAGTATGATAAACCTAGCTAGTCTAGTCTAGGCAATCGGGGTGATCTCCTCAGCTAGAGCTGGGTCCTCCTGAGGGTCCAGCTCGCAGGTGTCATCTAAGGCTGCCCCGTAGTAAGTGTCCAGGCAAGCCTCCTCCTCGTCCTCTGTAATATTTTCAACAGGTCCAGTCAGGACAGGAGCGAGTACAGTACATCTCAACAGATCATAGCAGGTTAGAAAATATAATCATGCAGTAAAGTAAGATACAGGTACTGAAAAAAGTGCAGTATAAAAACAGAGAGAGAACTGTAATAGAAATATCTACTATACATAGAGAGCTAGCAGTGACTAGTGAGTCAGAGTACAACATGAACATGTAAATGGCATAGGAGATTCTGATAAGACACTATGAAAGAGATTCTGATAAGATACTACTTGGGTATTATTCACATGTCCATTTCTACTCCCCCGTACCCCCAATCAATACACAAGGATCCAGCCAGGTTATGTTATGATGCTATGTAACAGACCCCGAAGGTGATAGACCCCGAAGGTAATAGACCCCGAAGGTGATAGACCCCGAAGGTAATAGACCCTGAAGGTGATACATAGTAGTCCCATAAATGGGATAAGGATTCTAGGAAGACTCTACGATCATAAGAGTATATGTCGTAAGTGATCAAAGAACCAATAAAGCATATGATACGCCATGTAAGTGAAACGCACAGAACATGTAGTACCTGATGCTCCCTAAGGATAACATCTCAAGAAGGGATCCAAATAGTACCAATCCGTGTGACCAACGTGACAGTACATGTAAAGTAATCTACTGCAGAAAATAATTCTAAGCAGGATATGAAATGATCAGAAAATGTACTCGCCTGTATCTGAGTGTCCGATATGAATCGTACTGTCCAAGGAGGGGTGTCTGGCTCCTAATCAGAACAGCACAAGTCACAACAAGTCCAAAATAGTAAAATGGAGTCCTACTATGCATTCTACATGATTCTAGGTCAATCTAGGCCAAAGTCAACTCTTGGTCAACTTTGGTCAACCCTGGTCAACCCTAGAAGTCAAACTAGGTCAACCAAGTCTAATTAAGTCTAAACTAGGCTAACTAGGCCTAACCAATCTATTCTAGACAACACACACCATTCCTAAGCTATACAAGTCAACAAACAATCACACATTGAATTACCTCACATAGCTATCTATCAAGAGATTCATGAATACAAGAGTAAGGCTTACACCTATATACATATAACATACATATAGAGCATATATGTAGCACATGCTTACAATTAGGCATTTAACCTACACATTAAGGACTAGGAATATAGAAAGTGAGAAAGTGCTTGTGTTTGTGAACAATACCATGTATATGTGTGTGTATGAGTAATGTGTAGCTATGACAGTGTGCAGGAATGTAACTAACAGGGAAAGAGAAGACTGTGTGTGTGTGTGTGTGTCATAAACGAGTGAGAGTGCAAACAGTGCCAATATGTGTGCAGGAATTTAAACAAAATAGTTGCAACCAGAGGAACATGTGTGTGTGTGAGCTGTGTGAGAGCGAGGAAAGAGTGTGTGTGTGCTACAAGACTGAGTGAAAGGTGAGGGATAAACATTAGCTAAACTGGACTGTAGACAGGGAATCACACACAGGGAAGCAATAGGGGCAGTCCATACACAGGTATTCATATCAAAACTAAAAAAACAAATGACAGTTTTCCCCCCTCCTTCCTATTCTCAGTTATTTGAAGAAAACCCCAAAACAGTATGAACACTCAACAAATCTCAGGTTGAAAACTGAGATTCAAACTCAGGAAATTCCTGAACAAAGGTTCAGTTCAGTCCCCTCCCAAGCCATATCACTGAACATTTGATCACCAAAACACCCAATCCCATATCATCACAAATTGAAAAATTAGAACAATGCAGGTTAGGCAATTAGTTATCAACTGGGAATGAAACCCCAAACAAAGTTCCTGAGAACTGAGCTAAACACCCAGGTAATAGCCTCTCTACCAATTTCCAGTTTTCTCAAAACTGTCAACATATAACAGGTAGCCCATATACTAGATCATGTTCTACAAACCAGCCTATACACGAATTTAAGGACTTAAATAGCAAGGATATGACATGTAGGAATTATCAGAAAATGTATATATTCATCAGTGAACATTAAACAACCCAGGTTCCATATAAAACAAATATGAAACATTAGCATCCTGTTGACAGTTAGCAATTCGAATCTACCATTTGGCCAAAATCCTATATTCACAACCAACAACCCATATTCAAATGTAAAGACTAATCTAACTGGTATTATGATGTGTGGGAAGCAAATTTAACTGAAAATATGGCAAAACTGGGATTTGAACAAATTGGAAAAATACTAGGATATCACAGTGTCAGGATAAATATGGATCATCAATCTCGACCCAAAATTTCCACATAAAAACCCAACCTAAAACATGTAAACAAATCTACATACATTATACCATATATTAGGATCTAAGTTAACAGGTTAAAACATGAATTAAATCAATAGAATTCGAATGAAACAAAAACCCAAACACGAGTGCACAGAACACACAGACCCCTCCCTGTGCACACGAGATTTCGTGTCCGACACGACACCATCTGACACGAGACTTGGGGTGTGTCAGGACAGACATTGCCCCTTGCTCAGTGTCAAAAATTAGGCACTTTAGTGCCCTGTGCAGCCCGCACGAGCACGCTGGTAGCAGGGGAGCTACTGTGCTCGTGCACGCGCGCCTGAACCCGTCTGTGTGTGTCCAATATCGACACAACACGACACGAAAACCACTCCAGTGTCCCAAAAACATGTAAGCGACAACAAAACAATGATTCCTATTCAAACACAAAATCAAAATTAATACAAAATGCTTATTGAGGCATTTTGTCAAACACCTATGACTAGTGATTGATACGTGTCCAGAATGGACACGAATCCACCGACACTCGACACGAATCCTATCCAGACCTTAGGGGGACCCTTAGGGCTTCCTATTGGTGAAGACGAAATGGAAATCTATGGAGAAATGGGAAAGTTACCTATTGGTGAACAAGCCTTCACAAAAGCTAAGTGGAGAGATTCCTCAAGCCACCCAAACTTTCACAAATTGTTGTTTCCCTGCAAATAACCAATACCAACAGCAAGAGCATTGATATTAGGTCCTAATGGAATTGGTTTGGGGAAGAAAGGATTTAAAATGTATTTTTAATGAATTTTGGAAGATGGAACTCACCTCTTTCCTTAGAACTTTTGGATGAACCCTAAAAGAGGCTAGCCCTAAAATCTAGGAGGGACTTTATAGTGGGGGAATCCCTAGGTTTAACCTAGGTGGCCGGCCATGATGGGTTTGGGTGGGGTTTGAACTAGGTTAGCTAATCCTATTGAGTTTAGTCACAAAATGACTTATGAAACCATAAGCCATTTATCAAATCACTTGATTTCTAAATTCCTAATTAAATTTCTAATGAATCAATAACTACTAACTTAAGTTATACTAGGTTAGACTAGAGTCACTTGACCTAACCAAGTCCAACTAACTAGGGTTAGCTCCTAGGTTGGTCTACATGAGTCAAAACTAGTCAAAAATCAAACTAGTCCAAATAAATCCAAAATAATTCCTAAAAATTCCCATAAATTATGATTAATATTAATAATTTTAAATTACCCCAAAAATGACAAATTTACCCTCAAACTAGAAATGTGGTAGTGACAAATCTACCCTCCTTAAAGGAATTTCGTCCTCGAAATTGAAAGGCGAAATGCAACTGATGAGAAGGATAGAAAGTATACCTCACGGTCCAAAAAGATAGGGGTACCGCTCGCGCATCTCATCCTCCCGCTCCCAGGTAGACTCTCCTGGAGAATGATGCCTCCATGCGACGCGTACCAAAGGTATCACCTGGTTCCTCAGAACCTTCTTCCGTCGATCCAGAATCTCCACGGGCTGCTCTGGATAGCTGAGAGAAGGCCCCACCTCAATATCCGAATGATCGAGCACATGGCTAGGGTCAGCCACGTACCGTCTCAACTGTGATACATGGAATACGTTGTGGACCCCCACAAGTGCAGGTGGCAAGTCTAGCCTGTAAGCCATGTCACCGACTCTCCCGCTGATAACGAAAGGGCCGATGAAGCGCGGGCTAAGCTTTCCGCCTCCACCAAAACGAATCGTACCACGAGTCGGAGATATCCTCAAGAAAACCTGGTCTCTGACCTAATCACAAGCAAGGTCTCAATTAATATAATAAATAAATATGATCAAAAATCACAAACAAACAACCTAAATCTAATCCTACTCTAATCTGTACCTCAAACTCCAAGGGTCTCCGGTGGCTATCGGCCCAATGCCGTTGTCTGTCCTGCGCCACGCGAAGTCTGTCCCTGATGAGCTTCACCTTCTCGGCCGCATCCACAATCATCTCTGGCCCCAACAAAGCTCGCTCACCAACATCATCCCAGGATAAGGGTGTACGGTACCTACGCCCATACAGAGCCTCAAAAGGTGACATCTCGATGCTGGCCTGGAAACTATTATTATAGGTAAACTCTACAAAATGAAAATGATCCTCCCAGGAACCTCCAAATTCCAGAACGCACGTCCGCAGCATATCCTCAAGGGTCTGAATAGTCCGCTCTGACTGTCCGTCCGTCTGGGGGTGGTATGCAGTACTAAACTTGAGCTGAGTGCCCAAGCTGGTCTGCAGACTCCTCCAGAAATGGGAAGTAAAACGGCTATCCCGATCTGAGACGATGCTGACCGGAACTCCGTGGATCCTGACTATCTGCCGCATATACATCTCCGCCAGCCTCTCTGTAGACGTACCCACCTTGAATGGCAAGAAGTGGGCCGATTTGGTCAACCTGTCAACGATGACCCAAATCGCGTCTTTCCCTCCTGGAGTACGCGGCAATCCTGAAACGAAGTCCATCGTGATATGCTTCTATTTCCACTCGAGAATGGGCAGCGGCTGCAACAATCCACCGGGCCTCTGTCTCTCTGCCTTGACCTGCTGACAGACCAAGCACCTAGCTATGAAGTGGGACACGACCCGCACCCACTGTGAGGGTACGAGAACGTAACAACGCCCAGCCTACGCCGCAGTGTCGGCGGTAGAGCGCTGTCCTAGGTCAACATACATCTAACAATATATATCTAAACAGTTTATACTCCCCGAGTGGGGGTGACATAACAGTAAAAACTCAATCACAACTAAGGAAGATATAGCACGATATGAAATAGAACTCAAGGAATAAGATAGATAAAAGCAGTAGTCTAAGATAATCCCAGCAATATCCAACAGTACAAGGTCTCAGATAAAAGAATATATACAATACTGATCTCCAAAATAGAGTCTAACTAGAACATGTCTCAAGACTGCATAAAGTAAGATAAACTTAGCTAGTCTAGTCTAGGCAATCGGGGTGATCTCCTCAGCTAGAGCTGGGTCCTCCTGAGGGTCCAGCTCGCAGGTGTCATCTAAGGCTGCCCCGTAGTAAGTGTCCAGGCAAGCCTCCTCCTCGTCCTCTGTAATATTTTCAACAGGTCCAGTCAGGACAGGAGCGAGTACAGTACATCTCAACAGATCATAGCAGGTTAGAAAATATAATCATGCAGTAAAGTAAGATACAGGTACTGAAAGAAGTGCAGTATAAAAACAGAGAGAGAACTGTAATAGAAATATCTACTATACATAGAGAGCTAGCAGTGACTAGTGAGTCAGAGTACAACATGAACATGTAAATGGCATAGGAGATTCTGATAAGACACTATGGAAGAGATTCTGATAAGATACTACTTGGGTATTATTCACATGTCCATTTCTACTCCCCCGTACCCCCAATCAATACACAAGGATCCAGCCAGGTTATGTTATGATGCTATGTAACAGACCCCGAAGGTGATAGACCCCGAAGGTAATAGACCCCGAAGGTGATAGACCCCGAAGGTAATAGACCCCGAAGGTGATACATAGTAGTCCCATAAATAGGATAAGGATTCTAGGAAGACTCTACGATCATAAGAGTATATGTCGTAAGTGATCAAAGAACCAATGAAGCATATGATACGCCATGTAAGTGAAACGCACAGAATATGTAGTACCTGATGCTCCCTAAGGATAACATCTCAAGAAGGGATCCATATAGTACCAATCCGTGTGACCAACGTGACAGTAAAAGTAAAGCAATCTACTACAAAAAATAATTCTAAGCAGGATATGAAATGATCAGAGAATATACTTGCCTGTATCTGAGTGTCTGATATGAATCGTACTGTCCAAGGAGGGGTGTCTGGCTCCTAATCAGAACAGCACAAGTCACAACAAGTCCAGAATAGTAAAATGGAGTCCTACTATGCATTCTACATGATTCTAGGTCAATCTAGGCCAAAGTCAACTCTTGGTCAACTTTGGTCAACCCTGGTCAACCCTAGAAGTCAAACTAGGTCAACCAAGTCTAATTAAGTCTAAACTAGGCTAACTAGGCCTAACCAATCTATTCTAGACAACACACACCATTTCCAAGCTATACAAGCCAACAAACAATCACACATTGAATTACCTCACATAGCTATCTATCAAGAGATTCATGAATACAAGAGTAAGGCTTACACCTATATACATATAACATACATATAGAGCATATATGTAGCACATGCTTACAATTAGGCATTTAACCTACACATTAAGGACTAGGAATGTAGAAAGTGAGAGAGTGCTTGTGTATGTGAACAATACCATGTATATGTGTGTGTATGAGTAATGTGTAGCTGTGACAGTGTGCAGGAATGTAACTAACAGGGAAAGAGAAGACTGTGTGTGTGTGTGTCATAAATGAGTGAGAGTGCAAACAGTGCCAATATGTGTGCAGGAATTTAAATAAAACAGTAACAACCAGAGGAACATGTGTGTGTGTGAGTTGTGTGAGAGTGAGAAAAGAGTGTGTGTGTGCTACAAGACTGAGTAAAAGGTGAGGGATAAACATTAGCTAAACTGGACTGTAGACAGGGAATCACACACAGGGAAGCAATAGGGGCAGTCCATACACAGGTATTCATATCAAAACTAAAAAAAAACAAATGACAGTTTTCCTCCCCCTCCTTCCTATTCTTAGTTATTTGAAGAAAACCCCAAAACAGTATGAACACTCAACAAATCTCAGGTTGAAAACTGAGATTCAAACTCAGGAAATTCCTGAACAAAGGTTCAGTTCAGTCCCCTCCCAAGCCATATCACTGAACATTTGATCACCAAAATACCCAATCCCATATCATCACAAATTGAAAAATTAGAACAATACAGGTTAGGCAATTAGTTATCAACTGGGAATGAAACCCCAAACAAAGTTCCTGAGAACTGAGCTAAACACCCAGGTAATAGCCTCTCTACCAATTTCCAGTTTTCTCAAAACTGTCAACATATAACAGGTAGCCCATATACTAGATCATGTTCTACAAACCAGCCTATACTCGAATTTAAGGACTTAAATAGCAAGGATATGACATGTAGGAATTATCAGAAAATGTATATATTCATCAGTGAACATTAAACAACCCAGGTTCCATATAAAACAAATAGGAAACATTAGCATCCTATTGACAGTTAGCAATTCGAATCTACCATTTGGCCAAAATCCCATATTCACAACCAACAACCCATATTCAAATGTAAAGACTAATCTAACTGGTATTATGATGTGTGGAAAGCAAATTTAACTGAAAACATGGCAAAACTGGGTTTTGAATAAATTGGAAAAATACTAGGATATCACAGTGTCAGGATAAATATGGATCATCAATCTCGACCCAAAATTTCCACATAAAAACCCAACCTAAAACATGTAAACAAATCTACATACATTATACCATATATTAGGATCTAAGTTAAAAGGTTAAAACATGAATTAAATCAATAGAATTCGAATGAAACAAAAACCCAAACACCAGTGCACAGAACACACAGACCCCTCCCTGTGCACACGAGATTTCGTGTCCGACACGACACCATCTGACACAAGACTTAGGGAGTGTCATGACAGACATTGCCCCTTGCTCAGTGTCAAAAATCAGGCACTTTAGTGCCCTGTGCAGCCCGCACGAGCACGCTGGTAGCAGGGGAGCTACTGTGCTCGTGCACGCGCGCCTGAACCCGTGTGTGTGTGTCCAATATCGACACAACACGACACAAAAACCACTCCAGTGTCCCAAAAACATGTAAGCGACAACAAAACAATGATTCCTATTCAAACACAAAATCGAAATTAATACAAAATGCTCATTGAGGCATTTTGTCAAACACCTATGACTAGTGATTGATACGTGTCCAGAATGGACACGAATCCACCGACACTCGACACGAATCCTATCCAGACCTTAGGGGGACCCTTAGGGCTTCCTATTGGTGAAGACGAAATGGAAATCTATGGAGAAATGGGAAAGTTACCTATTGGTGAACAAGCCTTCACAAAAGCTAAGTGGAGAGATTCCTCAAGCCACCCAAACTTTCACAAATTGTTGTTTCCTTACAAATAACCAATACCAACAGCAAGAGCACTGATTTTAGGTCCTAATGGAATTGGTTTGGGGAAGAAAGGATTTAAAATGGATTTTTAATGAATTTTGGAAGATGGACTCACCTCTTTCCTTAGAACTTTTGGATGAACACTAAAAGAGGCTAGCCCTAAAATCTAGGAGGGACTTTATAGTGGAGGAATCCCTAGGTTTAACCTAGGTGGCCGGCCATGATGGGTTTGGGTGGGGTTTGAACTAGGTTAGCTAGTCCTATTGAGTTTAGTCACAAAATGACTTATGAAACCACAAGCCATTTATCAAATCACTTGATTTCTAAATTCCTAATTAAATTTCTAATGAATCAATAACTACTAACTTAAGTCATACTAGGTTAGACTAGAGTCACTTGACCTAACCAAGCCCAACTAACTAGGGTTAGCTCCTAGGTTGGTCTACATGAGTCAAAACTAGTCAAAAATCAAACTAGTCCAAATAAATCCAAAATAATTCCTAAAAATTTCCATAAATTCTGATTAATATTAATAATTTTAAATTACCCCAAAAATGAAAAATTTACCCTCAAACTAGAAATGTGGTAGTGACACCAGCTATGCGCCCTCCTTTTGAAGGAGCTAGTCTTGGGCGCATGAGACTTCACTGGCTGGGCGCATAGAGCTTCACTGACAGGGTGCATAGGGCTTTACTGACTGGGCGCAGAGAACTTTGCTGGCTAGGCATATAGAGCTTCTGACTGTGCGTATAGAGCTTCACTAGCTTGGGTGCATGGGGCTTTATTGCTGAAAATTTTTCATGCTTCTACAAGACCCCCTTTAAAATTTTCGATACTTGAACGAGTTTGAAAACCTTTGAAAGAAGCATGGATCTTCTTCTCGTGATGCAATAGGCGCATAGTATTTGGCCAGCCTGTCAGAGAGATACGACTGTTGAGATCTTTCTCAAAATTTGAACTGACAGATTCAACGGGGTAGAATTTGAAGAGGTCCATCTTTCATACGTTGTCCACATCAGCAAGTGGCAGTCGCATAGTGTGCAAGGGGCTGGTTCTTTATGTAGGCGCATAGGCCATTATGGGCGCATACTGCGTAATGGACGCATAGGCGCATAAGGCTTAGTAGGCGTATAGGAAGTGGCCTGTGCCAATAAATAGGCCCAAAGGAGAGAGAGAGGTCATTATTCCCTTCTCTTAGAATTTTTCAGAAACTCTTCGTCTTCTTTCTTTGAGAACCATGTCTCCCAAGGTCGCCAAGAGATCCGCGAAGGGCAAGGGGGCTGCACCGAGTAGCTCTCCTCCTACGGCAGCATCTTCGGCAGTCCAGGACCCGATTCTGGGTGAGGGCATGCTTCAAAAATAAAGTCTCGAGCGTTCATTTACGACGCTTAGACTTTTCTTCTGCCTGGGCACATGCGCCTAAGGCAACATACTTCTGTGAGCATCGTTATGCGCCCACAGAAGTCATACGCCAACACTGTGGTGTGCTATGCACTCACGTGTTATGCACCTACATGCTATGACATGTTATGTGCCCACGTACTGTTCGTGTGTTATGCGCCCTCTTGTTTTGGGCGCATATCCCTTTGGGCGCATAGCCCTTTGGGCGCATAGGAGTCTTCCAGCACTTAGTTTTTCTGTAGATTTCTGAGTCTGACTTTCTCTTCTGTCTTTGACACTTACAGCATCCATACCAAAGGCTGAGACCGTTGTGAAGGAGGAGATGCTGCCTCCTTTCACCAAACAAGAGTCACCATTCATTAAGGAGGAGGTGATACCAAAAATTGAGGAAAAATAAGAGCTGGCGCCCATCGGAGAGAAAATTACTCCCAAGATTGAAGCTGCTATAAAGGAGGTGCACAAGCCTGAGAGTAGTAGCTCTGGGAGTTCTGACCTTCCTGCCCCAGCCGAGGACCTTGATCAAATAGATCCTTCATATACAAAATGGTTGAGGGAATGGTATATGCCTCACCACAACTAAGCTTCATAGGTTCCTATGTCCTTATTTTGTCTTAGTATTTTTGTCTGTCTTTAGTTATAGCTTATGTTTTGCTTCTCTTGGACATCAATGTAATCCTTTACTTCTTGCCCAAATGAAGAGATGGAGAACTTTTTGGTTTGCTCATGAGATGTAGTCCTGTGAATGTAACTGATTTTGAATAAACAGAATACATTCACTCCATTCTTTGCTTGTGGTATTTGTGGTGCTTGTATTAAATGGCCTAATACAGCATTCGTGTAAAGGGTATCCCGCTGGAGGACCTCCCGTCTCCTTTATGGACCTATTGCCCCTTTGTGCATCTAGAAATGCGATCAAAATAGATTAGAATGATACTTTCGTAAACCTATTGCCCTTTTGTACACCGACGGTGCGTGTAATAGATTTGAAACAACACCCAACAAAGGTAATATGGTCGTGATAGGTTTTGTGATCTTGACACCGTATCTTTTATCCCAGGTTGGGTATAGGTGTTGAGTCGGAAGATTATCGGTATCAGAGGTAATGTGGACGTGATACATGATAATCATGAGTAGTTTTTGGTGGAATGGATTTTCTTGTCAAGTTCGGCTTCTTGACAGGTATTCTTTCCTGAAGTGGAAGAAACTTTTCAAGCCTCTTCTCCGACGACCTCCACCGAAGATGAGGAGATGGCCCAGGGAGTTGTCAAAGCTTTCTACTCTGTATTAAAAGTGAAGCTTCTTGGAGTCCTAAATCGGAATGCCGCCTTCGGCCCTGTAAAGGCTGCTGCAGAGTGCCAAGTGGCGGCCCTCGAGAGCATTGCCGGCTATGAAGAGTGGGCTAATACTCTGAGAAAAGTTCTGAATGACCTGGAGGGTCAGGTGGCCAGGTTCCGGGATACCAAGCAGCAGAGCCCAACGTCGCTATTCCGTACAGTGGACGAGACTTTGATGATGGCTCTTGCGAAGGAGAAGGCTACTTTCCAAGCAAGAAAGGACGCCTTGGTTCGAGAGATTGGCGAGCTGGCTGACCAGTATGGCCAGTTCAATGCTGCAAGTGAGGCACGTGCTGCCTCGAAGAACAGGCTGGCTACATAAATCATCGAGAGGTATAATCACATTGTACAGATCCAGAATGAGATCGCCCAGCTGGAAGCCGACTTGAGGGCGACAACATCTGAACAAGAGGATTATCTGTCTCAAGCTGCCATGACTGCCACCACTTCTGCCCATTTAGAAGAACAGCTGGCAAAGTTGGAGGGGGAGCATCAGAGTCTAATCCTCTTCGAGGATGAAGCCACTCGTCAAGAAGAGGGACGGCGCCGAGCTACTGTGAAGTTTGAAGCCGAAGTCGCGGCTCTAAGAGACAACATAAACCGCCAATGTATCCCGTAGATTTTTGTAACTTTTTTCCAGCCGTCATGGCTCTTGTACCCTTTTTTTGTCTTTTAATAGACGTAAAGAATAAAATAAAGAATCTTTTCAAAATGAATATGGTTTTGTGAAATATCGATGCTAGAGGTAATGTGGACGTAGCAAGGATATTTCTAGTGGATATTCCGCTGGGAATTCTGATGTGGACCTATTATCTATTTTATATTCAAATGAATCGAATATAGATAATAAGTTGAACGAAGCTGCTAGTGGAGGTAATATGGATGTAATAGCAGAGGATGTTCTATATCTGACCAGAGGTAATATGGACGTGGAAAGATATATAACGTTAGGTGGGAGTGGATAATTCAGAGGTAATAAGGACGTGATTATCCTTGATGAATGCTTTGCTCAGAGGTTATATGGACATGGCAAAACATAATCATTTTACTCGGGAAATAATTATCAAAAAATAATTAAGGGGTAATAGGGACGTGACTTGTTTTCGTCAAATCGAGTTTGGACAGGGTCAAAACCGGGAATGATTCTACTAGAGAAATTTTTAGAGGACCTATTATCCAGGGCGTATTCAAGACTCTTGAAATACGGATAATAGTTTAATAATTTTTTGAATCATATAAATATTGTACTGTACATTTACATGACTGAACATATGTGAACATTACGTAAAAAGGTTACACATAGTATTTCTTCATGAACTTGCCATTGATGGACATCATGAGCAAGTCACCATCGGACTTGGTTAGTCAATATGCACCATTAGAATACACTGATTCTGTGATGAAAGGACCTTCCCATTTAGGCTGGAATTTTTGTTTTGTTTTATGCGTCATGACCATTGGTCTTCTCACTGCTAAGACCAGATCGCCGACTTGGAAGATCCTCTCCTTCACCTTTTTATTGAAAGCTCTGGAAAGACTTGCTTGGTATAGCTCAATATGCTGCTGAACTAACAAGCATTTTTTATCTAGCGCTTCCAGCTCCTGGAGTCGCAGACGGTAGCTTTCTTCGGTAGTCAACTCGCTGGGTAAGGCTACTCGAAGAGAAGGAATCTGGATTTCTAGGGAAAGAACTGCTTCGCTCCTATAAACCAGAGAGAATGGCGTACTGCCTGTTGGAGTCCGGACTAGTGTATGATAGGCCTATATACATTCATCGAGCTTCTCATTCCAATCGTGCTTGTTTGAAGACATGAACTTTTTGAGAAGTTTTATGATAGTTTTGTTGAAGGCTTCTGCTAGCCCGTTAGCCGCTGGATTGTAGGTAGTAGAGGCTACGTTCTGGATTCGATTTCTATCGCAAAACCGATAGAATGCATGGCTTACAAACTGTGGACCATTATCATGGATGATCCTGCAAGGTAGACCAAAGCAGTAGATGATGTGATGATTGATGAAACTGATCACGTTCGATGCCTTCACTTCGGTGAGCGGTATAGCTTTCGCCTATTTGAAGAAGTAATCGATTATGGCTAGGATGAACCGATGCCCTTTAGAGGATGGTTGGTCCTATGAAATCCATGCCCCTGGCTTCAAATGGCCAAGATGCTGCCATCGGATGTAGAAACTTCGAAGGTTGATGAATAAAATCGGCATGGAATTAACAAGCTCTACACTTCTTTGCATATTCAACAGCATCTGCTATCATTATGGGCCAGTAATAACCTATTCGTTTAAGGCAATCTTGTAATTTGGGGCCTGGTTGATGTGCACCACAAACTCCATCGTGAGCCTCCCAGAGTGTATGTTTGGCTTATGTGTTTGATAAGCATCGTAACAGTAGCCCGTCGTAAGAGCGTCGGTACAACATCTTGGTGGCTGTGTCGTAGTAAAATCTGAGGGATCGCCTTTGGATAGATACTGCTTCCTTCGGGTCCTCGGGGAGGATTCCATAGACAGCGTAGTCTGTAAAAGGAAATCTCCAGTCTTTAATATCGACGTTTGTTTCCGTTGTATAACTGTGATGAATATGCAAGGCATCTTTCACACAGAATAGCTCTCGACCAGACACTGTGATCGACTGCTGAGTATTGGTAGGAACGGTCAAGGAAGCAGCGAGACCGGCTAGAGCATCTGCTTCTATATTCTGTAGTCGAGGCACGTGCTCAATGAAGAATCCAGAGAAAGTAGATGCCAACTCAATTGTTGCTCTGTGGTAGGGGATGAGATCTTCGTGACGAACTTCATAATCCCCTCGGACTTGACTAACTATTAGCTTGGAATCGCTGTACGCTTCTAAATAGTCAACTCCCAGTTGCTTCGCTAGTTGTAGGCCGATTAATAGGGCATTATATTTGGCCACATTGTTGGTGGATGGTTCCACGAGAAAATATGCATGATATATAACCAGATGATCAGGTGACACGAGCACGACACCTACTCCAGCTATAATATTTCTTTTGGATCCTATTCTTGATGCACTGTCAAAGAACATTCGCCAAATGGGGATTTTTTCAGTTGCAGTGTTAGACTCTACCACTTCATCAAGGATTTTGTCGTAGAGTTTGGACGATTCTGGCACCGGATGAGCTGCTAGGAAATCAGCTAATGTTTGGCCTTTTACTACCTTCTGAGGAACGAAGAGCATATCGTATGGGGTCAACAGCATTGCCCATGTAGCTAAACGGGATTTAAGAGAGCCCGATTTAGTCATGAGTATTCTGAGAGGGTTGACTTTAGATATAATGTGGATAGTCTGCCCAGACACATAGTGGCGTGTCTTCTGGATGGCAGATACTAGTGCAAGGTATTCCTTCTCCACTGGTATGTATTTGTGTTTGGCACCCACCATGTGCGGCTGAGGTAGTAGATTGCCTGTTCATGGCCGCCTTCATTCTTCTGAGCTAGGAGGGCGCCAAGAGAATGGTCCATAGCACAGACATATAGTAAGAAGGGCTTCCCCATTATGGGAGCTACTAATACTGGAGGGTTTGTGAGATACGCCTTGATGTCGTCGAATACGCGTTGACATTGTTCGGTCCAGACAAAAGATACGCCTTTCTTCATGAGCTGAGTGAATGGTTGACACCTTCCGAAGAGGTTCGATTGATGTAGGCTAGCCTTCTTTGTAGTCCGCATAACTCTTTGAGGTTTCTTGGAGGATACATATCGAGGATAGCCTTCACTTTCTTCGGATCTAGATGTATGCCCTTTGAAGTGATGACGAAGCCAAGGAACTTGCCGCTGGAGACTCCCAGAAGAGGCTTGGTTGGATTCATTTTGAGTTGTTGTGCACGCATTAGTTCGAACACCGTTCTCAAGTCTTGGAAGTGGTTGCCTTTGAGATGACTTTTAACTGCGATATCGTCTACGTAGCAGTCCACAGTTTTGCGCAAATAATTTAGAAAGATTGTGTTCATGGATCGCTGGTATGTCGTCCCTGCATTCTTCAATCCGAAGGGCATCACCGTATAGCAGTATACCCCCAACGGTGTTCGAAAAAATGTGTGCTTCTCGTCGTCGGGGAACATCTTGATCTGGTTATAGCCTGAGAACCTATCCATAAAGGATATCCACTCGAAGCCGCAAGTATTGTCGTTCATTACGGCGATAATCGGTAGAAGGAACTCGTCCTTCGGGCATACAGAGTTCAAATCATGGTAATCGATACGGACTCGAACTTTACTGTTCTTTTTTATGACTGGAATGATGTTGGCAACCCAGTCTGGGTGTTGTTCTTCGCGAATGAATCTACTGGCAATGAGCTTCTTGACTTGATTCTCGATGGCCACCATGACGTCTGGTCGGAATTGTCGTTGTTGCTGCTTCACTGGCTTAGCTTTACACGAAATATTCAGGTAGTGCATGGCGACTTTCGGGTCCAAGCCTGGCATTTCTTCACAGCTCCCTGAGAAGACGTCGATGTATTTTCTTATAAGCTGTATAAGAGATTGGCGTTCATCGCCAGATAGACTTTTGCTGATGAAGCTTGGTTTGAAAGATGATTCATCTCCTAAATTTACTTGGATGACTTCGTCTTCGGTAGGTGGTTCACGTTGTTCGAAGTGCATCTCCCATATAGTGTCCATCTTTTGAGCCCATTGTTTGAGCTCGATCGATTGGACATCGTCTGCCATTGGTCAATGAAAACCATGTTGACGGACAGAGTTACTTTGAATATATCGCCAATGCTGGAGTCTGAGTCCCAGAGGAAGGAGTCAGAAGAATGAGAACAATGATCTGCTTCATCATCTGATCTTTCGGGAGTTGTTGGAAGAGTGACGTAGCCCAAACCAACACCGTTTCGTTGATAGTAGTTCTCAGGTTTGCTGGGAGGAGCAAAGTATCGTATTGGCAATCGTCGTCCCCGGCCGTAATTTAGCCTCTGGTCGCTTTTGATGTCATATCCCATGTTCTGGATGATATTCTTAGCCTGCCAACTATATCGAAAAAGTTGCATTTTTTCAGAGTCATAGTCAGCTTCCGTGTTGTGCTTGGAAGAAGTAGAGTCTGGAATAAACTTTCTCTCGCCAATTATACGATCGAAGATGATTAGTTCTTCATCCTTCTTTCTGGCTGGAACGATAAAGTAGTAGATATCTTCTGGGTAAACATTTTCCTGTAGGTGAGGCGTCGTGACCGGCGTGCAGAGGTCTGGTCCTATGCCGTGCTCTAGAGCGTATATCGTATCTATGTAGTCGTTTACATATTGATAGACATCGGAGTAATTCAAAGATAAACCTTTACTTAGGAAATACGCAAGTTCTTCTTCAGGGATAACATCATCCGCTGAAGGTACATTATTATGAGTATTGATATACTCATTGAGAGGATCATCATCTGGAAGAGGAGCCATAGTCTTGTCCGAGTTCACCACGTAGGGTAGTTCTTCAGGATTGGGAGGACGGGCGTCAGTAGGTTCCTCCCGGGGTGTCTTGCTGAGAGTGATGATCAATGGTTTGACCTTGTCAGGGTTCTTCTTTTTCACCCAGATTATGAGAGGCTTCGGAGTACTTTTTAAAGTAGTACATCCTTTGACTCGGATGATCAGGGGACCATCATTGGAGGATGAGCTTGCTTCAGCTTCATTGTCAGCTTCTTTGTCGTCATCCATGGGGGGCTGGGATTGGTAAAGTACCGAATCTCCATAATAAGCTTCGATGCCCTTAAAAGGATCGACATCGGCAAACTCCATCTTCACGACACCATCGCTGTTGACGTACTTGAAGCACTGGTGAAGTATGGAAGGAATGATCATGTTCTCGTGTATCCATGGACGTCCTAAAAAGATGTTGTAGGATATATTAGCATCGATCACATAGCAAGAAACCTCCGTTCGAAAATTACTGATCTGGCACTTGAGACGGATCTTGTCCAGCGGGTGGCTTTGACCAGCATTGAAAGCCATGATAGTTGTGTTGGTTGCAGATAGCTTGTGCAGAGGGATTTCCAAAATTTGAAGCAAACTTCTAGGAATGATGCTGAGGGAGGATCCTGGATCGATGTGCATGGATGTGCATGCGGTCCACTTTGATCGCCCCGATATATACTGTATAGTACAGGGGTCTATTATGACGATTGTTCTTGAGTAACATGTCCTCCTGTGAAAAGGTAATATTGGGCACCACTTCCATAGTACTGTGGCAGTGAGGACAAGAGACATGGTCTTCAGCGGGGGCTTTGACTTCGGCGAGGTAAGAGTCAGTATGTAGTAATGCCTCACTTAAGGCCTTTCGCGTTTCTTTGGAGAGTCACAACAGATCGAACAGAGACAACCTGGCAGGTGTATTGGCTAGCTGTGCCAGTATGTCAAAGTTGTAGGGCCGATCCATGCCTTCGGGAGCTGGAGCCTTCAGAGACTTGTCAAACCGCGTCTCCTTCTGCTTGGATTTGTCCGTAGTTGAAGGCTTAGATGGGTCGGCTTCTGAGCTTGTAGGGGCAACAGGAGGTTGAGGAGGTACTGCTTCTTCTTATGCTGGATTGTATGTCCAAAGATAAGTCTTCCCCGATCGCGTCTCGCCAGATAGAACCTCGTAGATGGGAGAGGATACCATATGGCATGACTTGTACTTCTTGTCCCTTTTTGCTTTGGGAGGTACCACCCCCTGCGTCACTTCTTGCACAAGGTCCGGATGGACCCACATGATCTCACCACATTCAGTTGTGAGTGGCACCAAGGTTGAGTTACGAGCTGGCGGTAGGTTGATGACTTCCATTATTGCCTTGGAAATCGAGACCACGCCGTATGGGACTTTTGTAGGAGAAAAGTCACCAAACTGAAGAGAGATCATGTTAGAAGATACGACCTTATCTTCAGCTTCGAGGATGATCACTTGGCTGTCGATAAGCTGTTGTATCATCTTTTTCAGGACGATGCAGTCCTTGGTGGAATGATGCACGTACTGATGATAGAGACAGTACTTGGGATCATTGAGCTGGTTCGCCTCTGCAGGACGTTGTGGTAGAGGCAATGTCAGTTTGTTACCCTTTGTCATGTATGAAAGATGGTAATGACATCGTCTTCATCAAAGAAGAAGGTCTCCTTGGGCTTGTCGGAGGCGCTCTGAGAATTGGAAGCTCCTTTGGATGTGTCAACCTTCAGGACTTCTTTCCCTTTACTCCCGCGGACAGGGATAGTTTGAGGGTGCTTGCCCTTGTCTTTGGATTTGGGTGTTTTTAACCCCAGTAGTTTCAAGTTAGGAACATCATTTTCAGCAGCTTCAGTGGCCCCAATGAAAGGGGGCCATGTATAATACTTATGTATACCCAGACAAAACTTCACTGTAGGAAGGAAGTTATGTCGACAAGTACCATAAGTTCTGAGTCTGGTATACCGAAGGGCATATTCAGTGCTAGCCATCTGAAGCATTCGATGAAGGTGATGACAAACTTGATCCTCTTTTTCTTGGTCTCGATGAGAGTGGATATACTAACATGCATGCCACTCTCGTAAAACCTGTTGAGGAACAACCTCTCCAAGTCTTTGAATGAATTGATACATCCGTTAGGTAGACTGCAGAGCCATTCGAAAGCTACCCCCTGCAATGTGGTAATAAACATCTTCGATAAGAATGGATCGTCTCTGGACAAGTGCAGAGTCTGCGTATTGAAGTATGTCATGTGCTGACGAGGAGAAGTCAACCTGTCGAATGAATTTAGCGTCAGCGGCTTATAGTTAGGAGGGCAAGTAGCATTCTCCCACTCAGGGGGATAAGGTTGAGATATCCCCATCTTCTGCAGCTCGACTTTATGTGAGATAGTGTCGAGACGAGCGACCAAGGAATCAATTGCATCCTGTTGAATGAGCAGATATTGGAAGACAGCTGCTGAACGGTTGTCAGGCATCGTTGGCGAAGGACCACCCCAAGCATTTGCAAGATTTGGAGGAGGCACAACGGAATGATACTCCTTTTGTAGGAAAGGAGGGTTGTTGCTATGTGCTGGACTAGCATGAGCCGAAATATTTTGTTAAGGTGGAGGAACAGCCCCAGCAGCTTGAACTGCCATGATACTGGTATGCATATCAGTGATCTTGGCGAATGTTGTTTCAAGACCCTCTAGCTGTTTGCTGGTCTGATCACTGGCTCCTTCAGGTCTTTCTCCATCTGTCATGTATATAGATAACATGCGAGGATGGATAGAGGAAACAGTACAACTGGTGCTAATACTGTCTATCTATGAGTGGGCAAGTCCCTCGTCTTCAGGTAGAGGAGGTAGATACTCACCATCAGACTCGGAGAGATCGTCGTCCTCTGGAAGGCTACCCCCAGTGTGGGGGTCATTCGCTTCAGACCCTGAGGGAATACTACCCCCAGCTTGGGATTCTTCGTCTTCTGTATGGAATCTCGCCTTTGACCGGGTGCCCATATAGACTCCTTCAGATGTGACAGCTTGTTGGCCATCTGTTGTTAGACTTCGCCTTCTTCTTCTCGCGAAACTGAGAGAAAAAGTTGGGTTCGTGGTCCACCATCTTTGATTAGGGCTTCCATAAGTAGGACCCTATGAAGCCATGTTGGATGAGACACATAACGGCTTCTCATCGTCAAAGAAGTGCAGCCGTCGAAACACGGACTTTCTCTGAGGTACTCTTGTTACTTTGGAGCAACAACAGTTGATAACAATACTGGTATACGGATGTGCACTATGGATTGTTATGTCCTCCCTCGCTTCACGCTTATGATTTATCATGTCGCACAAGTCAGCGGAAGGGAGTTTTGCCTTACAACCCATGTTGCATGCATCGCCAAGCTTTACATGCGGGTTCGTAAGGAGAGTTGGCGCATCCAAACTTAGTTCACGTGCAGGGGCAACCCCCACACCTAAGTTCTATGATGTCCTTCAAGACAGCCCCGTGCTATACGCGTTGGGGCCTATCTTTTTGCTGTGGGCACATAGCCCTTGGAGACTGGCCTTGGGCACATGCTTCTTGACAGCATGTCTGAGTCTCCTTGATGTGGGTGCATAATATGGATCCAGTGAGCCCTTTGGACGCATAGCCTTGGGCGCATGACCCTGGATGCCTAGTCTATTGAAGACAGAAGCACTCTGGTTGGGGTTATGCGCCCAAGCATCCCCTTGGGCGCATGGCCTTGGACACATGCTTGGTGGAGCAGCGCTGCTTTCTTCCAGTTTCCCCTTCTTCGTTTGTGAGCCTCGCTGGGTTTGCCCAGAGTGTCGTACACCCCGATTCTTGGCATTGTAGTGTTTTTCTCTGCCAAGTCTCGAGTGCCGAACACTCTGTTGTTGGTTGCACAGGAAAGAAGTCACTGGGCTAGTAGAGCCCGGAACGGTGTGAGCCTTCTCCATTTGGGGAACTTCTGTGGCAGAGTCATGCGCCCATGTGACAGAGTACTCCAGTTGTATATCTGCTATGACACTAGCAGGATATGCACAGCGAGCCTACGGAAGCCAAGTCTGGCGAGGCTTGTTTGGCTTTGCCGATTTTGAGGGAGTAGAGCCATCCCTCGAGAGCATCTCTTCGAACGCCTACTGATCGAATTTTACGATCAGCATCTTTTGAGTGCTCCCCACTTTGTCGGTATCGGATTACATCACCACCTTCTCGTTAGAGGAAAAGATAGTCCCTAGCAGAGTCGCCATTTTTGTGGACACACACAAAAAGAAGAAAAAATGCTGTCTTTTCTTTATTAGTGCAAGGCACCACAAATCGAGTACGCCTGAGAGATCCTGCACTGAGGATCCCCGAGTAAAAAAAAGAATTATGGGGAATAGGACGATAGAAATCGAGCGGCAGTTGCTCCTTTACTCCGTTGACACTCCGATTACAAAAGTGGAAGAAAACCTAAGAAAATTGCTAACTCTCGGCTCAATGGCAAGAAGTGCAACAATTTGGCTCTTGAAAATGCTTTCAGTTCTGTGTTTTGAAGAGGAATGAGACCCCTTTTTATAGTCGTTCTTCAGCTGGAATGATGTTATGTGCCCATATGAGGAAAATGCACTAGTTTTCATGTAGGCGCATAACCCTGCCTTGGGCGCATAGGGTGTAGGAGCATGCAGGCTGTGAGATCGTGGGTTGGTCGTGGTGTTGACGTGGCCGCACGCTTCGGTGCACGATTGCTCGTGGAGACTGAAGTTTTCGTACGCTTCGGTGCACGTTTTGATCATGGCTTTGACTGAGTCAGGTTTGGGCGCATAGCTATGTCTCGGGCTATGCGCCCTCCTTTTAAAGGAGCTAGTCTTGGGTGCATGGGACTTCACTGGCTGGGCACACAGTGCTTCACTGACAGGACGCATAGGACTTTACTGACTGGGCGCATAGAGCTTTACTGGCTGGACGCATAGAGCTTTTCTGACTGGACGCATAGAGCTTCACTGGCTTGGGCGCATGGGGCTTTATTGCTGAAAATTTTTCTTGCTTCTACATTAACGTCAGATGATAACTACCGCCGACGGCTACAAGAATTGGAAGCGTTAGATGAGAAGCGCTTGCAAGCTCAACAAAGCATCGAGCTCTATCAAGCATGCATCTCTCAAGCCTTCAAAAAGAAAGTCAAGTAGAGGACATTCCAAGTAGGCGATCTCGTCTTGGCCGTTCGCAGACCGATGGTCATGATTCACAAAACCGTCGACAAATTCCAGCCCAAGTGGGAGGGTCCATACATCGTCGAGACTGTATTCTCCAACGGCGCATACCGGCTCGCAAAATAGAACGGAAACTTGCTCATGATGACCATAAACGACAAATTCCTGAAGAAATACTATGTCTAAAGACATGCTGGTACTCCCTCAAACCATCAAATCTTTAAAACTATCGAGTTATGTACACCAAGTACCTCTGAACTAACACTCTATCATATCTCCCTGAGTGGCGAGTCATGTACGATGATATCTCTGAACTCACACTCTATCGCATCTCCCTGAGTGGCGAGTCATGTACGATGATACCTCTGAACTCCCACTCTAATGCTTTACCTCACAGGAGTCTGCCCAGTTTATCATTATCTCTGAGCAGACTTCCTGGTCTTGATTATCGTGTGTCACGTCCATATTACCTCTGGTACCGATAATCTTCCAACTTAACACCTGTACCCAATCCGGGATAAAAGACATGGTGTTAAGACCACAAAACCTATCACATCCATATTACCTCTGTTGGTTTTGTCTCAAAATCTATTACTCGTACCACCAGTGCGCAGAAGAGTAATAGATCCACCAAAGATTATTCTTGATTATCGTGTATCACATCCATATTACCTCTGATACCGATAGTCTCTTGACTTAACACATGTAACCAATCCGGGATAAAAGACATGGTGTTAAGACCACAAAACCTATCACGTCCATATTACCTCTGTTAGGTTTTGTCTCAAAATTATTTCTACCAAAGATTATGCCTGATTATCGTGTGTCACGTCCATATTACCTCTGATACCGATAGTCTTCCAACTTAACACATGTACCCAACCCGGGATAAAAGACACGGTGTTAAGACCACAAAACCTATCACGTCCATATTACCTCTGTTGGGTTTTGTTTCAAATCTATTACCCGTACCGCCAGTGCGCAAAAGGGTAATAGGTCCACGAAAGTTATCCTAATCTATTACTCGCATCATCGGTGTACCAAAGAGTAGTAGATCCACAAACTATCATTCAAATCTATTTGCTCGCATTTCCAGATACACAAAAGGACAATAGGTCCATAAAAAGTTCCCGAGTGGGATGTCCTTTATCAAACACAAATGTTGTATTAGGTCCTCTTGTACAAGCACCATAGATACTACAAATAAAGAATAGAGTGAATGTATTCTGCTTATTCAAAAACAGTTACATTTATAGGACTACATCAGCAGCAGAAAGAAAAGAAAGAAAAATCTAGCAATACATAGTTTGGTCAGTTTGACAGCACTTCGCCTTCACCAAAAAGTAATTTCGTGGCCCTCAAAAGAAGTCATTTTTTACTGCTGAGAAGCAAACAAGGCTATTAAATCTTCAAGGAGCTGCACGGAGGAGGGCAAATATAGCATGCTTTTCTCTCCTCCGTATTGCGGATACCTTAGCCCCGCTCCTCCAAAAGACCATACCATCAAGACAACGTCCCTAATAGTGGTTTTGCCTACTTGGAGAGCCGTGAAAACAGGACGTTCATGATGACGCCGGAACATCGTCCAACTCTCCGAGGTATAAAGGTTCTTCCTACCACCTGGGGAAAACTCTTCTGAAGCATGAGGAGTTCTGAGTTGTCTGATGTGTACGCCAAAATGGCGCAGAAAAAACTCTTCCGAAGCATGGAAAGTTTTGAGCTGTCTAATGTGTGTGTCAGAATGGTGCATTTTCACTCTACCACCCTTATCAGTCCTGGAGAAATTCGCTAGGCGAATCCCTGTGAAAAAAGGGGGTTAGCAGGTAGAAGAAAACAATATTCAGCCAAAACAGATCTTATGCGGCCCAGTTATGATGAATGCACATAAAAATATGAGACGCACGCGGCTCAGTCTTAAAAAGCACTTATGCGGCTCTGTTATGCAATGTTCATGCAGCTAAGCCATGAAGCATTTATGCGGATCAGTTATGAGATGTATATGTGGGTTGGTCACGAGGCATTTATGCGGTTCAGCCCTGTAGCGCTCAAGCGGCTAAAGTATGAGGCATCCATGAAGGTCAGTTGGCGCTTATGTGGCTCAACCCATACGACCCCATCATATAGAACACATGCAGTCCCATGAGATGGGATATATATCGATCATGCCCAAAGCGCAGAGACAATTTATGACAAGCCCGTGCATAGATATGCGATATGGTCGTTCAAATTTAAGTCATCGCTTTCCCACCGTCCTTACCCTTAATAGAGGGTTGCACATCAGGATGAACGGGAGGAGAGTCCGCAGCACTCGACGGAGAGGTGAGCTCCTTTTCTTTGGCCGTAGCATTAGTCAACTTGGAAGCTTTCGGATCCATGGCTAACCGGGATAGAAAGATGACGAAGATGATGAAAACGAAGGAGAAAAAGTTGAAGAAAAAAACTCTCTCCATATGGCCCATATTTATAGCTCCTCAAAGTGGAAACAGATGAACGCCGCTTCGATTCTCGTATCCATTAAAGATAATAATAACGTTTGGGGATTTTTATCCTTAATAACCGTCATTACCGCTTCGATTCCCATATCCATTAAGGATAATAATGACGTTTGGAGATTTTATCCTTAGTAACCGTCAGCTTTATCTAGAAAAAAGAGCCCAAATCCAAAACTAAATCAAGGCATTAAATACAGCAGTAACAGCTGGCAGATAAGATCTTCCTGCGGCATAAGATCTTCCTGTGGCACAAGATCTACCTGCGGCCCGAAAACGTCCCTGCGGCACAAGATCTCCCTATCATGGCTTTTTATGGCTTGATATATGTCCATGCTTCTTATTCAAAGTATTCCAAATTTACAATTTGAAAACTTTGAAGGGATCTTGTAGAAGCATAGAAAATATGGGGTTCATACGGATCACAACTGATCGCATGAGTATCCTGGAACAGATTGACCCGCATAAAGAAGAGCCGCATGACAGACTCAGCATGCCCCCTGCAGCCCATCTTTACCAGACTGACTTTTGAGCCGCAGAGAGAATAGTTACTTTTGCGGCCATGCTGATCAATCCTTCTGATAAAGCTAACAAAACTCTGGTCTGATAAAGCTGAGAAACTCTGGAAAAACTGACAGCTCTGACAACTCTAACACTCTGACAAAAAGAAGATAAGACATGATTAGACTGGACAAGGCCATACGACCAAATGGAGTGCGACCCGAGCCGCATGAACCTTATGGGGCTCAATCCATGTACTTCATGCGGCCAAGGGTAACTGCAATATGAGCCGCATGAGCTTTATGTGGCCCAGAATATAGAACCTATGCGGTTCAAAGGTCCCGAAGCTACATGCGGACTAAGGAAGACTGCCGCATGAGTCTTATGCGGCCCAGTATGGTCGAACTCTGAAGGGCCTATGCAGCTCAAAATGAGTCAATCAGACTGATCTTATCTTGCAATGAGACATGTGGCAGGCTGGCCAAGTCTCAACCACCCAAATTCTCTACAACAAAATCTCAACAACCCCCACCAGCTGGCAGCCCGAGATCAAGTCTTTGTGCGTTATGAGAGACACGTGGCCACATGGCCCTTTATGCGGCCTAAAAATCTACTATTGCAGAAAATACTATAAATACCAGGGTACCACACCCAGGCAAATGGTTGGCAATCCAAGGCTGGTAACCTACGAAGGGCAATTTCTTCGAGAGCAAGGAGCGCGTCAGATAGTCCAAGGATATTAAGGCCGAGTTGCTACACTTTTTCGATCCTCTATCGTCACCCACCAGAATCAAAACTAAACAATTGTACTTAGATTATTTCCTAGGCTTTCTTTTGTACAAGCGAGTTTGTAATCAAGTTCAATTTGTTTACAATTTTGTTATGCTTGATATTTTATGGCAAACATATTTCTTGAGCAGTACGTTACTCGCGTCGTCCGTCGTAAAAAAGAAGACGAGTTCATGATGTTACGACAGGGGAATATGACTGTTGATGATTATGACTCGAACTTCTTAAAACTCACGAGATTTGCCGGTGCCTTTCTATCCAACAAGGAAGCCTGGTGTGAACGTTTTCAACAAGGCCTAAATGACGAACTGCGATAGGACGTCATGAATCAAAGGTGTCGAACCTACCGCAAATCCTACGATGCCGCTCTTGATAGTGAGTGTATCTTTAGCTGTATGTCACAAAGAACCGTGCATGTCGTCCGTAACAACTTTAACAAGCGTCCTAACGACGCCGGGGGATCGGAAGTATCAAAACGTCCGAACACCTTTGATAACAGGCACCATAGTGGACAACACTATAATAGATGTTGTAGGCGTGGGCACCGGACAACTGATTGCATCACGAAAACTTGCTACAAGTGTGGCGAGGTAGGCCATATAGCTACACATTGTCCGAGAAATCTTCCAAATCAACACAACCCACCAAGGAACATTTTAAATCAATATAAAGCGCCTACACTATAAGGTGAAAATGCGGTGCCTGTGAACCCGCAGAATCAACGCCATGGAGCTCAAGGCCGAATTTATGCATTAACTAGGTATGAGGCGTTCGCATTCGATACTGTTGTAACAGGTATATTACTCTACAAAAATATACCTGCTCTGGTTTTATTCGATTCGGGGGCAACGCATAGTTTTATATCTGTTGATTATACGAAAGAAAATAAAATAATCATACAATTACTAGATATGAACATTAGCGTTAGCACTCCATCGGGAGTCGATATGCCTGCGAACTTTATTTATAGGAATGACCACATTTGTATCGGAGGAAGAAATGTATCCTTGGAAGCCGTCGTACTAGAGATCAAAGAGTACGTCATAATCCTGGACATCGATTGGTTGGGCGCTTGTCGTACAATAATCGAGTGTGCAGAGAAGAGAGTGGTGTTTCGTCTTCCTGACGAGACAAAGTTCTCATATTCGTGCGGCACGGTCTCGAAAACGGCAATGATGGTATCGGCAATCTCGACGAGGCATATATTACATTCCGGCTGTGTGGGATACTTGGCATCAGTTCGAGATACGATGAAGGATATTGCTGTTGTGGCAGATTTTCCCGATGTTTTACCTGACGAGATGCTCGGGATGCCGCCGGATATAGAAATAGAATTCAATATCGACACCTTCTCGGATACACGACCGATATCAAAAGCACCTTACCGGATGGCTCCAGCAGAATTAAAGGTATAATTAAAAGAGTTGCTAGATCACGAATTTATTCGCCCTAGCGTCTCTCCGTTGGGAGCCCCCGTACTGTTTGTGAAAAAGAAGGATGGATCGATGCGGCTATGCATCGACTATCGTGAACTCAACAAGGCGACCGTGCGGAACAAGTATCCCTTGTCACGAATCGATGACTTCTTTGACCAACTGCAAGGTACGTCAATATTTTCAAAAATCAATCTTCGTTCAGGCTATCATCAGTTGAAGATCAAGTCTGATTTTCGTACTCGATATGATCATTATAAATTCCAAGTCATGTCGTTCGGTTTGACGAATGCCCTAGCCGCTTTCATGGATCTGATAAACCGAGTCTTCTGACCCTAAATCGATAAATATGTAGTCATGTTCATCGATGATATCCTTATCTACTCAAAGAATCAAGAAGAGCATGCAGAATACTTGAAGGCGGTATTGTCGACTCTATGTAAAAATAAATTACATGCCAAATGGAGTAAATGCGAGTTCTGGATGAGTAGTGTGACATTCCTCGGACATGTAATCTCTGTCAAAGGCATCGCGGTGGACCCAAAGAAGATTAAAGTGGTGGTAGATTGGAAACAACCTACCTCGGCTAGCAACATTCTAAGTTTCTTGGGCTTAGTAGGCTACTACCGAAGATTCGTGCGAAGCTACTCAAAACTAGCGTCGCCTATAACTCGCCTCACCCAGAAGGAAGTCGTATTTGAATGGAGTGACGACTGTGAATCTAGATTTCAAGAGTTGAAGCAATGTCTCGTCTCAGCTCCAATCCTTGCACTTCTAGAAGGTCGAGAAGGTTTTCAGATATTCAGCGATGCATCGAGAACTGGCATCGGTTGCGTACTCATGCAGAGAGATAAAGTCATCTCCTACGCTTCACGGCATTTGAAGTAGCATGAGAAAAACTATCCGACGCATGACCTAGAATTGGCGGTGATCGTGTTTGCATTAAAAATCTGGCGGCACTACCTCTATGGTGTGGCTTGAAGAATCTACACAGTTCATAAAATCCTGAAATACTTGTTTACGCAACGAAAACTCAACTTACGGCAGCGACATTGGCTCGAACTCATAAAAGATTACGAGCTAACGATCGAGTATATGTCAGACAAGGAAAACGCCGTAGCCGATGCGCTGAGCAGAATGTTTATGGGATCACTGGCCCTAAATAATAATATACGGTGAGACCTTGAAGCGATGGGTATCAAACTCGAAATTGAGTATCGACACTTGTACCTAGCTCGGTTGAAGCTAGGGTCGAGCCTGCTTAGCAAAATAAAGACCGCAAAGAAAGACGGTTCATTCCTGACGAAGATGTGCGAGCTAATTACAACAGAAAGGGCAACTGACTTTGCGAAAGAAGGAGACGGGACAATGCGACTAAAAGGAAGGCTTTGTATTCCTGAAACTGTCGAACTCAGAAAAGAAATTCTGACGGAGGCATATTATGGGAAGCACTCGTTATATCCTGGAAGCACCAAGATGTACAAGGACTTGCGCACAAACTTTTGGTGGCACGGCATGAAGAAAGATGTGGCTACTTTCGTGTCGCAGTGCATAGCGTGTCTACAAGTGAAGGCATAACATCAAAGGCCAAGAGAAGAACTGCAGAACCTCACCATTCCCGAGTGGAAGTGGGACAACATGTCGATGGATTTTATTGTAGGATTTTCGAAGACGCCATAGAAGAAAGATACGATTTGGGTCATTGTTGATAGATTGACCAAGTTGGCTCACTTCATCACAATTAAAGTAGGATGGAGCGTCGATCGGTTAGCACAAATCTATATCGACTAGATAGTTTGAATGCACGGGGTACCGGCCTCAATAACTTCGGACAGAGATGGCCGATTCCTATCGTGTTTTTGGATGAGCCTACAAGCGGCGATGGAGACCAAACTAAATTTTGGTTCTGCGTACCACCCCAGACAGACGGTCAGACGAAGTGGGTAAATCAAATCTTAGAGGATATGTTGCGTCTGTGTGCGATCGATCTAAGACTAGTTGGGATACGCAATTGTCGCTTGCGGAGTTTGCGTATAACAACTGTTATCAGTCGAGCATTCAGATGGCTCCATATGAAGCGCTCTACGGAAGAAAGTAACGTTCTCCAATATGTTGGGATGAAGTCGAAGAGCGACAAGTGCTCGGAGTGAAACTGGGGAACAGGCCATCGAAAAGGTCCGCTTGATCCGAGATAGACTCCGTATCGCACAAAGTCGACAAAAGAGCTACGCAGATCATCGTCGACGACCACTAGAAATTTTGGTCGGGGACCATGTGTTTCTGAAAGTAACGCCCATGTGTGGCTGAAGTGGTTCGGCGTTAAAGACAAATTGAGCCCAAGATTTATAGGCCTTTTTGAGATCATCGAGCGAGTTACAACGGTTGCTTATCGAATCGCACTACCTCCTGCCATGTGCACGATGTTTTCTATGTTTCATAACTTCAAAATACGTGCACGATCCAAGTCACGTGGTTAGCTTCGATTAGTTGGAGCTACGTACTGACTTGTCTTACTCAGAGGAGCCTATTCAAATTTTGGACCGTAAGGAGAAGGTATTACGAAATTGATCGATGTCCATGGTCCGCGTGCTTTGGCCGAACCATTCAGTTGAAAAGTAGACGTAGAAAATGGAGGCGGAGATGAAGGAGAGGTACCCTTCGTTGTTTGCCTAATTTAAGGTCAGACCCTTGTTCTTAAGTTTCGAAACGAAACTTTTTTCTTAGTAGTATATTATGTAGTACCCTGCTTCCGATAGGTGGCGGACTCCATAATATGCTTGCGTCGAGTCAGATCGGTCGAAAACTTAGATATCCATCTGACTCGATCGCTGAGCTTGGTAAACGGTAACACCTTGCTGCATCGATCAAATCGATTTGGACGAATGTTACGAGAATAGATCAAATTAATGCAAAGGCTTCTGTAGAAATAAGTCCTAGATGCAGCAGGCTGTGTCTCAGCGAGTGAGCTTTATATAAGAGTCCCTTCGATGAAACCGGACTGCTGTATGGTTTTCTTGGAGGTTTTGTCCCTTGGTTTTGTTGAATGTGTTTTCGCGTTGTTTTCTAAATGCATTCTATGAATTTCGAAACGAAGGATTAAAGAAAGAATTATGACAAGTGTTGGTGCCATTGCAGGAGCTCACGTAACTAAAGCTTGAATGTTGCGAAGCGCTTTGACGGTCGGCACGATCAAAATACTTAGTGGGTAATTCGGCCCCTTCTTTTCTACTCTGTCCCGCAAACGAAATTCCTTTGCCTTGAACTTATTCAAATCGACGATGCCAAGTTAAATGCATGCCAATCCACTAAGATCAAGAACTCGGGGGAAAATGTATCGATTTAGGGTAATCTACTCTGAAATTGTAAGTTTCGTACCAAAACGAGAAAGTTTAAGGTTCTAGTAAAAAGATAGACTATTTCACGTGCTGCAAAATAATATGAAACGTCGATTGTGTCTTAGGATGCCTCGGACAATTTGGTGCCTACGGGACGCTAAATCGGGAGTACGGCTTTGGAGAAAATAAATCGTTGTATGAGTTGGAAGAAATGGTAATATCGTTCAATATTGTCCGTGCTATACAAATCTGTTGCATATATTAAACTGTTTATGCATTGGCATGGTCATGAAAAGCTTGTGCACAAGTTTGATTTTCCTCGAATCAGTATCCGGGGCATCGGTATCGAATCGACCTAGGGGGAATGAATAATCATGCTTCGGCACTGATGCATTGTGAGACCGTTAGTCAGGTTTGCAACCTAGACTGAACGGGCCGAAATGCCATTGAGATAGTCCCAAGTGGTGTGTAACACCAGTGATCGTACATATAAGATAGTAGCATGCTCACCTATTGTCTTATGCGGGTAGTAAGTATTATCTCTGTTTTTATGCAGGGATGAGCACGATCATGGTAAGAACGGTGATAAATCGTTATGTTTCATTTTATACGTTACTACTTCAATGTCACGACCCGCACCCTAAAGTAAGGGCATGAGAAGTAGGTATGTCCAGCCTACGCCGCAGTGTCGACGGTAGAACGCTGTCCTAGGTCAATCATCTAACAATATAAGGTACCTGTACAGTATATAAACTCCGAATGGAGGTGACATAGCATAATATAGTCTCAATCACATCTAAGGTAGAATACGATAAGATAGATAGATATAAACGAATCCACACAAGAGATACAATAGATAGAAGTTAAGTGTCTATGATAACATCTCCACAAACATCCAGATAAAACAAACTCCCAATATATACAATAATGTATCAATGAGAAAGACAAGGTAAGAGTCTACGCTAGCAGTCTAAACCACTGGTGGCAGATCCTCTACTGTAAGTGGGTCCAAGTCACAAGTGTTGTCTATAGCTGCACCATAATAGGTAGATACCAGAGCCTCATCATCGTCCTCTGTAATATTTTCAACAGGTCCAGTCAGGACAGGAGCGAGCACAATACATCTCACACAGATCATAGCAGGTTAGGAAATATAAACGTACAAAAGAGTACGATACATGAAAACTGAAAGAATATACATGATGTAAATAGAGAGAACTGTAATGAAAATATCTACTATAAGTAGAGAACTATTAGTGACTAGTGATTTGGAGTACAAAGTCGACATGTGAACGGGTGGATTTGTACATGAATATAATAAAGAGGCGCACATGGTTATACTACTTTAGAATTGTTCATATGACTATTTATACTCTCCCATACCCCAATCAATACACAAGGATCCAGACAAGTTATGTTGTGCACATGATTTTAATATGAAAGTCCATAGATGGGTGTACATGAAGTATATATGAGGGCTCAGAACTAAGTGCACATGAATTCCACATGAAGGCCCATGAAGGGGTACACATGAAGTATAGGTTATACATGAAATACATGATAAATATGACCGAACATGAGAGCACATGAGAGTACACGAGCGTGCATGAACGAGCATGAAGCATATGAGAAACATGAATAACATGAGAGCGAGGAATACATGATTTACATGAAACACCCGACATAAAGTATCCGATGCTCCCGAGGGGGATAACATATCATGTAGGGATCCATATAGTACCAATCCATGATAATATTGTGACAGCATCAAATAAGGTAATCTAGAGCAAGAATATAATCCTAAGCAAGTTATGAAATGATCAGAGAATGTACTCGCCTGGTATCCTGAATATCTGAAGAGAATATACAGTCCGAGGAGTGGTGTTTGGCTCCTATAGAATAGTACAAGTCACTATATATCTAAAATAGTAAAATAGACTGCTACAATGCATCTACATGATGTTTGGGGTCAATCTAGGCAAAAGTCAACCTTTGGTCAACTCTAGTCAACTACACTAGTCAAACTAGGTCAACTAGGTCAAGCCTAACCCAACAAGTCTCACTAAGCCTAACCATGTCTATCCTAGCATCCACACACAATACAAGGCCACACAAGTCATTAACCCACATTTCATATATATATATATATATATATATATTTTCATATATATATATATATATATATATATATATATTTGATCAAAAGAGAAGCTTTATTGAAATATTCGAAAAGCAAATACAAGTGTTTGTAACTAGCCAACTCCAATCTGCAGCCAAGAATCCGGCAGTAGAGGATTATGCTTGCATCTCTTCAGTGCCTTTCCAACCTGTCGTCGAACCTCATGAAGAAGTTGATCCATTGAATAGTTGTACTCCTCGTAACGCCACTTATTCCTATTTTTCCATGTCACCCAGCACACCGCAGCTACCACAATCTCCTTTAGATTAATGTTAGGCCTCCTCCACCATTCATTAAAAGCCGACCTCCTTGCTTTGAATTTAAAATCAGTTTGCATTTGGCGCCAAACTTGAGTAACCAAATCACCATCTTGGAAGACATGTTGGGAAGTCTCCACTTTAGGGTTTACACAACAATGACATTTCGACACATAATGAAACCCCATAGCTTGAATGTTGTCATCAGTTGGTAATTTGTTATGCAATATTCTCCAAAGTAAGACCGACCGCTTGTAAGGAATACAAGTACTCCAAATATATTTAAAGTCAGGACGAACTGGATAGGGCACTCGCATTATCTTCCAAGCAGCTCCAACAGAGAACTTTCTCGTAGATGTTGAATCCCAAATCCAGTCACCCGAAGCTAAAGGAATAATGTGATCGTTTGACAGCTCCCGACCATGTAGTAGACGCTTCCATACATGAGAACATTTCTGAGGAGCTCCGACCAAATCTAGATCATGAAACTTGCAATATCTTGCCTTGATGAAACGCTGCCACAATCCCTCCTGGGTCTTCAATTTCTACCATAGCTTAATAGTGAAAGCATTCATCATGTCTTGCAATGATCTCATGCCCAAACCGCCTTCTTCAATCGGTCTAGACATAGTACTCCAGCTTGCCCAAACATGTTTTTGCAAGCCATCTTGGGATCCCCAGAAGAAACGCACAAACAAGCTTTCCAATCTATTCAAGACAGCCTTGGGCGGATTGTAAGCCGCAATTGTATACATAGGGATGGAAAGTAAAACAGACTTCAATAGGGTTAGTTTCCCTCCATATGATAGGATTTTTTGTTGCCAACCTTCCAAGCGCCCTATTATCTTTGCAATAAGATCTTCATATAGCATAGTTGTTTGAACCCCAACTGCCATAGGACACCCAAGATACGTGAAAGGAGGGTGTTTGACCTCAAAGCCAGTGATAGCCTTCAGCTCCTCCTTGCGATCAAATTCTGGCATAGTATAGATAGATGATTTAGACTCGTTAATAGCTTGTCCTGATGCTAACTCATATCTCTTCAAAACTCCCTGAAGTAGATGAACCGAGCGTACGTCCCCCGCAGAGAATAATAATACATCATCAGCGAAAGCCAAGTGTGTAATAGCAGGGCATCCACTTGGAGCATAGTAATGTTTGAATGAAGCAATCTCAAGATTCCTGTTTAAATTTCTGGATAAAACCTCACCAGCAATAATGAATAATACTGGTGATAGGGGATCACCTTGCCGAACTCCTCTGAATGCTTGGAAGAAACCTGAAGATATACCATTGATAATAGTGGAGTACCAAACATTGTTAATAAGTCGGAATATCATGCTAATCCAGCTTTCTGAAAATCCAAATCTTCTCATAACTTGTATCAATAATGTCCAGTCGAGACGATCATATGCTTTGGCCATGTCTAACTTTATTGCAATATTACCCCCTCTACTATTTGTGTTCATCAAACTCAACATTTCTTGGGCAAGTAAAATGTTATCAACAATCTCTCTACCCCTAACAAAGCCACTTTGTTCAGGGGAGATGATTCTAGGAAGAATAGGAGCTAAACGTAGAGCCAACAACTTAGAGATAATTTTGTTAAATACAGTACATAAACTGATTGGGCGGAAATCATTCATGTACCTGGGGTTCTTATTCTTCGGGATCAAGACCAATGCTGTGTTCGTGATTGCTTTTGGCAATTCAAAGCCTGCCATGAATAAGGAGACAGCTTCAACAATATCATCTGCAATAATAGGCCAGCACACCAGAAAGAAACCAACTGTAAAACCATCTGGACCCCTCGCACTATTAGTATCCATGCTTTTGATAGTATTAAAAACTTCTTCCTTCGTTGGTTCAGCAGTTAGGGTTGCATTATCCTCCTCTGAGAAGAGACTAGGGATAGCCTCTAGTAGCACAGCATCCTCTGCAACTCTAATACTTTTGTACTGCTCCTCATAATAAGTGTTAGCAACTGATTGGATCTCCTTTAGATCAGTTTTGACACTTCCTGTTTCATCTATTATGTGATGGATATGTAATTTACGCTGCTTGTTATTAACACACTCATGAAAATACTTGGTATTCCGATCACCTTCAATATCCCAACGAAGACGAGCCTTCTGTTTCCAATGTGAATCAACATAAGAATGGCATTTCTTCAACACTGCTGTAGACCTGTCCAACTTCATTCTATTTTCCTGTGTCCTATCTTCTTCATATACAATCTCATCAGCAAGGACTTGATCCTCCGCAACCTTAACTTCCTGGAAGATATCTCCAAATTTTTTATGACTCCACTGCAAAAGAGCTGTACGACAAGCAGCCAGTCTCACACAAACACGCACCAAGCTATTAACATGGTTAGTTGAAGTCCATGCCTCCTGCACCAATTGCAAAAAACCCTCATGTTTAGTCCAAAAATCAAGAAATCGAAAAGCACGTCTACCACCTTCCTGTTTGGTCGCCAGCTTGATGAGTAATGGCGCATGATCAGATTCAGTTCTGTTCAAATGCTCTTCCTTCGACATCGGGGCAAGTGCAAACAAGTCTTGAGTAACCATCATTCTATCCAGCCTTGAACCCCTCTTCTCCCCATTCTTGGATTTAAACCAAGTAAGTTTACTTCCTATAATAGGAAGATCAGATAGCCCAGCAGCTAGTTGAAAGTTTAAAAACTCTTGAATAGAGATGTGACATGCTAACCGGCCTCCAATCTTCTCATCCCTCCCTGATATAGCATTGAAATCTCCTCCTACTGCCCAAGGGTAGGTGTATAGATTCCGAATATTGAGCAGTCTATCCCACATTTCCCGACGCCCCTCCTTCTTATTATGGCCATGCACGAATGTAAACATAACCTCAGACAGGAAGTATTCATTCTTAAAAGCAATAGACACGGCCTGATCAAAAGAATCCAACAGGGAGATGGTGCAACCCGCCTTAGCCAAAACCCAGATATTGCCCTTTTTATTAGAGAAACCCTTTTCAAAACCAAGTTTTAGTTGATAGTGTAACAGTTTTGAAGGATCAACTTTAGGCTCTAGAATAGCCAGTAATTGTACTTTGTTCACCCGACATAAATTTCTTAGTCTTTTAAGATCCATCTTATTTGCTACCCCCCGAATATTCCAACACATGATGTTAAACATTGTTGGGGAGTAAGGATTTACCAGATTTTGTGTGGGCGGACACTGAACGTAAGACTCTATCTGAAGGCTCTGGTAAACGTTTCTTATGCTTAGATTTAGGTTTTTCCGACGCATCTTTCGCTGTAGCTGCCTCTTCTTCTTCAACCTCGTCGGCCCAGCTCCGAAGTTCTCCTTCCTCCTCACTGCTTTCTTCGTCACCAACTTCATCATCCAAATGTGGTTCAGGTTCTTGTTCAGAAGAATTTGGAAGAGAAGACACCAGTTGAGCTTTGCCAATAGCAGTATCTCTATTAGTAGGAGTAATGGTCCCCGTCCCATCAACAGGGGAACCCACGTTTACTTGACCTTGAGTAGCCGGGTCCTGCTCTATTACCTGATGGGTATTAGCTGGAGAGGATAAAGGTTGTGGTTCAGAGATGTCATCCGTCAATGGCTGATGAGTAATAGGCGGAGAGTGGAGTGGCTGCGGAGCTGAGTTAATGTTCCTCGATGGTTGAGCTGCATCTTCTCTTTGTACAATATGAGTAATTTCAACTGGAGGTTGAGCACTGGTTGATGCAGGAGTTTCCTTATTGAGTGGCTCTTTCCCTCGTTCTTTGTGTTTAATTTTGCATGAGGCAATTAAATGACCCTGGTGACGACAATGAGAACAACAAAGAGGAGTTGATTCATACTCCACCAACTACCAGAAACTACCACTAGGCAAATTGATGCGAATTCGATGTTGAAGAGGCTTAGATGCATCAATCTCCACAAAAATGCGAGCCATGCTCGGCCGAGATAACTCAGATGTAGCCTTATCTATTTTGAGCGGTGTTCCGAACGCTGCAGCAATAGCAAATAAAGCGTCCTTAACATAAATATGATGAGGGAGATTAGGCAACGTAGCCCACACTGGTATCTTAGGTGATTCCTGGGAAGGAGAGAAGTCTGGATCCCATTTGAAAATCCGCATAGGAGCCCTAGCCACATACCACAGATCCTTCGAACGAAGCCTTAGAAAATCCAATTCACTTGATGGTCGAATGAGTATGTGCTTTTCATCAATAACCCCCGCCGATATGGATCCAACGAACTCAAAGCCAGATAGTGCCTTCCTGATCAGATCGATCGGAGGCCGATTATGCAAAAATTTCCCAATCAAAGCATATTTGAATGGATCTGCTAGAAGTGATTCTTCCTCCTCCGTGAAGGAGATTGCAAAAGATCCTTTGAAAGAAGCGATCGATCGCGGCGCAATGACAGGAATCGTTTGAGTCGATCCCTTCACCGCCTCCGCGAAGGACTTAGCCGCCATAACCCTAGAAGAAGCAAGCACAGAGGAAGCCACCAACCAAATGGTTTGGTGGCCAAGGGAACCCCGGCCCGGCCAAAGGCCACGCCGGCGTTGGTGGAGAAGGAGATACTAGGGTTTCTCAGGGGCGGCAGCTCCTATGAGATCGCTTATATATATATATATATATATATATATATATATATATATATATATATATATATATATATATATATATATATATATATATATATATACATATATATTCAATGTATATAGGCATACATATATATATATATATATATATATATATATATATATATATATATATATATATATATATATAGGAAGAAAAAAAAAAAATATATATATATATATATATAGGAAGATCATGTATGGGCTATATGCCTACATACATATATATCCACATGTTAATCATACAAACATATTACACGTATATATATATTTTTTTTTTTTTTTACACGTATATATATATATATATATATATATATATATATATATATATATATATATATATATATATATATATATATTAGAAAGATAAAAGGATGTCATATGTATAGGTAAAATAGTGTGTGTGGCATACAATTTGTGTGTGTGTGTGTGAGTGTACTTGTAAATAAGTGTCAAGTAGTGTGTGTGAATACATTGGGTGAAACATGACAGGGCTATAGGGTGTTGTTCTCAGGAAATGGCATAGGTGTGTAACAGAAAAAATGAATCTATGCAATATTGTGTGTGTAGGAAATCAATGAACAAACTAACATGTGTGTGGTATGTGATAGGGGATCGCTAACCTCAGCTAACAGTGTGATGCACATGTTCTCAGGAAATAACATTTCTCAAGAATTTCAAAGTACAATGGCAGTGTTCACAGATTTAGCTAACAGTGTATAACTTAGGGAATCTCAATTTCTCAGGAATGTGATTTGTGTGTCAATAGCTATGAGTGAGTGATACATAGAAAATAGCGTGCAAATATTCTCAGATTTTACCAATTTTGGGTGTGTGTGATTGAATGTGTACATAGCTACACTACAAGAAAATTGATATTTCCCAACGTTTTATAAATGTCGAAAAAAAGGTCAAAAACGTTGGCATAGGAATTCCCAACGTTTTTTCAACGTTTTTGACAAACGTAGTCGTTGCCGTAGTTGGGAATTTCCGATGTTTTAGATAAACGTCGATATAGGTAAAGACGACGTTTGCGACAACGTTTAATAAATGTCAAAAATTATGCAATAATAGGTAATAATTTTCCAATGTTTTAATAAAAACGTCGGAAACTAAACTTCTTTTCCAACCGTTTACAAAAACGTTGGAATTTGCTTTTCGAACCTTTTGCGAAAATGTTGGGTTTGCTTTCCCAACTTTTTTTCAATAATTTTCTAATGTTTAACAAAAACGTTGGTATAGGTAAACCTACTTTAAAAAAAAATAATTTGAATATGTTTGCCATGCACACTCTAATTAAAATTATAAGTTTAACAATATATAATGAACAAAATAAACTTCTATTGATCAAAATACAATATTTTACTATATTGCCGAGTTTAAAAAAAAAAAGTTAAAATTTGTTGCACGACCGTCCCATCTGAAGCTCTTCCTTGAACTGCAAGTGACTTATTCATCGAAGTCATCCTTTCTAGCATTTATATGCCTTTAGTTTCGGAAGTAGCTGAGAAGAACATGTACCTGCACAGACAATATGAACAAAATTTTGCTTGAGCATGACCAGGAACTCCTTGCTCAGATATGCATGTGAAGAAAATGGCATCTATTTTACATGGCCAACAAAAAGGGTTCATCTCACCAGGTACCAAAAAACTAATGTGAATAGACACTAGATTTGTGACATCTGCTATAAGCTTCTCTGCTTCAAATCTTGATTGCTCATGCATGTAATGTTCAAAAATCAGACAATCTGTATAACCAATGACAGAAATGAGGGTTCAAGTTGTGAAAAAGCACCTCATATGCCTTCTGAAAGTTTGCAATGCGCGTCTCTTATACTTGATGCACAAAACTGGACTGGCTCTGAATCTTATTTGCCTTTCCCCCAATCTCCTCAAGTAGTCCAAGGATAAAAGTGGATACCTCCTTTGAACGATCTAAACTTGCATTGAATCTCTTTTAATATGAACCATTTCAAAAATATTCAATTAAACAATTAAATGTAATGCATCATTTTATAAAGTTAAAAACCTCTATGAGCTCTTCAGTAAAGTACAAAACTTCTCCACCGTGTTTTTCTAATGTATCTTGCAGATCCTGCAAAATGAGGTCTGCTTCTCTTCCCCCTAAAGCTAGTAACTGGTGCAGAAAGAGACAAGTGAATGGTCAATTTGAAGTGATGCATGATAAAGGGCTATACAAATAGTTATATGCTCAAATTAAGACCCAGTAGTGACCTGATCAAGGGAGCAGCAGTAGTGACCTGATCAAGGGAGCAGCAGTTGGAAGATGTCATAGATGAAATCTCTTCCAGGCCAGCATTTTTAGTCGGACTACATTTTGGATTCCTTCTACATGAGAAGTACATGAGGTCCTTTCAGCTGACACTTTCTTCTAGAGCTCTGATATTGCCTACATCCAGAATATTGTAGTCAACATAGATGGACAAGTTATTCATAGGGGATGAGGAATACATCAAAAAAGCTTGATTATGGAGTCATGGATACCTTATCATGGAAATCTAGACAAGACTGGCAAAGCTTCTCAACAAACTGGAGGTGTTTATTCTGCCGGTCCATTGATGTAACCACAATTTTGCAAAGTGTAGAGACTCTCTCTTGATGATCTACTTGGTAATTGTTAACAGTAGACCTATTTTTAGCATTTAGTTGGTCCTCTCTTGCTGTGAGATCAAACCCAACAATAAAAAATAAGGTTAAAATGATGTACAAGAGGTTGTACAAAGTTATCGTATCAAAAGGTTACCTATCTTAGAAAACAATGAAGTGTTGTCATGAATGGCTTTTTCCAAGTCTGATCGCAGAGTGAAGGCTTCATTCACCAGTGAGATTTCTACATCATAACATTTCACGATTATGAAACTATGCTTCATGCAATAAAAAAATTACAAATTCTTACATAACAACTTTGCTCTGATCTACTATTATGAAGTCTCTCTCCAGGAAATATTGGGATTGCTTGAGATCTTCCTTTGAAGAAGCCAGCAACTTGCTAGTATGCTAGTATGGTTCACCTCCAGACCTTTGCCAGGCATTTCAACCCTACTTTAGCAGCTGTTACCATTAGTTACTTCTCTTCAGTATAGGTTTCTAATACACAACAGAAGAAAGTTAACAAACACATAAGGGAAAGGGGCACATACTTGAGGATTCCATAGATAAAAAAGCAACAATAACGATTTATGAACAAATTTTCTACAGATAGCTTATATGAATAGTCTAACCAGGAGGAATCACTCTCAATTCATATATGGATAATTGACTGAACAATAATAATGATTTATGAACAAATTTTCTACAGATAGCTTATATGTATTATGTACCTGCTCCAGTTATGATTGTTCCCTTAATGATTTATGATTGTTCCCTTAAATGACGAGAACCCTTTAGATCTCCAGCCAGTATGCTAGAAAATCACTAGACAAGTACTAGTGATCGAAGATTGTCTCATACATAAAGGGATCCACATGCAACTTCATACTAATATTTAATAGTAAATCATTGTTATGGTATACAAAATGATAGTGTTAATGCCTAAGGTCTAAAAAAATAGCTGATAATTTCTAAACCTACAACTAATATAAAGTCTATAATTCATCAAGTTTCCAAAACTTTTCCAACTAGTGGAAACCTATAGTAAGTCAAATGTAATACATACCTTCAAAGCTCTATAATTTAGAGCATAATTTGACTATATCATATTAAATACCTCAAAAAACTTTACTTTTAGATTCTTTGCCACAGCATCAAGGGCAACAGATGTTGGCATGCTCCTGAAATATTCAATAACAAACTTATTAGTAAAAAATAGTAATAAAGACATAAAAGATTGGATTTTAGAAGATAAAGGAAAGAAATTGTAGGACAATAAGTAGTATAAGAGTCCTTAGTTCGATGCCATCATTATCTATGAAATCGAGATGACAGATTGGGTCTATAGAACCTCTCCCCTTAACTAAATTGACATTAGTGTAATAGAAATTCTTGACCCATTTTTCTAATAGCAAAATATATAAGGGACCAACATATGGTCTATGTAAAGAATATATAAATCCAAGTGATAATACAACCTGCATAACCATCATTAGCAGAACCAAATTCTGGTAGCTGATCATCACTGGAGTTCAACTTAGCAAGTCCCATTCGTGCAACTAATTATTTTACATAGGTGAGGTTAGGATCAAGGTGCTTCTATAAAATCTTCTTGTTTGTGCAAGCCAAAGAATCAAAACAATATATATAAACTAATAAACAATTATCAACTAAGCAATTCAATAATAGAGGAATAAGGAATGATGGCCAAGTAGAGGCACCATAGAATAAAATGGGTTGAAGAAGTGTACATTCAATGAATTAGCATTACCATGCGTCGTTTTTCAAGAGTATCAGATTTAGCAATAGTTGCTGTAAGCACAATAACTTGACTAAACGTAAGAGTATATATGAACGCCAATTCATAAGTATTACCTAAAAGATGGCTCACAAATGGCTTAACATAAAAAACTTCAAGCTCATGCATGTATTCGCCAGTTCCTATGAATATGACTGGACTTTTAGTAGCTGTAATTCTGCAAGCAAAAATGGAAACAACTTAGTTATTAAAACATCATAAACTAATAATATAGCTGGATTTTTATTAGCTGTAACACTGTGTGAAAGGGGAACACAACTTACTAACCACACTGCTAGCATATGAAAACTAACAAAATCACATAAGCATAAAAATGTGATGTATAGTAGTAAAGGAAAACATATATGAAGCATACAATAGATGGAAGCAAATAGATGAATGACACCAAACAACATAATAACAACAATATACATCTACCGAGCCCTTTTAACCTCATCCGTGTATGCAAGGCATCAATATCGGGTATTAATAGACTAGTAAAACTGTAGAACAATATTGAAATATCATAACTACACATCCATCAGTTATATTTAAATCCCTTCAGAATTTCGCGTGCATATCAACAACGACTGCTATTACAAACACATCATCATCTAATTCATAGAAATGCTAACTCAAATCAAGCAACGCCAATTTAACTCAATGGCATTCTCCTCCTCCACCTTCTCATCCTTCCCCACTCCATCCTTCTCTACCTCCCTAACAAACCTCTTTGTCAGAAGCACCCTCCGACCCTCGATCTCGAACCTCACCGACTCGTTTCCACTCCTCTCCTCCACGTCCCTCATGTACCCTCCAAAGCTATTACCCAAGATGAGCATTGCGATTACAATTATATTGAATTTTTTCATTTGATTACATTACGATTATGATTATATTACAGTGTACCAAACCGGATCCTATCTTTTTATATACACTATTTTGGACACACGATGAAAACAGGAACTCCTCAGTCTGTCTATCAGTAACTATTTTCCATACAAGAAAACAACTACGAGAATTTAGTAGTAATCTCCCAGGTTGATAGATGTCTTCACTTTGGATATCAAATGTAAACTAAGTGGGAAGATGTCACCAGAACTCTTCACATCCTCGGGCACATAGAATGGCTCGTAAGTCCATCCAAGGTTCTGCCTGGTAGCATCAACTTCTTTGGCACCCAATGCACTACCATGTACACTGTACGAGTTTGCCTTGTTCGGTGATCCATAACCAATCGTGGTCGTTACCTGTAGGAAATCAATACCTCAACCAATATCACACTGACTAAAGAAAGAATCCGAGAACAATCGCAACCAATCTACAAGCAATGAAGAAATACGACGAACCTGAATCATCGTGAGTTTGTCAGTAACAGCCTTTGCTTCCTCGATTGCAGCACGGATTTCATCATAGCCGGTGTTACCATTCTTCACCCAGATTGTGTGCCACCCTAGGGCTTCAAACCGGGCGCTCACATCTTCTGTGAACGTGATCTCTGTGTCTCCATCAATCGATATGTGGTTGTCGTCATAGAAAGTAATCAGCTTTCCAAGACCCCAATGCCCAGCAAGAGAGGCAGCTTCATTTGAAATGCCCTCCATATTGCAACCATCCCCGAGTATAACATACCTAAAGCGATGCATTTCATTTATCAGGGTTACTGATCTGATTTATGCACATGAATAGACAGCTTGAAAACCTAACTTAGTAGATGGATTGTGGTTCGAAGATGACATTACGTGTAATGGTCAACGATCTCGCTGCCTGGCATGTTGAAACGGGCAGCTAAGTGTTTCTCAGCAAGTGCCAAGCCAACAACATTTGCAATACCCTGACCAAGAGGACCTATATACAAGAATAAACAACATAGTTTTGTAAACTTATGTACTGTAGGTTGGGTAGTTAAAGAGAATGCTTCGCTTATTTGCTAGAAAGTTTTCTTGTGTCAAGTGAGTGAAGAAGCAAACCTGTAGTGACTTCACAACCAGGCATCTCAAAATTTTCGGGGTGACCATGTGTTCTGCTTCCCCATTGCCGGAAGGACTTCAGATCCTCCTTCTATAAGTTAAAATCAAGATCATCAAATGACTCGGAGCTTGATCAGAAACTCAAACTCGTCAAAAAAAAAAAATAATGTAACTCAAGCCATATTGATTTGTTATCAAATCGTTGTACAAGCACATCCATAAATTTTAGGAAAATGGATTCCTAATCCATTCAATCAATGTACATTCCCAACTTTACTGCCTGTTTGACTTGAAGGTGAAAGCCAAAGAACCATAACAAACCTTCTACTAAAAAGAAAATCGTATAGGTCTGTTAAAATTAAACTATAGCTAATTTCTCACTGTTTAGTTCAATTTGCTATTGTCACTCCATTACTGAGGAAAACTGGAATTTTTCCCATGAAAACTCGCCAAGATGCAATCTTTCTAATTTCTGAGATACTATTTGCATCCCCGAATCAAATATAAAACAAATCTTTACTGCCTACTTCAGAAACTCAAATTCGCTTAAAAGCTTAAAAGATAGTGTTATTTACTGCCTACTTAAACCATATTTGTTTGTTCAGATCAAACTATAGCTTGTCAAATCTAGTGAAAGCAGAAATGTAACGCGCATATATAAATTCCTAACACAGATTCCAGCTTCAATCAAGCATAATTCCTAATAGTTGAAATCATTTGTTTCAATGTAGGTCAATAATAACCGAGTGTACATGACACCAAGTCATAACGATGGAATTTTTGGATGTATGAAATAATAATCCATAATCTTTAGAAAAATCTGTTTAAAATGTGTGCCAAATGGAATTGAAATCTGGGTTGCTCCAAAGATTAGCAAAAGGCTAACTTCTCAATCTTTAGTTAGCTTTGCATATTGTGTACTCTATATTAGTGTCAAAGAAAGATTACAACTTTACCAATCAAACCTCACAAAGATCTGATCTTTGGCAGAAATAGGAGCTCAGTGAGAGCGAGCGAGCAAGCTCACCTTGACGCTGTCGTAGCCAGCCAATTGCAGCAGCGCGTACTGGAGCATACACCCGTGCCCGGCCGAGAGCACGAACCGGTCCCGGTTGAACCAGTACGGGTTCTTGGGGTTGTACCGCATCACCTCGTCGTACAGAATGTGCCCTATGGGGGCGCAGCCCATGGGCAGGCCCGGGTGCCCGGAGTTGGTAAGGCATCAATATCGGGTATGCAAGGCATCAATATACATCTACCGAGCCCTTTTAACCTCATCCGTGTATGCAAGGCATCAATATGGGGTATTAATAGACTAGTAAAACTGTAGAACAACATTGAAATATCATAACTACACATTCATCAGTTATATTTAAATCCTTTCAGAATTTTATCGAACACCTTGTGCGCATCCTCCCCATAGCCTCATTTCGCGCACATATCAACAACCACCGCTATTACAAATACATCATCATCTAATTCAAAGAAATGCCAACTCAAATCAAGCAACGCCAATTTAACTCAATGGCATTCTCCTCCTCCACCTTCTCATCCTTCCCCACTCCATCCTCCTCTACCTCCCTAACAAACCTATTTGTCAGAAGCACCCTCCGACCCTCGATCTCGAACCTCACCGACTCGTTTCCACTCCTCTCCTCCGCGTCCCTCATGTACCGTCCAAAGCTATTACCCCAGATGAGCATCTTCCTCAATCCCTCTGAACCCTAATTCATACAATTGTAATTTATAGTACAACATAAATAACAAGGTGGTGACTTTTACCTCCCTCCGGCCTTGCTCATCTGTCTGTATCATCGAAAACCCCAACTCCACCATCGCATAGAACTTGGTGGACAAGAACACCATATTAAAGACCTATACGGAAAATATCTGGTCGCCGAGCTCCCGGCGGAGGAGGAGGACGAAGGAGATCTGAAGGAGGGGGTTTTGATAGAATCGACGATGTCGATTCCATAAACTACGATGTGGAAGCAGGGGGCTCGGGAAGCAGCAAGGGGTGACTGGAGCTGGGAAAGGAACTGGTGGTGGAACTTGGACGCGGAGCCATTGGAGAGAGTAATGGGTGGGAGCTTGTGGGGTTCAGATCTAAGAGGCAAATCTGATGAGGGATCTCGGGGTAGGGTTTCTAAGGTTAGTGTTTGGGGATGTTGGTTGGTTGGGGTCTTAGATTATGATTTGGGGAGTGTTGGAATCTAGGGTTTGGTGTTCCTTCTCATTGTGGAAAGAGGAGGGAGAAGAAGGGATTTAAGCGAGTGCTAATTCCTGGGGGAATAAGGAGAAGGGAGGAGGGAGGAGGGATTTGGGAGGGGGGCCTCTTGCTTGTGCGCACGGGAATAAGGATTTTGGAAGAAAATTCCTTCCTATGCTTCCTCACCTAATAAATCAAATAAAATGTGAACATAAACGTCACAAATTTTTTTTATAAGTAATTGAACATTGAGTATATTGCTCGACGTTTAAATAAAAATGCAAGTAATTATCAATGTTTGTTTTAAAAATGTTGGTATATATCTTGACGTTTAAAGACAAACGCTGGTAATTGTCAACATTTGTTTAAAAACGTTGGTATATTGCTCGACGTTTAAGGGCAAACGCAGGTAATTATAAACGTTTGTTTACAAACGTTAGTATATTGTGCGACGTTTAAAGACAAATGCCGGTCATGACCAACGTTTTTTTAAATACGTCGTTATATGCTAACTTAGCCGACGTTTACCAAAATGTCGGAGGAATAAACGTTGGGAAATATCAATTTTCTTGTAGTGCTATAGCTAATAGGGTGTCAATGGGATAACAGTAGGGTGTGATAGTGTAAATGATAGTTAGTTAGATCGGCTGTTAAACTCAGGAAATCAGTGTGTGTTTAAAGGACTGAAATCAGTGTAACATAAATCTCAGTTTTGGCATTGACAGTTTTCATATAACAGTGCACACATTCAAACCCATTTCGAAAACCCAATTCTCAAACACCCATTATAAACCAACATTTCAGTAATCGAATACATATGTAAATGAATTAACATGGTAATTAAACATCAATAATTCAGTTAAGAGTATAACTAAAACTTCAGAAATTAGAATCGAAAAAATTGTGTATCAGGAATTGGGGAACTGCTAATATGAAAACTAAATTACAGTTAAGAACCCAAACTATTGGTTGGTAAACACTCGTATATATGCCAGTGTGTCCCTCGAGTCGACTCGTGTCCTGGGGAAGCAGGACACGATGTGTCCCAGCTCACGAACACTCACAGACGCGCACACAGCGCAGTGTCATGCTGTGAGTCCAAGGACTCATGCACCCGACACAGGCCATATGGAGACACGTGGTCGTGCACACATGTAGCCCACGTGTAGGGCTACACGGTCGACACCCTGTCTTGTGTCCAAAATATGCATCGTGTCGTGTCCAGCCACGTATCAGTGGCCAAAACACGTGTGTGCAGCACAGTGCGTACGACGAGTGCGAGGAGGAGAACTCCTCGAATATTGAACCACTCGAGCCCAAATTTTGGGAGACCAATGTCAGACATTGCCCTGACATTCTCCCCAAAACTTTTGTGTCTCCGTGTCCTGAGTGAAGAAAACTCAGTGTCGGGCAGCATGACAGTGTCCCGCGGCCTGTACAGCGTGTTCGTGTCCTCGTGTGGATACGACATGACTCCAAATCTACAAATCATAGACACGAATCTAAAAGCAAACCCTAGATCTAGAAATCTATTCAAAAACATTTTCAAAAACAGCAAAAAGAGTTGGTTGTGGAATTTCAACAAACACCTAGACTAGGGAATTGATACGTATCCGATAGGGACACGAAACCTAATACGATGGACACCAACCTTTCACTATATCTAGGGGACACCTAGATGTAGGCTAACATGTAATAAAAATAGAATTAAAATGGTATTAGAAGGGTTTACCTATAGATTGTAAGGATCAAGAAAAAGCCCTAAATTATACGGTTCCCGTTGCTATCCAAATCCTCCAAATTGCTCTAAAACTAAAATTACTCCTCATGAACAGCAAATAGAGGTTGATTAGAATCATATGCAAAAGATTTGGGTCAAAAAGGATTAGAAATGGATTTAATAGGAATTTCAGAAGTTAGGGATTTACCTTTCCTTCTAAAAAGTTGGTTGAGCACAAAAGAGGCAAGAACAAGGAAAGGGGGTTATAAATAGGGGAAATTCCTAGGTGTGGCCGGCCATGTGTGGGCTTAGCTAGGGTTAGGGTTTCAAGTTATGGGCCATGGGCTAAGTTCACAAGTCATGGAATTAAAAATCACAAGTCATGAGTCATGATCCTATTCTTAATTTCTCCTATTACAAACTAGTTTCTAAATGACTAAATGAGGTTGACTTAAGTTAGGCTAGGGTCACACCATTGCCTACTAAGTCACCATAGCTAGGGTTAGCTTCTAGGTCAGTCTACAAAGTCTCAATTAGCTAAAGTCAAAACTAGAAATCACCAATTCAATAAATCAAATAAAATTCAAAAATTTCACAAATGACCAAAATACCCTCAAGCTAAAATGTGGTAGTGACAAATCTACCCTCCTTAAAATAATTTCGTACTCAAAATTAAAAGGCGAAACTAAACTGATGAGAAGGATAGACAATCATACCTCAAGGTCCAAAAAGATATGGGTATCGATCGCGCATCTTATCCTCCCGCTCCCAGGTAGACTCTCCTGGAGAATGATGCCTCCATGCGACGCAAACCAAGGGTATCACCTTGTTTCTCAGCACCTTCTCTCGGCGATCCGAAATCTCCACAAGCTGCTCTGGATAACTGAGAGTAGGTCCCACTTCAATCTTCGAATGATCAAGTACATGGCTAGGGTCAACTACATACCGTCTCAACTGTGATACGTGGAATACGTTGTGGACACCCACTAGTGCAGGTGGCAAGTCTAGCCTGTATGCCACGTCACCGACTCTCTCGCTGATCACGAAAGGTCCGATGAAGCGCGGGCTATGCTTCCCACCTCCACCAAAACGTATGGTACCACGAGTCGAAGATATCCTCAGAAAAACCATGTCTCCAACCTAATCATAAATAAGGTCTCCAATTACTAAATAATCAAACATGATCAAACACAACAACAACCTGCTTCTAATCCTATCTTCAGTCAAACTAAGTCAAACATAGTCAATGGTCAACTACTGGTCAACAACTAGTCAATTTGTCAATATCCAAGCATTTGGTCAACAACTGGCCAACTTCTTAGGATTTTACCTATACTAGCTATCTAGGTGTTGGCAACTAGAAATTAGAAAAAGGAAAAACTCTATAATAGACTAACTCTTATCTTTCCAAATCCTATCAAGTCATCCATAACTAAATACCTATATTCTAAGCACACAAATCCCAAATACCACATATACATAAGCTCAAGAACAACAACCTATTACATATATCCTAAGTATATCATCTATATATATATACATATAACTGATCATCAAAGGGTTAAAATAGACTAACTTATAAGGGACTGGACAATGCTTAAAAATTAGGCTAAGGATGAATGGTCTAAAACATCAATGTAGGCAAAAGGGAATGTTGCTAAGGAGACTGAATTTATAAGTAAAGGACAGGACATTAGGGTCCACTTATAAAGTTAAAGTAAAAGTAAACCTACATGGTGACTGAAACATGCCTTTAGATCAACCTGGCCTCTCCTCTCTATCTGGACTGAACTAACTATATGTAGGACAGTTGTCTGAAAGAAGTGAACCAAACTGGTGTACAGGGAATGCAATAGGCAGTATTCTGCAAATAAGTGCAGGCTACACACCAAATCAAAATACATTACATATATACAAGCTATATATATATATATGCTTTACCCTCATCACCTCAACTCTACTCAAAGTCTAATAACACCAACTGCCTACCACATGCCTATCACTCGAAAGAAGGGGTCAGATATTATAAGGTGTGTTGGGACAGAATAGTAGTGTAGCATGGCTGCACATGAAGATGCAAAACAATCACAGGTAGGACAATAATATGTAGGACACCTACATATGGAAAATTGAACCAATGCCCAAGTATAGGCTTTTGGAAGACTGAACCATCACTGAAAGGGAAAGGATTGGACATGTATCTGGACAGATGGGCTAAACAGGTATCATCTGTATCTAAGAGTGTAAGAGGGATAAAACAATGATCTAGGGAGAACTCTTATTAACAACCCACATTATATCCTCAATGTATAGTACTGTCCTAACTGGACTGAACAACCATGCCCAAGAAAAAGTTTAAACTCTACTGTAGGGCAGGTACTGCAGGTTATACTGAAGGGTATTGCAAGGCTATCAAGTAAGATAAATGCTAAGAGATGCAGTATGACACCATGTACAGAAAGTAAGGATGAGTGCAGACCTCTAATATGCCTGATACTAACTCTCCAGATATGCAGAATATGGTAAGGGATTGATGGTTATATTAGTGAATCAATAATTGAGGTCTGAGCAATGGTCTAGTGAAATCTATGATACAATATGGTAGGTAATGAAATATTGAGTGCAGTGAACAACTTGTACAAGTCTGAACCAAGAGGACAGGGTATCTAGTGAAGGGTCTGCACACTGCCTATAAAGGTTGATCAAACATGACTGAACTCAACATAAGAGAACTTAACTAAAATAGAAAACTGGGCCAAATATAGGCTAAACAACATGTCAATACCCTATACAACAAGGACCTATAGATACCAACCAACCCATATCTATATGCCAATATCATCTGTATCTATCTATATACATAGACCTCTCAGTCTTAGGTGAAACTACAATTATACTCAAGGACAGGCTCTGGTCATGGGTGCCTTACTGGAAAGGATAAAGGAAAATAATAATAATTATCAAGGCTGTAAGACAGTCTAACATCCTATATGGAAACTGGTAGGTAATATAAATAAGAGGGAAATCATCCACAATAGGTTATTATTCTAATACCAATGCTAACTATCACCTCTAGGGTACAGACACTCTACAAGTTATCATATCATTACACTATGAAAGAATTACATAAGAATAAGCTCTATAAAACTAAAATATCCCTACTCCTAAGTTATTTGATGGTGGAATACAATTTTATAACAACAGAAGGGTATGATAGAGATGATATGTTTAAAAACTTTCTCAAGATACAATCTGATAATCATATGCGTCTGTCCAACATCATGTTACTCAGAGTCCTCGCCATGCCAGTAAGCAAGGCTGCCATAAACGATAGATTCCATAACTAGGGTATACACCTCTATAATCATGTCGTCTGGAATTCTCGCTATGCCGACTAGTATAGCTGTAAAAAATTCCAAATCTCATAACTAAGATTCGTACATCCGAAGTCAAGTCTCTATGTTTCCGACACGCCAGCTAATATGGCTGCGATAAACTACAGGTTCCATAATCAAGTAGACGTTTTACTATCCCTGTTATTCTCGTCAACATATGTTATCAAAAAATATCGTAACTCAGGCCGTAAAAATTCATCTCGATAGGAAAATCAAAATCAACAACGATCCATCAAAAATTAAATTCAATAATCAAGGAGTAAGAGCGAACAAAATAAGGGAAAGGATTTCAAATTGAAGTTTAGTTATAAACTAGCTCGAATACCACTACAAAAACTCGAATACCACTACAGGCTGTAGTGATAATCTAGCTCGAATACCACTACAAAAACTCGACCTGCATGGGCCACCACTAAAAACGTATCACGACCCGCACCCTAAAGTAAGGGCACGAGAAGTGGGTACGTTCAGCCTACGCCGCAGTGTCGACGGTAGAACGCTATCCTAGGTCAATCATCTAGCAATATAAGGTACCTGTATAGTATATACCCTCTGAATGGAGGTGACATAGCCTAATACAGTCTCAATCACATCTAAGTAGAATACGATAAGATAGATAGATATAAACGAATCCACACAAGAGGTACAATAGATAGAAGTCTAAGTGTCTATGATAACATCTCCACAAACATCCAGATAAAACAAACTCCCAATATATACAATAATGTATCAATGAGAAAGACAAGGTAAGAGTTTAAGCTAGCAGTCTAAACCACTGGTGGGAGATCCTCTACTGCAAGTGGGTCCAAGTCACAAGTGTTGTCTATAGCTGCACCATAATAGGTAGACACCAGGGCCTCATCTTCCTCCTCTGTAATATTTTTAACAGGTCTAGTTAGGACAGGAGCGAGCATAATACATCTCACATAGATCATAGCAGGTTAGAAAATATAAACGTACAAAAGAGTACGATACATAAAAATTGAAAGAATGTACATGATGTAAATAGAGAGAAATGTAATAGAAATATCGACTATAAGTAGAGAACTATCAGTGACTAGTGATTTAGAGTACAAAGTCGAAATATGAATGGCTGGATTTGTACATGAATATACTAAAGAGGCGCACATGGTTATACTACTTTGGAATTGTTTACATGACTATTTATACTCTTCCATAACCTAATCAATACACAAGGATCCAGACAAGTTATGTTACGCACATGATTTTCATATGAAAGCCCATAGATGGGTGTACATGAAGTATACATGAGGGCTCAGAACTGAGTGCACATGAATTCCACATGAAGGCCCATGAAGGGGTACACATGAAGTATAGGTTATACATGAAATACATGAGAAACATGACCAAACATGAGAGAACATGAGAGTACACGAGTGTGCATGAACGAGCATGAAGCACATGAGAAACATGAATAACATGAGAGCGAAGAATACATGATGTACATGAAATACACGACATGAAGTATCCGATGCTTTCGAGGGGGATAACATCTCATGTAGGATCCATATAGTACCAATCCATGATAATATTATGACAGCATCAAATAAGGTAATCTAGAGCGAATATAAATCTAAGCAAATTATAAAATGAGCAGAGAATGTACTCGCCTGGTATCCTGAATATCTGAAGAGAACATACTGTCCGAGGAGTGGTGTCTGGCTCCTATAGAATAGTACAAGTCACTACATATCTAAAATAGTAAAATAGACTGCTACAATGCATCTACATGATGTTTGGGGTCAATCTAGGCTAAAGTCAACCTTTGGTCAACTCTAGTCAACTATACTAGTCAAACTAGGTCAACTAGGTCAAGCCTAACCCAATAAGTCTCACTAAGCCTAACCATGTCTATCCTAGCATCCACACACAATACAAGGCCACACAAGTCATCAACACACATTTCATATATATATATATATATATATATATATATATATATATATATATATATATATATATATATATATATATATATATATACATATATATTCAATGTATATAGGCATACATATATATATATATATATATATATATATATATATTAGGAAAAAAAATATATATATATATATATATTTTAGGAAAACCCCACATTTATTAAAGGCGGCATGAAAACCGTGGACTAAAACCGTATACAAGGCGCAAAATGCCAAATCCTATACAGGAATACCACAAAAAGAAGGAGGGGTGAAAGCGAAACCATCGCCGGGGGCTAAGGGGGGAGCATCGACCAGAATGCTCTCGAACTGTGGGAACACAGGGTGCTCTGCTTACGACATTGGCGAGCAACTTCCCGTAAGAGCCGTTCTGCCGAGTATAGGTGACCTTCGAATTTCGTCTTGTTGCGATTCTTCCAAATGACCCATATAGCGGCCGCTGCAACGATCTGGTGGCCGTGGGAGGCTGAACCCCAGGTAGCCAGTAGATCGTGGAAGCGTCCATCGCCCTGCTCAATATTGAAAAGCTGGTTAAGGGTAGTCCAAGTCCTGTAAGGCAGCGGCCCTGGCGGAAGATGTGATCGATAGTCTCCGTCTGACGCTCGGAGCAGCAGGAACAAGCTGACGCTAAGCTAATTCCGATGGTGTTGAGGATGTCGTCTGTTGGCAGTTTCTTTTTAATGACTCTCCACACGAGGAATGACTACTTCTTGGGGATGCAGGAATGCCAATAGTGAGCTATGGGAAGATACGGTCGGTAGGCGCCCTGGATAGCGATTCTCGCCAACCTCACCGAGAATGCCCCTGACGCCTCGAGGGACCATATCAACGCATCCTCCTCACCACTGATGCGTAACCCTCTATCGCGGATGCCATCAGCCGCGTCGTTGCCGGACCACTCCCGAACCTGGTCCCAGTTCCAGTCGTCGGTCATGGGGTTCCACAAGTCTCTGATCCTACAATCTCTCGGAGTCTCCGTAAGATTCGGGATCATGCACTCTCCAACCCATCTCTCAAGGAATAGGTTCGAGTCGCCCGCTCCCAGCTGGAGTCTCATCGCTGGCTAGACAAGGTTGCGACCGATGAGGATGCGACGCCAAGCCGCAGAGGATCTGCAGTTGGATATGGCCATAGAGGGGTGGATGTGTTTGAAGTATTTGGCTTTCAAAAACCTGCTCCATAAGTTATTGGTCGTGCGGAGTTTCCACCACAGTTTTATCGAGAACGCTTTAACAATGTGAGTGAGTTTGGTGAATCCCAATCCCCCCTCGCCTGTCGGATGAACCATAGAATCCCAGCTGGCCTAGTGATGCTTATCCTGGCCGTTACTATGCCCCTAGAAGAAATTGCAAAAGATCTGTTCGATCATAGAAAGAACCTTGATGGGCGGCGAGCACGCCGCCAGTGTGTGGATGGGGATGGAGGATAGCCCGTGATTGATGAGGATCATCTTGCCACCTGGGGATAAGGTGGCATTGTGCCACCCTTCCAGTTTCTTCCTGATTTTGGTGATTAAATCCTCGAATATGCCGACGTTGTATTTCCCGTACACTAACGGGCACCCGAGATAGTTGAACGGGGGCTTCGCAACTGAAAAGGATGTTAGGTTGGAGAGGTTGTTGGCGTGTTCTCTATTGGTGTTGTGGTGTGTATAGATAACGCTTTTGGAATGATTGATTCTCTGACCGGAGCATCTAGCGTATCTATTCAGAGTATTGTGAACCACCGCCACAGCGCCTTCATCCCCGGAAGAGAAGATGAGTAGGTCGTCTGCAAATGCCAGATGGGTGATGATAGGACAGCCGCTGGATGTATGATAGTGTTGGAAGTTAGGGGTGTTGACCATATTATATATATATATATATATATATATATATATATATATATATATATATATATATATATATATATATATATATATATATATATATATATATATATATATATTTATATATATATATATTTTTTTTTATATATATGTATATATATATATATATATATATATATATATATATATATATATATATATATATATAGGCAGATCATGTATGGGCTATATGTCTACATATATATATATCCACATGTTAATCATACACACATATTACATGTATACATATATTAGAAAGATAAAATGAAGTCACATGTATAGGTAAAATAGTGTGTGTGGCATACAATTTGTGTGTGTGTGAGTGTACTTGTAAATAAGTGTCAAGTAGTACTGTGTGTGAATACATTGGGTGAAATGTGACAAGGCTATAGGGTGCTGTTCTCAGGAAATGGCATAGGTGTGTAACAGGAAAAATGAATCTATACAATATTGTGTGTGTAGGAAATCAGTGAACGAACTAACATGTGTGTGGTATGTGATAGGGGTTAGCTAACCTCAGCTAACAGTACAATGCACATGTTCTCAGGAAATAAAATTTCTCAGGAATTTTAAAGTAAAATGGCAGTGTTCACAGATTTAGCTAACAGTGTATAACTTAGGGAATCTCAGTTTCTCAGGAATGTGATTTGTGTGTCAATAGCTATGAGAGAGTGATACATAGAAAACAGTGTGCAAATATTCCCAGATTTTACCAGTTTTGTGTGTGTGTGATTGAATGTGTACATAGCTATAGCTAATAGGGTGTCAATGGAATAACAGTAGGGTATGATAGTGTCAATGACAGTTGGTTAGATAGGGTGTTAAACCCAAGAAATCAGTGTGTGTTTACAGGACTGAAATCAGTGTAACATAAATCTCAGTTTTCGCATTGACAGTTTTCATATAACAATGCACACATTCAAACCCATTTCAAAAATCCAATTCTCAAACACCCATTATAAACCAACATTTCAGTAATCTAATACATATGTAAATGAATTAACATGGTAATTAAACATCAATAATTCAGTTAAGAGTATAACTAAAACTTCAGAAATTAGAATCGGGAAAACTGTGTATCAGAAATTGGGGAACTGCTAATATAAAAACTAAATTACAGTTAAGAACCCAAACTATTGGTTGGTAAACACTCATGTATATGCCAGTGTATCCTTCGAGTCGACTCGTGTCCTGGGGAAGCAGGACACGACGTGTCCCAGCTCACGAACACTCACAGACACGCGCACACAGCGCAGTGTCGTGCAGTGAGTCCAAGGACTCGTGCACCCGACACAGGCCACGTGGAGACACGTGGTCGTGCACACGTATAGCCCACTTGTAGGGTTACACGGTCTATACCCTGTCTTGTGCCCAAAACATGCATCGTGTTGTGTCCAGCCACGTATTAGTGGCCAAAATGCGTGTATGCAGCACAGTGCGTACGACCAGTACGATGAGAAGAACTCCTCGAATACTGAACCACTCGAGCCCAGATTTTGGGAGACTAATGTCAGACATTGCCCTAACATTTTCCCCAAAAATCTTGTGTCCCCGTGTCCTGAGAGAAGAGAACTCAGTGTCGAGCAGCAGGACAGTGTACCACGGCCTATACAGCATGTTCGTGTCCTCGTGTAGACACGACATGACTCCAAATCCACAAATCATGGACACGAATCTAAAAGCAAACACTAGATCTAAAAATCCAATCAAAAACTTTTTCAAAAACAGCAAAAAGGGTTGGTTGTGGCATTTCAACAAACCCCTAGACTAGGAAATTGATACGTGTCTGATACAGACACTAAACCTAATACGATGGACACAAAACTTTCACTATAGCTAGGGACACCTAGATCTAGGCTACCATGCAATAAAAACAGAATTAAAATAGAATTAGAATGGTTTACCTATAGATTGCATGGATCAAAAAAAAGTCCCAAATTAAACGGTTTCCGTTGCTATCCAAATCCTCCAGATTGCTCTAAAACTGAAATTACTCCTCATGAACAGCAAGTAGAGGTTGATTAGAATCATATGCAAGATATTTGGGTCAAAAAGGATTAGAAATGGATTTAATAGGAATTTGGAAAGTTGGGGATTTACCTTTCCTTCTAAAAGTTGGTTGAGCACAAAAGAGGCAAGAACAAGAAAAGAAGGTTATAAATATGGGGAATTCCTAGGTGTGGTCGGCCATGCGTGGGCTTAGCTAGGGTTAGAGTTTCAAGTTATGGGCCATGGGCTAAGTTCACAAGTCATGGAATATTAAAAATCACAAGTCATGAGTCATAATCCTATTCTTAATTTCTCCTATTACAAACTAGTTTCTAAATGACTAAATGAGGTTGACTTAAGTTAGGCTGGGGTCACACCATTGCCTACTAAGTCACCATAGCTAGGGTTAGCTTATAGGTCAGTCTACAAAGTCTCAATTAGCTAAAGTCAAAACTAGAAATCACCAATTCAATAAATCAAATAAAATTCAAAATTTTCACAAATAACCAAAATACCTTCAAGCTAAAATGTGGTAGTGACATTCAAAGATGGCTATCGTTATGAACAGAATTCATTTAGTTCTAAATAGAAAGAAAACTCTAAAGCATGCCTACTTTGGCAATCAGAGTAGGTTTAGACGATTGGGTTCGTCTCGTCCACTTAGCAAGTGTGCTAACCCCTCCCCAACGCCCCAGGTGCTGCGGGAGCTCTAAACTGAAGCTAAAGTGTGGAGAGGCATTTTAAAGCTCTTCATATTCTGAAGTATTTTGAAACCAATTCATCGAAGGCTTATGTATAAAGGGACAAATATATGGAACGATAAGTATTAGTTCAGGTAGCTTGTCGAGTATATTTCTTTTATTTCAATCAATATAGCCACAACGGCATCTAATGTAATTACGACTTGTACTTTGTTGCAAGCTATCAATAAAAAAGCATATTTCTATCTTCCTAAACTGCATGTTCAATTCTGATGTGATTTATGAAGTTTTAACTTGGTGTTTCAATATAATAATCAAATGTATCGTTCTTGCCTTGTACGAATGTAATTCCAGACTCGTACAGCATCATGCCTTAGCGAGGATGATCGATTCGGCATAATACTACCGGGGACAAACGGTTTGTCGACTCGCGGCATGACAATTCTTGACTGAAATATGTTAATCTTGATTATCACTTCATTCGGGAATATATTCAAGGAGGTTTTCATCGAGTTGTCCATGTTTTCTCTACTGATCAGCTAGTTGATGCATCACCAAATCTCTTTCCTGCTCTTGCTTCTAACAATGGCGAACAAGATTGAAATCATCTTACAGTGCTCCATCTTGCGAGGAAATAATAAAGACATATGTACATAAATGTCAATATCTAGGATTTTATTATATTGTAATCAATAGGATCCTGATTTGGATTATTGTCTAACTGTAGAAGATTTATAGGAGACTAATTACCTACTATGGATTGGTAGTTACCTAGTCAAGATGTTTGATTGTAGGAGATCAATTACCTACTATAGTGTAACTCTACAGTCCAAAAATATGAGGACTAGGATTACGTTTACATGCCAGCTACGTATCGAAAGGACTCCAGTCCAGCTCGAGTACGTATAAGCTGTCTACGTTGGGTAGTTATATCTATATATCATTATGATAATTCTCTATTTTAATTCACTAAAGATAAATCCGTCGTAAGACCAAGTGCACTAATGTTGATTAGGCATTAACACACCAGATCCTACAAACAACCAAGAATGGTCATTGTATAATAAAGTTGATCAAAATATATTACAATCCTTTCAACAAGCTCATAGAGAATAATAAAGCTTGCAAAACTAGGTTATACAGCAGCATGGTCAAAGTAAAATAAAATATAATATCGGACGAATATGAAAAGGTATGAACTAAATATATACATGAAATCCTGGAGATACAATCATCAATCCTATATCTAATCTACAAACGAGTTCAGCAAAACCTGAAGAGATCACCAGGTCCTCAGGGGACTAGCAAGATATATATAAACATGTCGAATGTAAAAGTATAAATATGCATGAAGAATAAAAAGATAATCATGAAGGATCAACTAAGGCATAATGGACTAAGACACCAAGATCTAAGACACAAGGACCCTAAGACACTGGCATGCCATACTAGAAATGGCTAACAGGTCACTCATATAGACTATAGTCAAGACAAGCACTCCTAATCTATAGTATATCAACCGTACTCATGGCAAGCACTCATAATCGAGATTATAGCCATTCCTAGTATCAAGGTCAAATAATCCTATAGACCGTAGTCAAGGTAAGCACTCACAATCTATAGAATGTCACAAGTCAAGTCATATTCAAGTCAAGTCACGTCAAGTCAAGTCAAGAAAACAGTAGTGTAGTACTCGACAACTATATCATGGGACACATATGAATACGAAAGTAATATAACATATAATGAATATAAAACAGAAATTAAAAACGTGCATGTAACAAAAAGTATGATAAAGTAGAACTAGAAACAAGATATAATGAAACTAAAGACAAGATAAGCAACATGAATATAAAAGTATGAGGGAAAGGAACAACGCAATATAAAGCACATGCATATAAAATATACTGTACGAGTGGCAAGATATACTTGTCTGGCAGTTGCGCGTAGAACTAATAATATCCAATCACTCACTGAGCCACAAAATTCAACCTCCAGCTAACGTCTCCGGATGCTGAAACAGACTTTATCAACGTTCTCGACATAAAAAAAATAATTAGATTTGACTATCCATAAGTCCAATTCTAGACACAGGAGAAAAGCGATAATTTTGGCTCAAAACAGCGTGACCTGCTTTGCACTGAAAAGCGTGCCAGAATCTATGATCTCTAAAGTTAACAAATTATATACCTACGAGTCTAGTTTTTTGATACAAACTCAACCGTATGTCCAAAGCTGGATTTTGGTGAGCTATGCACAAAATCGTCTGTTGAATCGGATCGTGGGCCCGCCAAAACGACGATCTGGTCAATTATCTCAGATTCAGACCAAACTTAGCTCACAGGACCAAAAAAATGGTACGAGTTCACTGGCACAAGTTTTATCGCGATGTGACGACCGAACACGAAGTAATTCAGATTTTTGCAAAGGATCCTTATGCGGTGTACCTCGACCGATACGCCTCAAATTTGTCATGCATACGCAACTAATTCGAGTTCCATCAAGTCCACACGTTCGCAACATCCATACGCACCTTTCGATACTTTTTGGTTGCGACGATGTCACCCGATTTTTTCGGGATGCACTTCGTATTGGTAAATTTTTCTAAAAATTCTCTATTTTGAACACTATTTTTCTCGGCTTTGGAAATCTGATTTCTCAACATACTGTCGATGAAATCCTAATCTACAAAAGGGTTGCAAAGCCCTATAGGTTGTCTAAAACTATCTTTAATTATTTTTCTAAAATTTGCGATATCTTGATCGCAAATCGACTTCAAATAAGGAGTTTTGGGACAGTTTCTAATATACAAAAATTGAGTTTTTTCTCGATTTTGGAGCTCGATTTGCATGTCGTACGTTATGTATTAATGAAAAGTACCTAATGGGATTTGAAGTTGGTTAGTTTTTGGTCGTACCTAAAAAATTATTACATGAAACGGTGGAGCGACGAGGGAGATATGGCAGTGCTAAGTTGCTATAATTTATGTCATTGCTGCTGTGATTTTGTTGTGCTGTCCGTCATCGCTGGCCGCTCTGGCCGACCGACGGCAGCTCCGTGGTGGTACGAGAAAGTTTGTGGGGTGTTAGCCCAATGATTGTATTATGTTTTTGAATATGGCTAATCAGTTAAGTTTAACATAATGATGTCACTAATATTCATGTAATCACAATCATGTTACTACATAAACTTAGCATTGTCCTGCTTTTTATTAAATTTATTATACTTTTATACAGTTTTGTTCGTCTAACATGTACTTGTAGACATGTAGCAAGCATGATCAAGCATGATCAAACTAGGACATGTGCAATAAAGAATTAATTATGGGCCAAAGACGGTGTTATATAAGATGATTTCTCTGAATCATCCAACGACCTATCCAGGGCCTCGCATTCGGGGGTTCGGGGGCAGCGCCCTCCGGACAGGGGTCGAGAGGGCAGCACCCCCCGTCGTGGTTCGGGGACGAAGTCCCTGAAAGGTATTCAGATTTTCATATCTGTTTATCTTTGAACAACTGCCGTCAAGGAAAAAGACGTCTAAAATCTGGCCAAATGTCAAGGAAAAGGGCATCATCAAAATGCTATGGGTTTTATATTTATTTTTGTATTTGATCTTTATTTGAGTCTAAGCAATTTGTACATCGGGTTGATTTGGCACTTGGCTTAGCTTTTCATATATACTCCACCAAAAAGCCTACATAAAGCCTATATCAATCATGTTCATTCTGGCCATAAAAAGTCCACACAAAAAGCCCACTCAAAAATAGCCCAACCTATCTTGAATACAGGGCAACCGAACTCGGACCGAGTTCTACCCGAACTCGGACCGAGTTATGCCCGAACTCGGACTGAGTTATACCCAAACTTGGACCGAACTCGGTCCCCCTGACCAGTATTCCACTGAATCGGATCACCCTGTTGAATTAGCTCCAACGTTTAAATTTATGAACGTTAGGCAACCAAACTTTGCCCGAGTTCGATCCCCCAGAACCTTATAAATAGAAAAGATTTTTTCCATTCATTTCAATTCATCTCATTCTCTTCTCTTATATTCCTTAGGTGTTATCAGAGCTACTTAACCTTTCTATCTAAGCCTTTACAACTCCAAGCCAAGCAAGTGCTAGTTCGGTTCGATCGAAAAGTTGGTCCGAGTTGTAAAGAAGGTTTGAAAACAAGTTCGTTTTCATCCCGTTGTTGAAGTCAACAAGTCCTTCGGATTAAAGGCTTGCAGGTGTGAAGTAGTGCTCTTTGGATAAAAAAATACGTATTACAAGGAGCTGCAAGCACTTCAGATCTAAAGCTTATGTTTCACTACATAGTGGATTCAACATCGACCTAAAGTACTCGAGACTGGACTAGTCCTCTCAGAGAAAAACCAGTACAAACCTTGATTTTGCGTTTGTTTTTCTGAACTTATTTACTTTACGCATTTACTTATATATTGCTTGCTTCATATTTATTTGATTCCTGCTTATAATATTTTTATTTGGTGATTATTATTCTGCTGCACATACGCACTCTATTAACACCCTAGAGGTTCTCAACATTCCTTAGGCGGGTTGTCAGGGATAGGTGGTGCATTGGCTTAGGGTTTGCTCTCCCTCTCCGTCTCTCGATACATATTTACGGAGGGGGGTCAGGCCTATTAGATTACTGTCCCCGCAAGGGAACATATATATATATATATATATATATATATATATATATATATATATATATATATATATATATATATATAGGTGCATTGGCTTAGGGTTTGCTATCCCTCTCCGTCTCTCGATACATATTTACGGGGGGAGGGGGGGGGGGGTGTCGGGCCTATTAGATTACTGTCCCCGCAAGGGAAATATATATATATATATATATATATATATATATATATATATATGTATGTATATGTAAAAAAAAATATAGATATATTCACATAAATATAAAAATAAAAAAAGATATATTCACATATATATGTATACATATAGAACAATATATTTATGCACACACTTTAGGTAAATACAAGAAATATTTATAAAATATTCTAAAATGTAACCATGCTTGTACCAAAAATTCTATTTCTAAAATATATATTAAATATAACCATTCTTTATAAAATAAACATTGGGCCATTAAAGTAAATTAAGATATATATATATATATATATATATATATATATATATATATATATATATATATATATATATATATATATATATATATATAATGTCTACTTGGACGCCTTTAGACACACATATGACTACATAGGTTTAGATTTGGTTCGGGTCAAGTCCATGCTAGTTTGGTACAACCGAGTCTCCTAAAAGTCATAGTCTTAATAATTAATTAATTATTTATGGAGGTCAAGTCACAACTTTGACTTATTTTTCTAGTATGAACACACATATGGCTCGGCCTGCCCTACTATGGCTAAAACACTAGTCAAATCACACAACTACACTAGCTGTACCAAAATTCTTAGTCAATATGCATCTCAAAACCTAACCATGACTAAGACCATTTATATATATATATATATATATATATATATATATATATATATATATATATATATATATATATATATATAAAATATATATATATATATATATATATATATATATATATATATATATATAAAGTATTAGGCTATTATAAATATAGTCATATATATACAAAATTATATTTAAATCTATTTGGTTGTATGACATCCCAAAATAAATTCAAAATAATTCTACTATGTCATGGCAACCTAACATCGCTCTACCAAGTGGGGTTAGCTAGGTTAGGGTCCAAATATATTTTTTAGTCAAATCGAACACGAAAAGTTAACCAATGAGTCTTTTGTGCCATTCGAAAATAAATAGCACATAGGAACTCAATTGAGTGGCACACCCTTAGCACGTGTGTCGTGGGCTCAAAATGGGTCAAAACTATATATTGGTTCAAATTGTTTTGATCGATGCCGGGTCCCGAACTCTAGTTGGAAGTTAGGTCTAGGATTACGGTAAACGGTAAAATAGTCTAAATTGATGTGAAGTTGTGCGGAGTCAAAAGAATGTTAGAGAATAAATTTGAATGGGATATGATATATCAACTTAAAGGTAAACATGTTTGCTTCAAAACTCATGAAGGACGTTTTGAAAGATTGGCATTTCCTGTGCTCCGAAAATTAAAACTACAGAAAAGTACATTTATAGTCATAATTAAAGAAAAACATATAATTTAATAAATATAAATCATATAAAATAAAAAGAAATTCCAAAAATCAGGATGCTTACATATAGATCGATAGTTATCTATTCAAGATTGGTTGTATTGTATAGATTCAGTTTGATTCAACATAATGAATGTGTCATAATTCTCCAATGTTACTTTCTCTCTCAAATCTTCATAAACCTCATATTGAAAGACAATGGATATGTCCTAATTTGAACCAATTTGACTTTGGATAGGATCAAATCCCTACATTAATTGATCTCATAGTATTTCACGATGACAAGATATCTTTAGAAGATAATAAGAGCATCTCCAAACCTATTGTGAGTTTGGAAAAAGTTGTTGCCACATAGGAATGACAAGGTTTCATTTAAAAAGTCATTATCCAACGCAAATGTATAAATTTTGAAGGTGATATGGCATGACATGGCAAAGACATTGTGAAGTTAGTTGTCTAGTTATAGATAATGCACCTAAAAATGATGACTTTACCTCCACAACATCAATTATGAATAAAAAAAATTATAAAAAGAATGAAGGGGAGAAGTTGTCTTAAGTTAATTTTTTTTTTTTATTGTCGTTTCTATACTTTTGCATTAGAGAAACTACCTCATTATCTTTTGTGAATATAATCTTGCTACCTATGAAAGACATTGTCTTGTATCTTATGCCACATAAGAATCACAAACACATAACACGACAATAGGGTTGGAGATGCTCTAAAGGTTTCGGTAGACCGCTTGACATAGACACAATCCTCTTCTTCAATCATCCAAAAGTTTGCAATTTGTAATTAATGGCACAACAAATTATAGTATATACTAGTGTCTGGATGACTTTTTGGAGTTGTAGAGGACTTCACTACTTTGCAGTACAAGACCCTTGTATATATCTTCTACTATATAATGAGGCTTCAAAACGGCTCAAAAGTGAGTCATCTATGCCGTAATTATATCATGGTCCGTTTTATCTAAAATAAATAAATTATGTAAAACATTGTTGGGAAAAAAAATTAAATTTGTTATATATATTCAACATGGAGAATCAAATTCAACCAAACAAGAAGAATACCTCCCACCTTAACCACATGAGTTAGAAGAGATATTTGATTGTAGTTGGATACTATTCTTATTATACGTATTATACGTGCAAAGGACGTACATTTACTAGTTCAAAATAGAAAAGACGGATCCGTATCTCTTTCATATATATCACAAAGAGAAAGTGCAATCTCGACATGGGCTGAATTCTGGACAAGATCTTTATATGTATGATATGATCACAATCATCTAGGGAACCAAGGCTATTTCTCAACACTGTAGATAATACTCATATTGAACATTTGGCTAGCATACTTGTTTTCTGGTCCTCCTGGAAGGAATTAATAAATCCTTAAATTTGATAGTCAGATCTAACCAGCACATGTATGTTGATCACCAAGTCAATACAAAATTGAAACCTAACCTCCTCTCGAGCCTCGAGGTCCACGAGCCGCATTTTTTTTCGGGTTTAAAGAAAAAGGGTTCCCTAAAGTAACCATTATTTTGCAGCAGCGACAGCGAGGTCGACGAGCCTCACGAACTCCACTCCCCCCACCCGCACCAGCTATATAGTTGGCACAAGAGAAGAGACTGCGGCATAGAGAGGGGGAGAGAGAGTTTATTTTTATTTCCATCGATCATGAGCTTGTCCGTGACCAAGTTGAACACTGTACTGATCACCCCCTCCGAGCCTACGCCCTCCGGCCATGATCTCCCCCTCTCCTTCGTGGATCGCTTGGTCTTCATAAATTCCTACATGGAAACGTTGCACGTTTTTGGTGAAGGGAAGGAGCCTGCGAAAGTCATAAGAGAAGCACTGGCCAAGGCCTTAGTCCCTTACTACCCGGTAGCCGGCCGAATCATCGCAGGGTCTGACGGTGGTGAGAGGAGGGTTGGTTGCACTGGGGAAGGTGTGTGGTTTGTCGAGGCATCGGCAGGCTGCACCCTCCAAGACGTCGGCTACTTGCAAGTTATCCTCTTATGGTCGCTGACGAGCAACTCCTTCCGAGTCCTCCTCCCGGAATTTCAAAAGATGGCTTGCCTTTTATGATACAGGTATATATATGTAAGTACCTACTTTGTCTTACAACTATGAGTCTTCAAGAAATGGCAATTGTTCTTTCTTTGGGTGATTGCAGGTCACAGAATTCAAATGCGGTGGATTCACAATCGGGCTTAGATGGAGTCATGTAATGTTTGATGGGATAGGCGTCGGTCAGTTTGAAATGGCAATTGCAGAGATAGCCAGATCAGGACTCAAACAGCCTAGTCTCACTCCGTTGTGGCGCAGGGAAGCCATCCTAAGCCCACCGAATCCCCAACTTGGAACACAATCAGTTGCACCCGGCATTCCTTATACGGCTTTTGAGTTCGAATTCTGCACCGTCGACATCTCTCTAGACAGCATCAACAAATCTAAAGAGCAGTTTACAAAAGAGACGGGTGAAATATGCTCAACATTTGATGTCATAACAGCAAACCTCTGGCGGTCGCGGACGCGCGCGATCGACATGCCCTCAGACACTAGTGTCTATGCCAATTTCCCTGCAAACGTTCGCCAAGCACTGCAGAACAAGGGAACCTTGCAGGAAGGATCAGGTTACTACGGAAACTGCGCCTACGGGATCGTGGTCGAAGCACCCAGTGGTAAGATTGCAACTTGTTCGTTTTCGGAAATTGTAATGTTAATCAAAGAGGCGAAAGGGAGATTGACAACCAAGTTCTCGAGATGGTTGGAGGGTGATCCGCATGAGTTCCCGCTTCAGGTGACCCCCAACTATGAGTCGATTTACTTGACAGACTGGAGGCTGCTGGGTTCCTCGAAAGCTGACTACGGATGGGGAACGCCCAAACATATTGTGCCGTGCAGAATCGATAGTCCGGTAAACGTTTGTGTCTTTCTCAACTCACCTGCACTTGTGAGGGGTGTTCGTGTGGTTACACATTTTGTTGTGAAGGAACACCTAGAAGCCTTCCGGGGTGAAATCAACAAGATGGCATAAGCACTTTATCTTTGTTTCAGTGTGAAACTTTGTTCTTCTTTCAATCAGTTACCAAACTTGTGTTTTTTCAAAATGTGCTCTACATGCTATATTGTGTCAATTAAAATAAACAAGATGGCACAATGTCACCAACTTGATATTTTTGCCTACACTTATATCCGTGCGGCGTGCAAACTTCATACTCGAAGACCCTTGCAAGTATTTCCGAACGGACGTAGCTAGAATGCTAGGTAATCAGAGAATGGTGAAGCAATATAATTGGAACTTGAAAGACTTCTTCTATTAACTTGGAGAATGCTTACAAGTTTCGGTGTGATGAGGAACAAACGAGTCTCCTACTTATTTGTAAGGTCTTATAGGGCTTACATGAACCTTCTGAAAACAACATATTTCAGGAATTATTCTAGCAGTCTAAATATTTACAATAAAGTTTCTAGAACATCTAGAAGGATCATGAATCTTCAAGAAAACTTCACCATCTGAAGGATGCCGGAAGCTTCCAGCAGAATTGGATCAGTGGTGGGTTATGCAGATCCGTATCGATGGGGAAAAAAAATTGTGCGTGACACTCTCCCCCACATATAGCGTTGACGTCCTCATCAACCACGTCCGCTGAGAAACTCCTGGACCTTGTCTTCGATCCTCCTCCCCCTCATTCTACTGTCGTTCTTAGTATGGAGTAGATGGAGTGTATGCTGAATGTTCTTTAGAGGCAGATGAAAGAGGTTTTTGAGAGGATTCCTCCTCCTCATGCCCCTGCTAGTCGCGCTCATGTTGTTGCTCATGTTGCTCCTTCTACTTCCGCTACTCCTACTGCTCACGTTGCTCTTTATGTTACTGTCCTTCCGGAGGCCATCCAACACATGTTCACGACGTTCTTCATGGACTAGATACCAGCCAGTAGTACTAGCCACCTCTAGATACTTAGTGAGTACGTATTTTATGTACTCTTCACTGTTGTTGTATTTATGTCTGGATTACATTGTACTATATTCGTAAAAGACTATTTATACTGTTGTTAGTACTTTTCCAAGACTTTATTAGTATTGTACTATTATGTGGTTATTGTGATATGTTGTATTTATTGTGATTGTTGTTGTTATTAGTGTGTTGTAGTTATATTGTAATGTGGATGCATGGATTTACGTTATACAGTTCTTTGATCTATTTGTTGTAATTGTTATGATTGCTATGATTGTTGTGTATATTACAAGAAAAACAACAGTTTCATGCAGAAAAGATATAGATTATCCCTTTAGCGACGTATTAGCGACAACATAAGCACAATCTGGATGACTTTTTGTAGTTGTAGAGGACTTTACATTTTGCACTCCAAGTCACTTGCATTCAAAAATAAAAATAAAAAGGTATATGTATCTTCATCCATATCACAAAGAGGGAGAAATCTTGACATGGTATGAAGTCTCTGGACAAGATTTTTATATGTATGATATGAACACTAGGATCAAGGGAATCAAGGCTATTCTTAACGCGGCATATAATCTCTCTCCGTACTCCTACTTTCTAAGTGGGTGAAGCCTTTAGCCGCCAAGTGATCCTCCGTACGTACTTGAATAGTTCAATAGAACCATCTCCTCTAGCTTGACTCTAAAACTCAATTATCATTAATTTGGTAGGCATATCTAACCCCTCGAGCTCCACGAGCCAAACTCCCAATTTATATAAATATTTATAAGATACTTTATATATATATATATATATATATATATATATATATATATATATATATATATATATATATATATATATATATATTGGAAGAAGGAAATTTTTATTCTGATCCAAAAGCCTACAATCACAGTCCGAAGGCCTTACAAACTCTGCCCAAAAAAGTGTGCACCGCACCTAACCGGACCGCATCTCGTCCGCTCCAGGCTGCACCGCACTCACCTCAATTTAATTCTAATATCAAAGAATTAAAGTGCTTTCTCTGTTGCTCGAACCCGCAACCACTTGAGCTAGATGTCCTTGACAATACTTTATATATATATATATATATATATATATATATATATATATATATATATATATAAGGTCAGTAGGGTTTTAGTGGATTGGGTGTGGAGGATTGATATGTGTCCGCAGGCGGGGTGTTGCACAACTGATTTAGGGGTGTACAATTGACCCACAGCTACTGGCGGATAGATGGATGTGGGATGCTTCAACAGACGGAGACTTCAAGGCCAATGTTGTTTACGAGTGCGTCGGAGAGGTTCATGATGACATGGATCATGTCGATATGCAGTGATGTCTATACAAGACACTGCTGGGGAAGCTTCTCACGAAAGATAGGTTACAACGATTTAGGTTCCAACTAGCAGACATCAGTTGCTCCCTATATGGTCAAGCAGATGAGTCTATCTGTCATTTATTATTCAAATGTACTTTTGCTCGGCTTATATGGGAATCTCAGGTAGCGGTGCTTGATATTCAGCCTGGCGGCGGTCAAAATCCGGTCGGTTTGATTAAGAATTTAAAGACGGTGCACGGACCAGGCTGGTTCAGGGTTTGATATGTATCAGCAGTATGGCATGTATGGAAGGAGCAAAATAACAGTATATTTGAAAGTTGGTGTACAAGTCTTGTTGGCATTATCTGTAACGTGGATGGGGATGTTCGGAGGATTGGAATCGAGACTCACCCTTGATTGTAATGGAGCTTCAAAATAATACAATTACCTTTAATATATATATATATATATATATATATATATATATATATATATATATATATATATATATATATATATATATATATATATACATTGATTGCATAATATCAGTCAAAAAAAAAAAAAAAATATATATATATATATATATATATATATATATATAAATACATTGATTGCATAATATCAGTCATGCACCACACGTATGACTGACGGATATCCCAAGCCGTCCACATGCTAAAAGTTGGTATTCTAAAACACATAGTACACATGACTTAATCATTGCTGCTCCATTGTCTTTTTTTCTTTCGCCAAGTCTACCTTCTTATTGTTATCATGTCTTAGTGGTATTTCAAAGTCTACCTTCATATTGTTATTAGGTCCCAGAGGTACTTCCTTATCATATAATGTCATGCCTATACTTATCTTCAGCTAATTTCCTTTTATCGTTTCTTCATGCTTGTATACTATATTGTGTAATGTAGTATTATAGTGATCTTGCTCCAATTCTGACTGGATAACTATTTTTTAGCTTTAGACGACAAGATTTTTCTCGAGGTTTACGGTGAGTATGTTGGCGACCCTGACGTCACTGGCATACCCGATTCCAGTCCTAATACGAATTAGCATATTTTCTTCCTTATGAATTTGCATTAGTTAGTAGTTATAGTTATAGAGTTTAGTTTGTTTTATTTACTGCTATCTAGATTTGTTCCCGAGACTTTCTGAGTTGTCGTAGATTATTTGATATTTATAATATTGAGACTAATGGATATTTATGGTGATTATTGCTGGCTTAGTTGTGGATGATATATGTGTGTGTTGTGCTTGTTGTGGACCATTGTTATCATAGACAACGTACTACCACCGATGTTGCGGCGTAGGCGAGACTTGGCCACGAACTCGTATCCCAAAATTGGGAGCGTGTCGTGACAAGCTTTTATTATGTTGCTCCAATCCTGACTGGATAACTATTTTTCAGCTTTATACGACAAGATTTGCCCCGAGGTTTGCGGTGAGTATGTTGGCGACCCTAACGTCATTGGCATACACGATTCCAGTCCTGATGCGAATTAAAGGGTTGTACTCAACAGAGAACATAATGATGAGCATTTGAACCTGTACAAAACTCGTTCTTTATAGTTCCTCCTTGGAACGATGATGAGCATCTAATCTCTTCAATAGAGAACGTAATCAAAGGGCTATACTCAACAACGAATCGGAAAAACGTTGATTGTGGAAGAATACAAATAAACCGTTATAGTCGACAACCCAAAAATATTATTCGAAAAATGGGTTACAATTGTTGGTCTGGACTTAACGGAGGTAAAGGTAGACGAACTCCTATTCGACTACCCGCTCCAAAAGGAAAGACATTACAGTACTAACTAAAACTAAGCATGGGTCAGGCTACACTACGCCGATTACAACCCCAGATAGATCTGAGTCAGATGAAGAGATACGGTATCATTCTTTCGACTCCTCCTCATGGGACTCAGACACCAGCGTAGAAAATGTTCATCGACTGACTCTATCCGCCAATATGGTGACAATTGAATTTCCAGAAGACAATAATGACTTCATCGAGACATATGAGAGCGAGCCTTGGGCACAAATGATGGATGCTCAATGGAAACTTTGCTTCGAACAACGTAAACCACCTACTAAGGATGAACTGGGCCAGATCGACGTCAGAGACGAAACTTCTCCAAGGCCTATCTTCATCAGTAAAAGCCTCCCTGAGGCAGACAAGCAAGAACTGATCTGGCTTATTAAAGAATACATTGACGTGTTCGCCTGGAGCTATGAGGATATGTCGGGACTAGATCCTTATATCGCTACTCATAAGCTCAATATTATGCCAAACACCAAGCCTATTAAATAGCAACAACGACGGTTCTGACCTGATATGATGGACACTATAGAAGCTGAAGTCAAGAAGCTCAGCACATGCTGCTTTGTTAAGGAGGAACAACATCCCGATTGGGTGGCTAATGTAGTCCCGGTTATGAAGAAAACAAGAAAAGTTAGAGTCTGTATCGACTTCAGAGACCTCAACGCAGCTTGTCCTAAAGACAAATTTCCTCTCTTAATCACAGGTGTCATGGTCGAGAATACCTGCGGGTTCGAACGAATGTCTTTTATGGATGGATTCTCGGGTTATAATCGAATCAAGATAAATCCTGAAGACGAAAAGCATACGTCCTTCTGCACTCCTCTTGGAGTCTACTGCTATGCATTCATGTCGTTCGGCCTTAAGAATGCAGGTGCTACCTATCAGCAGGCTATGAGTACGATCTTTCGTGAATATTTACGAAAAACAGTCGAATGGTAGGTCGACGATATTGTCGTCAAGAATCGTTCAAAGGAATAGCACATCCAAGATCTAAAAACTATCTTTGACCTAATGCGTTAACATCAACTCAAGATGAATCCTATTAAGTCATTCATGTGTGTCTCTAGTGGCAAATTTCTCGGATTTATTATTACCTCTAAGGCGTATATACGTTGACCCCGATAAAGTCAATGTCATTCAAGAGATGCGTCCTCCACGCAACTTAAAGAAGCTACGAGGATTCCAAGGATGACTTACCTATATCAGGAGATTCATCCCAAATATCTCTAGACGTTGCAGACCATTCAATCAATTAATGAAGAAAGGTATATCTTTCATTTGGACAGATGAATGTCAACAAGCATTTGAGGACATTAAGCAGTACTTGATGAACCCACCGGTCCTAGTTCCTCCAATCACAGGAAAACCCTTCTTGTTGTATGTTCGAGCAATAGATCATTCACTCGGTGCCCTCCTAGCTCAGAAAAATAATGAAGGCCATGAGCAAGCAATCTAATACTTCAGTCGTATAATGGTCGGTGCTGAACACCGATACAATCCAGTAGAAAAAGAATGCCTAGCCTTGATATTCGTCGTCCAAAAGACGCGTTACTACATCAGGGGACAAGCCATCCATGTTATCGCTAGAGTCAATCATGTGCGAGTCCTAATGAACAAGCCTAGTACACTTAATTCCATACTTGCTACTTGGACAATATTGTTATACTGTATGACATGCTCTATGTCCCGTAAAGGTCTGTCAAGGGTCAAGTCCTAGCTGACTTCTTGGCTGCTGATCCAATTCCTGAAACTTCAAAACTTTATGACGAGATTTCCGACAAAACTCTAGAGTCCAACACAACTTCAGAAGGAATACCCGCATGGCATCTATTTTTTGATGGTGCATCCAGAATCGGACCTAACGGTATCATCATTGTTGGAGTTGGAGTTGTTCTCGTATCTTCAAAAGGGCTAGTCATTCAGAGAGCATATTCTCTAGATGAGCCATGTTCCAACAATGTTGCTGAATACAACGCTTTGCTTATCGGTCTCCAATTAGCTAAATAGTTGGATATCGATTATCATGAAGTATATGGAGACTCAAAACTGATTGTCAACCAAGTTAGATACGTATGAGGTCCGACACCAAGATCTCATCCCCTACCAAAAGGCAGCAGTTGAACTTGTTATATCATTCAAAGGTTTCTTTTTTGAACTTGTATGCCGAGCGTGCAATACAGATACCGATGCACTCGTTAATCTAGCAGCAGTACTAGTTATTCCTTTGAAAAGGCAACAATTAATCGTCATCGCTAATCGAGAACTATTCTGTGTTGAGAATAATTTGACCATTGAATTCAGTATTGTGATCAAAATTTGCTCTACTAGAGAAGATTGGAGGACTCTCTTCATCGACTTCGTAGTACATGACATCTTACCAGAATACCCTAAAGAAGCAATGACAATACGTCGTCGATCACTCCGATACTATTACAATCATTCTACCAAGATACTCTACCGTCGATCTTTTGATAACATGCTCCTGCGTTGTTTCGCGGGTGACGAAGCAAAATGGATACTGCGTGAAGCTCACGATGGTATCTGCGATGCACGTCAGCCTGGTCCTAAACTAAAAGGAAGATGAAGACGGGACAATGCGACTAAAAGGAAGGCTCTGTATTCCTGAAACTGTCAAACTTAGGAAAAAAATTTGACGGAGGCATATTATGCCAAGATGTACAAGGACTTGCGCACAAACTTTTGGTGGCACGGCATGAAGAAAGACGTGACTACTTTCGTGTCGCAGTGCATGGAGTGTCAACAAGTGAAGACAGAACACCAAAGGCCAGGAGGAGAACTGCAGAGCCTGACCATTCCCGAGTGGAAGTGGGACAACATCTCGATAGATTTCATTGTGGGATTTTTGAAGACGCCGCAGGAGAATGATGCAATTTGGGTCATTGTTGATTGATTGACCAAGTCGGCTCACTTCATCATAATTAAAGTAGGATGGAGCGTCGATCGGTTAGCGCAAATCTATATCGACGAGATTGTTCGAATGCACGGGTTCCGACATCAAAATTTTGGATAGAGACGGGCGATTCCTATCGTATTTCTGGACGAGTGTACAAGCGGCGATGTGGACCAAACTAAATTTTAGTTCTACGTACCACCCCTAGACAGATGGTCAGACGGAGAGGGTAAATCAAATCTTAGAGATTATGTTGCATCTGTGTGCGATCGATCTAAAGACTAGTTGGGATACGCAATTGTCGCTTGTGGAGTTTGTATATAACAACAGTTATCAGTCAAGCATTCAGATGGCTCCATATGAAGTGCTCTACGGAAGGAAGTGTCGTTCTCCAATATACTGGGATGAAGTCGGAGAGTGACAAGTGCTCGGACCGAAACTGGTGGATCAGGCCGTCAAAAAGGTCCGCTTGATCCGAGATAGACTCCGTATCGCACAAAGTCGACAAAAGAGCTACGCAGTGTCACGACCCGCACCCTGAAGAGGGGCATGAGCACGTGGTTACGTCCAGCCTACGCCGCAGTGTCGGCGGTAGAACGCTGTATATAGGGTCTGTAAATGCTATGTCTAAAACAGTTAAATGTACCTGTACAGTATATACTCTCCGAATGGAGGTGACATAGCAATACAGTCTCAATCACATATATCAAACTAAGGTAGATAGTACGAAAAAGGAAATACGATAGATAAAACAGGAAACGAGTCCAAAATCCACAAGTCAGAGCAAACACAAAATATCCAGAGTCTCAGAAAATATATAATAGGTACTACAAATCTGAAAGTGCTAGCTGGCTCGCAGGCCAGGCAAAACTAGCTAAACTACACTACTCAGGGTAAGCAAAATCTAGTGGCTCTACCAACAAGCCTCAGTCTAACTCTAATCCATCAGACTCTACCCCATAGTAGGTCGGGCAATCATCCTCTGAATCATCTGTAAAATTTGTCAACGATATCCTGTCAGGAAAATGAACAAGTACAAACACCAACAACAGTTCCATATGAATTGACAAAAGCTATAAGAGACAGTATAATGAAATACAAGACAAGGATATGTAAAGTACAAGGTAAAACCAGCAGGAAATGTATAATAGGTGTGAGTACTGAATAGAACAACAATATATATATAGGATTGCTTAGGAACTATCCGGGAAACATGTTCAAGCTTTCCATCTGACCGACTACGAACAAATAACAAGTGTGAAACAACAAGTGTGAAGATAAGGCCGGTCACCATGGAAAGTTCAAGTAGCGATGAACAAGTGTCGAGTACAAGTGTGAAACAACAAGTGGGTATTTTGATCACACAACCACTAATAACTCTCCATCCCCGAATAGTATAAAAGATCCGGTCATAACACGTCATGACACGAGGTTTAAGAGCAGGTGATCAGCCCACTCCCAAGTCCATGTCTTTACAAGTACAAGTAACAAATCGAGTCATGTACCAATATACCAAGTAATCCGGGAACAATATCTCATGACAGGATCCGACATATACTAGTCTATGAAATATCGTATCTGAGAATCAAGTAAGACACTATAACTGAATCGGATATAGCAGATATCAAGACAATGAAAACTATCAGTGAATGTACTCGCATGTGGTCCTGAGCTGATAGGGTGAACAGACGCTCAGAGTGATCACAGACCTAAAATAAGATACTATGAGTTAAACAGGGTTTTATACTAAAAAAAGAAACTATACAAGCCATGAATGCAAGTCTAAGTCAATACTAGGCCAATCTAGGTCAAACTGAGTCACACTAGGTCATACTGGTTCATACTAGGTCATACTAGGTCACTGGGAGTCATTCTAAGTCAAACTAGGTCAATCGGGATCAACTGTTGACTTACAGTTGACTTTTGGTCAAAAAGTCAACTCTGGTCAACTCTGGTCAACACTGAGTCAACCCTGGGTCAACCCTAGGTCAAACAAGTCAAATGTTGACTAACAGTTGATTTTCAGTCAACCGGTCAACTCTGGTTTGGTTTCGGTCAAATCGGGTCGCTTAAAGGCTAAGTTTGACTCTCGGTTGACTTTTGTTGACTTTTGGTCAAAAAGGTCAACCGACGTCAAAACTAGTCTTAGAGTACCATATTTATTCATTACCAACCACGGAAATCAAGTTCTAACCCTATCTTAGGCTTCTAACACAAATATCATATTCCTAGGCAAAACTAGCATTTACCCTTCCAAGGTAAATCCCGATACCTTGTCCAAATCCAAGGAAACTCCTCAAATACCCATGATACTAGTCTAGGCTCCTTAGGGTAGCTAGATATCATCCTATCTAAGGTTTACCTAACAAGAAATTTGGGTATCCTAAGTATCTAGACCATGTTAGGATACGGGGTATAGATTTACCCTATTACCCTATTCTATATCATGAATTTTACCCTTTTCTTCCACACTCATCTACACCACTCATTCCCATGATACACCACACTCTAATAGTCTCTCCTATAGGTTTCCTACTAGTTTAGATATAGGCTATACTATAGGATACTAGTTTCACTCATAAACCTCACACACACACTCACAAGCTCTCACAAATACACACATACACACACACACACACACACATAGGTAAACACATGGACAGATTTTGTAGGATACATGGACTGTTTTGTAGGGGTTTGTGGACTGATTTTTGGGGGACTAATAGGACTGATTTTTAGGGGAAAAAGGACAGCCATTTAGTGGTGCATAGGTGGACAAACGATGGGGTTTAAGGGGATGTGCAAGTGGGGAAAAGTAGACTGTTATAGGGCTCAATTATGTGGACTGTTTTGTGGCAATATTGGACAGCCATGGGCTGTTTTTGTGGACTGTTAGGACAGAAATAAGGGGCAGGTTTGGGACACCCATTGAGGGGTATTTGGTGGTGGTTTGATGTACAATTAGGGCTAGTATTGGGGACTAAAGGGACAGCCACATAGGCTATACATATGGGCTGTTGTTTGGGGTTATATAGGACTGTTTTGGGACAGTTACATGGCTGTCCATGCTGCTGAAATCAGCTCCCATATAGGTGGTTTTCACCTCCTATCAACACTCACAACCACTCTCCACATCCCCCTCTATCTCACGTTCAAACCCCTTTCAAATTCTCACAACCAAATACTCAAACACATCTCACACACCTATCTACTAACACAACATACACACACATCCCAACCATGCCATTCCTTGGCCGACCATGTCAAGCTCTCCCTCACACAACATAAGCCACACACACAACACATAATATATAATCCTCCATATATATATATATATATGTAGGGATGAGCACGGCCGTGGTAAAAACTGTGATAAATCATTATGTTTCATTATATGCTTTACTACTTTAAAGATGGCTATCGATATGAACTGAATTCATTTAGTTCTAAATAGAAAGAAAACTCTAAAGCATGCCTTACCTTGACAATCAGAGTAGGTTTAGACGAGTAAGTTCGTCTCGTCTACTTAGCAAGTGTGCTAACCCCTCCCCAACTCCCAGGTGCTACGGGAGCTCTAAACTGAAGCTGAAGTACGGAGAGGCATTTTGAAGCTCTTTCTATTCTGAAGTATTTTGATGCCAATTCATCGAAGGCTTATGTATAAAGGGACAAATATATGGAACGATGAGTATTAGTTCAGGCAGCTTGTCGAGTATATTTCTTTTGTTTCAATCAATATAGCCGCAACGGCATCTAATGTAATTATGACTTGCACTTCGTTATAAGCTATGAATGAAAAACATATTTCTATCTTCCTAAGCTGCATGTTCAATTCTGTTGTGATTTTTAAAGTTTCAACTTGATGTTTCAATATAATGATCAAATATAATGTTCTTGCCTTGTACGAGTGCAATTCCAGACTCGTACAGCATCATGCCTTAGTGAGGACGATCGTTTCGGTATAATACTATCGGGGACGAATGGTTTGTCGACTCGGGACATGACAATTCTTGACTGAAACATGTTGATCTTGATTATTACTTCATTCGGGAACATATTTAAGGAGGTTCTCTTCGAGTTGTCCATGTTTTCTCTACTAATCAGCTAGTTGATGCATCACCAAACCTCATTCCTGCTCTTGCTTCCAACAATGGCGAACAAGATTGAAATCATCTTACAGTGCTCCATCTTGCGGGGAAATGATAAAAATATATGTACATAAATATCAATATCTAGGATTTTATTATATTGTCAATAGGATCCTGATTTGGATTATTGTCTAACCGTAGGAGATTTATATGAGATTAATTGCCTACTATGGATTGGTAGTTACCTAGTTGTCACGATCCGCACCCGCTTTTCGGACGCGAGTTCGTGAGCAAGCCAGCTACGTATCGAACGGACTCCAGCCCGACTCGAGTACGTATAAGCTGTCAAGGTCATGGGTATCATGTCTAATCTAAATTATATCTCAATCCACATGAATCATATAAAACAAGAATGAACAAGTATGGGTCATGGTCTGCAGCCCATTAGCATATTGTTCGATTAGACTCTAAGAATGATATGAGCCTATAAATAAGCAGGGTATATCATGGTATGGAATATAAAGCACGAGAAAATAATAAAGAAATAACACAAAAAAATACCTGTATCATACATCGCAATCCTCTATCATCCTGCTCTGCTAACTAACTCCATGTAGTCGCTAAACCTGAAGAGATCATCAGGTCCTCAGAGGACTAGCAAGATACATAAAAATGACCCTTTCTAACAGTTTATTATGCATGGAGAAAAATACAGGATAAACAAGTAAACTGAGTAATGAATAAGCACGAATCTATACACTGTCTACACGAAAATGAACTGCTGAACAAGGACTAGAGAACTCATGTCAAGATGTCAACGGATAACCGAAACGAATACTCAAACCCTCGTCCCTAGTGTGGACTCGCAGGTTTGAACAACTACTAATCCTCGTCCCTAGTGTGGACTCGCAGATTAGCATCACCCTCGTCCCTAGTGTGGACTCGCAGGCGTAAACCCTATACTGCTAACCCTCGTCCCTAGTGTGGACTCGCAGGCTAGCATCTACTACTAACCCTCGTCCCTAGTGTGGACTCGCAGGCTAGCATCACCCTCGTCCCTAGTGTGGACTCGCAGGTGTAAACCCTATACTGCTAACCGTCGTCCCTAGTGTGGACTCGCAGGCTAGCATCTACTACTAACCCTCGTCCCTAGTGTGGACTCGCAGGTGTGGACCAATAACTACTAACCCTCGTCCCTATTGTGGACTCGCAGGTTAGCTTCAAGGGTCAAGACACGAAGGTACGACTCAATCAAGGCACGACTAATAAGACACAAGGCTAACTGTGAACACGGTCTACAATTCAATGGTACCAATATATGAACAGGATATGAAAGATACATATCAATAATATGAGAAAACTGGATAATAAATAAAGACAATGCATGTAAATAAAGCTCTATAGAAAGGCAAGGTATACTTGCCTTGGGGTTGCACGAAGAACCAACAATGTAACTCCAATCAATAAGCCAGAAAGTCCAAGTCATCACAACTGTCTTCGAAGGCTGAAATAAACATTACCAATGTTCTCAGAATAGTCAAATTAGCTAGGATTGCCTGTCCTTAAGTCCAATTCGGGACATAGGAGCAAAACGGTAATTTTGGGCAAAAACGATGTCCGCCGTTGGACCCGCTTTGCACCGAAAAGCGTGCCCGAGTCAACGGTCTCTAAAGTCGTCAAACTATATGTCTACGGATTCGGTTTTCCGATACGAACCCAATCGTATGTCCAGAGTTGGATTTCGGCGGACCGTGTACTAAATCGCCCGTTGAGTGGGACCTTGGGGGCCACAAAACGGTGATTTTATCAACTATCTCAGAATCGGACCAAACTTGGCATGCAGGACCAGAAAAACGATACGGTCCTGTTGGCGCAAGTTTCGTCTCAATCTGACGAGCGTGCACAAAGTAATTAAAGAATTTGTAAAGTGCACGATACGGTAAATTTTGACGGATACGCATCAAATTCGTCGCTCACACGCGACCAATTTGAATTCTGTCAAAGCTCACACGTCCACGAAGCCGATACGTGTCCTACAGGTTGTCTAAAATACTGTTTTGTATATATAATAATACATTATTGCAACTAACTATTTGTCTATCACTATTTTATTAATTTAATTATAACCCTCCTCACTTTCCATTAGCCCAACTATTTTAATATATCCACTAACAAGGATTCTTATTGAATAAAAATCATTATGGGGGCTTAAATGAAAAGTTTTACTTTAAAAAAACAAAGATCAGACTTATTCTCCCGAGGTATACACATATTAAATACATTATTTAAACAACTAAATGCCGAAGTGGGGAGTGGATTATTTACTTCTTTTAGGGACTAAAGTGAAATATTTCCATCCACTTATTTTTTAAGGCTTAATTGCACTTTGCTACCCTCAACTATTCCGCCTTTTCAACTTGATACCATAAACTTTTTTTCGTAACAAATTGGTACCTCAACTATTATTTTTTTTCAACTTGATACCTAATTTTTCAAAAATTCCGAAAATGCCCTTCCCTCTTCCTTCCCTCCACCTCCTTCCCCACTCCGGCCACCCCCCCTGCTAGCTCTGGCCGCCCCACCCCCCCCCCCCTGCTAGCTCCGCCCCCCCCTCCCCCCCCCCCCCCCCCCGCCCCCCCACCCCCCCTGCTACCTTCGGCCACCCCCTGCCCCGCCTCCCGCCCCGCCCTCCCTCCCCAGCCCCCCTCCTCCCGTGCTGCCGCGGCCTAGGGGAGAGACGGGGGCGGGCGGACGGCCGGAGTGAGCAGGGGGGGCGGCCGGAGTGTGCAGGGGGGGAGGGTTAGGGGTAGGGGCAGGGGCATTTTAGTCCAAAATAACATCTGGGTACCAAATTGTTACAAAAAATAGTTTAGGGTACAAAGTTGAAAAATGGTAATAGTTGAGGGTAGCAAATTGCAATTAAGCCTATTTTTTATACACGAACACATGTCAGCATGGAGAAACCATGGGGACACATGAACAATTCCTTTCTTCTCCAGTGGAAAGCATATAGGGAGACTAAACCATATATTTTGTTACAATCCGTTCAGTACTCCTCCTCCTTCCTCTGTTTCTATTCTATGCATACATTCTCCTTTGCGTTAGTAATTTATGGGCAACACAACCCCATATTACCACTAGTTAGCTAATATAGCAGGTTTGCATGTAGTGAGCATAGCTGCAAAAGGAACTCGAGATGAGGGGAGTATACCTGGGTTTAGAGTGGTAGCTAAGCATGGGAAGGAGGCTTGACTGCCCAGCGGAAGTCCGGCGCGCTCCTAGCCGCGTCGGCAGTTGCCGGTGACTTGGCCGCCTGGATGATTCTTCTGGAGGTGACGAGCATGCACCGGAACCGCATGCGTCCGCCCACAAGAGCCTGTCGGCCTGATGGAAGGAGGAGATGGGCAGAGGCAGCTAGGGTATTCGATGGGAAGATATCGGCTAGGTTTAGGTTTTTATAAAACATGGATGGCCTGTGGGCTAAGGGGCAGGGCTCGGGCCTGTTATGGCCTGGGCTTGCCGTTGCTATTACTCTGTTCGGTTTGTGAATAGAGAAGGGATCGGCCTTGGCTTGGCTGGGATGTACCAAACCAAAAAATATATTACTTCCGAATCTGGCTTAAAACAAGCACATGTGAACCAAATGTGATTAACCCTCCATTCCAACCTATCAACTAAATGATTCACCTTGCCATCCATATACAACTTGACACACGTCCATCCATATCCCACACCTGTGTTCCTGTGAATCCTAAATTATTCATGAGGAGGAGAAATATTATATCCCTATTTAGTTATTAGTATAATATTTTTAACATACTCACCCATTTTCGCTTGCAGGTACTGAACACAAACCCAACCACATTAATATTCATGTTAAATACTTTTACAAAGATACAAATATGTACTTGCATTCGCATGTCTAAAATTTGGAGAGTTCCATGGCAAAGTCCTTTGATCAATTATACTTACACCTCTTCTTTTAAACAAACAAGACATCCAATCATGCCAATCAAGCTTAGTCCAAAATTATATTAAGATCCTTGCTTTATGGGAGAGATGTGAAAACTCAGATCCCAGCAAGTATGGAGGTGTCACTAATCACTATCTAATGTGCATCAGGATAACATAGTAGGCACCCTTTAACTATTGCAGGCATTAAGAATGCTAAGCTGGCAAGGGAAAGAAAACTGTGTGGAATGAGAACGCATACTGTCCATTGATTTGCATATATTCCAGAATTGCCACCATACATTCGGAAACCAAATATCAATACGCACATATCATATACAATGCCTTTTTATATAAAATTACTTATTTATCCATTAAAATAAATACACTAATTATATCACCCTCATAATTATCTATATGGGCCTATTTGGATACACTATATGTCTACATGGGCTTGTGCTTGGTTTGGATTCAGTCCGGGCCAATATTGATAAATAACTAAAAAAATTCAAAATTTTTCGGGAAGGGAGGCTACACTAGTCAAGATGTATGATTGTAGGAGATCAATTACCTACTATAGTATAACTCTCTAGTCCAAAAATATGAGGACTAGGAATACGTATACATGCCAGCTACGTATCGAGAGGACTCCAGCCCAGCTCGAGTACGTATAAGCTGTTGACACAAAGTCACAGTCAACCAAATATAGATAACATTGACTAAATAATATTTGTGATAATTCAATAAGACACACGACGACTATATTCTGCTCAAGCCAGACGACAGACAGACGACAGACAGACGACAGCTCAGTTGTGGAAATACAAGTCGTTTTTGCGTCTGTACTTTTATATTTTATTGAGTCTAGAATCATTGTAAGCTGAGTTATGCTGGGCTCTTGAGACTCAACCCACAAACTATCCAAAGCCCATAAAGCTCCACATCCAAACTTAGCCCATTTTATCCTTGGACCAGTTCTGTGCTCTGGAGACAGAGTTCGGGCCGAACTCTGCCTCCACAAAGAGTTCGGGCCGAACTCTGTCCCCTAAAAATCAGCACCCTAATTTTTAGGGTTGGCTGGTGGTTAGTTGTCCAACGGCCAAATTTTTGAAAATTCCTACCAGAATTCTGGCCGAATTCTGCCTGTTAAAAACCTATAAATAGGCCAAGAATTCTCTCATTTTCAATCATCCAATCTTCTCTTCTTTTCTCTCTTAAGCTCAATATAAGCCATACCCTTCTCATCTACTAGCCACAAGTTTCCTAAGTCTTGAGTGCTCAACATCTCTCAGTTAGGAGTCTTGTGCAAGAGTTCAAGAAGTCGCTTGGAAAATTCCAAGCATCGCCACTGCGATCCATTGTAAAGAAGTTGACGTGCTCTTCTGAAGTAAAGGCACGGGGTGTAACTACTATTTCACAAATAGTGGATTTAATCCTGAGCTAGAGTTCTCAGGCCTGGACTAGTTCTCCACGAGGGAAACCAGGTTAAAATCGGCTGTGTTTGCGTATGCTCTCTTGCTTCTTATTTATTTTCCGTATTTACTCTGATTATTTTTAGATCGTGAAAGAGTTGATTTTTTAATTGGTTATTATTGCTATAACTCTATTCACCCCCTCTAGAGTTGCCATCTGTTCTTCAATTGGTATCAGAGCTCTGTTCTCTTTACAAGGACTTACATCCTAGAGCTGATCCATGGCTACCACACAATCCTTGATTTCCAATCACGGTGAAGGACAGTCCACTCATAGGCCTTCCCTATTTGATGGAACTAACTACACGTATTGGAAAACAAGGATGAGTTTTTATCTCAAGTCGGTAGACTTTGACCTGTGGACTATCGTCACTGACGGTTACAAAAAGCCCGCCAGAATAGTTGTCAACGGTGATCTCGTTGAAAAATCACATGACAAATATTCTGACGAGGAGAAAAAACAGGCAAGTCTAGACGCGAGAGCTATTAATGCTTTATTCTGTGCTATAGACAGGAATGAGTTCAACAGGGTTTCTACATGCACCACATCCCACGAAGTATGGAAGCTTCTAGAAGTGACTCATGAAGGAACCACCCAAGTCAAGGAATCAAAGATAAGCCGTCTCACTCAAGAATACGAGGCTTTCAAGGTGAAGCCAAATGAGACGATCACGCAAATGTTCACAAGATTCCTCGACATCATCAACCCCCTGTCTTCGCTTGGAAAGCAATATTCAAATCACGAAAAGATTCGCAAGCTACTTAGGGGGCTACCAAAAGTTTGGAACCCTAAGATGACAGCCATCATAGAAGGAAATGATCTCACAACCATGTCTATGGAGACCTTGATGGGAAAGCTAATGACTCATGAGCTTGACCTCAAGGACTTCGAAGAGCCTGCTCCTAAGGCTAAGGAGATCGCACTCAAAGCTCACTGACGGAGGGCTGAACCCGAAGAGACGGATGACGACAACTCAGAAGACGATGATCAAGCCCTCATGGTTCGCAACTTCAAAAGATTCCTTCGCTTCAATCGAAGAAAGAAGGAATCACAAGAAGATGAAGAAGAAGAGCCAACTTGCTACGGTTGCAAGAAGACGGGACACGTCCGAAAAGACTGTCCATTCTCAAGGAAGAGCAACCGCTATGAGAAGCCACACAAGAAGACCTCCTCAAAGAAATATGCCAACACAAGCATTTAGCATGAAAGCGAAGCTAGTGACTCCGAGGAAGAAAAGAACTCTCCTCAAGATAAGGCTAATGTGTGCCTAATGGCGACGTCCGACAAGGTATCAAACGAAACTCTTGACGACTTCACTTTTGATGAACTTGGCGATGCTTTTACCGATTTACTTAGTGACCATAAAAAGGTCATTGGTAAATACAAACAAGCCAAGGACAAAATCAAAAGTCATGAAGTCGAAATACAAAGACTTTCTCTATTACTTGATAATATTAGAGACACTACACCCACGGATATCACTGATGAGGTATCTAAGCTTAAAATAAGCTTACATGATGTCGAGGCACGTATTGAGCAACAAACACAAGAAATCACAACACTCAACACGGAGCTTGCAGAAGAAAAGAGCAGACACAAGATTACTATTACTAAGATACATGGTTTGAATGCTAAGATTACTGAATTGTAAGCTGTCTCTAAGAAACTAGAGACTAAATTGGGAAAACAGGTTGCTCAACCTCAAACCCAATCACATGAGACACACACAAAGCATGACACAACTCATACTAGTCAACCACGTCATAGTCATGCTGCTCACAATCATGCTTACATTTACACACACTTTCACAAAGGACACAAACCACATGCACGTAGAAATAATCAGCATATGTCACATAAACATCATGCTACACATAGATACAGTCATCACCATGTTGCACAAAGACACAATCAACATCACTCCATATATAGACAATCTCATCATACCATGCCATATAGACAATCTCATCATGCCATGCCATATAGAAAATATCATCATGCCATGCCATATAAACAATATCACCATGCCACTCCACATAGTCATCATCACACTTCTCCTCATTTTTCTGCTTATAGACATCATCAGCATGCTCCTAATGTAAATAGGAATGCTACATGTACTTATTATAGTTTACATGGACACATTTTACCATAATGTAGAATTAGAAGTTTAGTAGATAGAAAGATATGTGCATGGTTTCCAAAAACTAACTCTTCAGGACCCTCAAGAACTTGGGTACCAAAGGTCATATCTACTCTTGATGTAGGTGGACCTTCCCTTCTCAACTAAGAGTAAGTGGATTCTCAATAGTGGATGCTCGAGGCATATGACGGGAGACGCACATCTTTTCGCATCACTATCGATGAAGAGAGAAGGATATGTATCCTTCGGTAATAATCTAAAAGGTTATATTATAGGTAATAGTATTATTGGTGATCCTCCCTCTCCCGTAATAAAGGATGTCTGCCTAGTGACCGAGTTAAAGCATAACTTGCTCAGCATCAGTCATCTTGCTGACCATGGTTATGTCATTAACTTTGGACAAAACAAATGCCTTATTTATGATAGGTCAACAGGAGACATTGCTTTTGAAGGGGTTAAGAGAGGATAATATTTATATTTTCTATTTGTCTGGAAATACTAATAATGCAGGTAGATGCCTATATGCTCATAAAGATGAACGACTACTATAGCACCAGCGTCTTGGTCGTGCCAATATAGATACTATATCCAGGCTATCGACCAAGAAGCTAGTTAGAGGCTTGCCCGACATCACATTCAAAAAGGACACCGTATGTGCCGAATGTGAGTTGAATAAGGCAACCAAGTCATCTTTTTATTTCATAAACTCTATAAGTACCACTAGACCCTTGCAACTACTCCATATGAATTTATTTGGCCCTAGTAGAGTAGCCAGTCTTGGTGGAAAACTCTATGCCTTTGTTATTGTTGATGACTTTTCAAGATTTACTTGGGTTTTCTTTCTTACTTATAAAAGTGATGCTATTTCAGTTTTTAAGATTTTTTGTCAAGAAAGTTCAAAACGAAAAAGGCTACATGATTACTCATATCCGAAGTGATCATGGAGGCGAGTTCGAAAATTTTGATTTTGAAAAGTTTTGTGATTCCAATGGTTTTGAACATGAGTTTTCTTGTCCAAGAACTCCCCAATAAAATGGTGTTATGGAGCGAAAGAATAGGACTCTTGGCGATATGGCTAGAGTCATGTTGAACAAGTTCTCACTTCCGAAATACTTTTGGGCTGAAGCTGTCAGTACAGCATGCCACATTTTAAATAGGGTACTTATTCGTCCTATTACGAAGAAAATACCCTATGAGCTTTGGTTCGGGAGAACCCCAAATGTTTCTTACTTTAGAATTTTTGGCTGTAGATGTTTTATCCTTAACACCAAAGACAACTTAGGCAAATTTGATGCCAAAGCTGACGATGGTATTTTCCTTGGCTATGCTGCCAAGAGTAAGGGATATAGAGTTTTTAAGAAACGCTCATTAATTGTGGAAGAGTCTACCAATGTAACTTTTGATGAAGATAACAGTGCAGCAGCTACTCTTGATGATGATGTTGAGCCATCAACGTCTACTCCAATGAACACCACAACTGAAACAAATTCTCTAGAAAGCTTGCCTAAGAAATTCTCTTTCAAGCCATCACATCCAGAAAATTTGGTAATCGGTGAGGTTTCATGAGGAGTAACTACTAGATCATCATTGAGAGACTCTATTGCTAGCACTGCCTTTATTTCACAAATTGAGCCTAAAAACATTTTAGAAGCTTTTAATGATGAATTTTGGATTTCTGCTATGCAAGAGGAACTCAACCAATTCGAGAGGAGCCAAGTATGGGAACTTGTTCCTAGACCGGCCAATCACTCTATTATTGGTACTAAATGGGTCTTTAGAAACAAAGTGAATGAAGATGGTTCAGTCACACACAACAAATCTCGTCTAGTAGCCCAAGGATACAACCAAGAGGAAGGTATCGACTACGATGAGACGTATGCTCCTGTTGCTAGATTAGAATCCATTCGGATGCTTTGTGCATTTGAAAATTTTCAAAATTTCAAATTATTTCAAATGGATGTTAAAAGTGCTTTCTTGAATGGTTTTATTAAGGAGAAAGTTTATGTAAAACAACCCCCTGGCTTTGAAAATCACAAATTTCCCGACCACGTGTTCAAGCTAAAGAAAGCGCTATATGGCCTCAAACAAGCCCCTAGAGCTTGGTATGAATGGCTAAGCAACTTTCTGCTTGAGAACGGTTTTTTAAAAAGGGAAAATTGACACTACATTGTTCATAAAATCTTTCAAAGACACTATTCTTTTAGTACAAATATATGTAGATGATATTATTTTTGGGTGTACTGATGAAACCTTTTGTCAAGATTTTGCCAAGTGTATGCAGACCGAGTTTGAGATGAGCATGATGGGGGAGCTCAACTACTTTCTTGGACTGCAAGTCAAACAAATGTCAAATGGAACCTTCATCTGTCAGTCAAAGTATACAAAGGACATGCTGAAGAAATTCGACCTTGATAACGTCAAACCAATCAGCACTCCTATGGCTACTTCAACCAAACTTGAACCAGATGATAGTGGCAAACTCGTAGATCAACGTAAGTATCGAGGTATGATAGGCAGTTTACTCTATCTTATTGCTAGTCGCCCTGATATAATGTTTAGCGTTTGCTTGTGTACTAGATATCAAGCTAATCCTAAGGAATCACACATGCCCGCGGTTAAGTGTATCTTTCGATACCTTAAGGTACGGTTACAGTGGGCCTATGGTATCCCAAGTCAACATCATTTGACCTCATTGGTTATTCTGATGCTGATTTCGCCGGATGCAAGGTCGACCGTAAAAGTACGAGCGACACGTGTCATTTATTAGGAAAGGCTTTAGTCTCTTGGTTTAGCAAGAAGCAGAATTCTGTCGCACTATCCACAACAGAAGCTGAATACATAGCAGCTGGGCGTTGTTGTGCACAAATTCTGTGGATGAAGCAAACGCTTGAAGACTATAATTTATCTTTCATGCATATTTCAATCTTTTGTGACAACACTAGTGCTATAAACTTGACTAAGAATCCCATTTGTCACTCACGCACGAAGCACATTGAGACACGACACCACTTTTTGCGTGATTATCAGCAAAATAGCACGATTAACTTAGAATTTATTGACACTGATCATCAGTTAGCAGACTTCTTCACCAAACCATTATCCGAAGAGCGCTTCAATTTTCTTTGTCGTGAACTTGGAAGTTTAGATGAAGCTGTTATAAATTAAAAGTAAACCTGCGTAAATATCGAATATATTGTGATTCTCTTATGATGAACTTGCTATGGGTACAAGCCGAAAGGTTCCTTCTGACAACAAGGCGTAAAAGCCTAAGCGACACGGAGCACTAGTCCTCAGGACTACCGCTAGCTGGGATCCGGCCCCTACAGTTAACCCATGGCAGCTTCAAAATATTGAATTATGATATAATTTCTTGTTTATTACACGGTTCATTTTTTATTTATCACTTGCTGAATTACTAATTTTTCAAACTTCATATTACTGCTTTGAACTCACTATCTGCTATCCTTCTGCTTACTTATTGGATCTTTTTCTGTACTTATACTCATGTAGTACATTGGTTTTTACCTTTACTTAACCATTTTTGACTCAACTCAGCCTGATTCCTGTTCTGTCCCCAGGATCCGGAATTCGGGCCGAACTCTGCCCTTACCAGAATTCGGGCCGAATTCGGTCTGCCTGTTCCAGAATCGGGAACAGGCTCAGCTGTTGATCCAATGGTCATAAATTGACCCGACCAAGAGAAACCCTCCTCTTTATTTCGGTTTCTCTTCCTTCTCCCTCCTTCTTACCACCTTTTCTACTTCTCCTACTCAAAACTCTCAAAACCCTAACCCTAGTTTCTCCTCTATTGGGCTCCATTCTTCCCCAAACTCAAGGAGAGGGCTTGGTTTTCAATTCTCTTTCATAATCCTTCAATATCTTGAGGTATAACTCATTTCTTTTCTATATCTCAAATTTTTTTATCATCTATCTATTGTGTTATGGCTCCACGCTTGCTCAACCGTGGGAAGATATTTCGGACCGAGGGTGCGTCCTCGTCGAATGCTCCTCCTCCCGTTGAGCCGCCCGTTGCACCACCCGTTGCATCGGGTATTGAACAACAAACCCATCCGTTGTTCAATCCTCCACGTCTACGTGATCCAAACACTTACGACGACCGAATTTTTATATCACTAGACGCATCCAATGAATGGTTTAGCAATTTTCGGACACGTCCGGTGTTTGCGGGACACCCCATAAACTTCACAATTTTCTCACAGTATGATGCACTCTTTAATGACCTTTGTCTTGATGAACTCGTTACTTCTAATTCGGTCATTTATCGTAGTGCCATACAAATGTTTTATTGCAATTTGACTCATGATGATACTCGCATCTACTCACGTGTTGCCGGTATTGATATCTCATTTGATGATTTTGAATTGGCTGAATATCTTGAACTTCAAGAGCCTAATTCTTGGGAGAAGCTTGTTGAAGCTAGATCCTTTATCTTTTCCGAAGGGATTTCTCTAGAGAGCTTCAAGGATGACCTGTGTAGCCCTAATACACGTCCTCGTAAGCCCTTGGCAAAATTCCTCAATCCTTACTTCTATGAGCTTCATAGGATCATTTTCAACACCATTCTACCCAAAGCGGGTTCTACCGATGAAGTAACATATTTTGAGATTTCAGCTTTGTACCATCTCCACTTCCATGTTCCCTTTAACCTCCCATGCACAATGATGGATTGGATGATCAACTGTAGGAAGAAACCAAGATCTTTAGTTTATGCATTATACCTTCCTATGATCTTTCGTGCGTTCCATGTACCTCTTGATGAGTGTCCATTCTTTCCTGTCCCTGCCTTTCTCTCCAAGGCAAGGAGGCTTCATGCGGCCGTTGGCTCCCCGGTCGTGTCTGAGCATTCTGAGAGTGAGCCGGATGCCCCTCCTCTCGGACAGGATCCTCCTCCTCCTTCTGCTACTCTCGAGTCTATTCAGACCATGTTCCGAGATCGTTTTGCTTTGGAGGACGATCGTTGGACTCAGCTGGATTATCGGACCACATTGTAGATGAGTGCTATCAGCAACTCGCTGCATGACATCCGGTATTCCATGTCTCGCCATCCTACCATGCCCACTCCTATGGAGCGAGATCCCGATCGTGAGGGCTTTCGTATTGATGACCCTTGGGTTCGTCGCTACATGGATCCGGATGCGGCTTTTGTGGACCCACGTCGCTCCTTTACTGATCCATCGGACGACGTCGGGCCCTCTCGTGCTCGATGATGGTTTTTGGACTCCTGTTTGAGGCTGCTAATGGAGATCTTAGATTATGTTTTCTACATTCTGCTTTAGCTACTTTTATGTATTTGGTTTGTAGTAGACTTATTATGCATTATGCTTTTGAGACATTGGTAGATCTATTATCAGTTTTTATGATTCTTGGTCATTATCGTATATGCAGTTTCTTCTCCTTTATGTGTGTTTTGCCAGTTATCGTTTATCTATCTCATATTGCTAAATGCCAAAAGGGGGAGTTATGTGTATATTCTAGTTCTGTTTGTTTGGTTTATATGTGCTTTTGGAAGATTATTATTAACAGGCCAACAGAGATTCACAGCATGTTTATGGGGGAGCTACTCTTAAGCTCGGCACTTTTTATGGGGGAGCTATGTCGTTACATGTGTCCAGGTATGGATATTGAATATACAACTATTATTTTGTCAATTATCAATATGGGGGAGATTGTTGACACAAAGTCACAGTCAACCAAATATTGATAACATTGACTAAATAATATTTGTGATAATTCAATAAGACACACGACGACTATATTCTGCTCAAGCCAGACGACAGACAGACGACAGCTCAGTTGTGGAAATACAAGTCGTTTTTGCGTCTGTACTTTTATATTTTATTGAGTCTAGAATCATTGTAAGCTGAGTTATGCTGGGCTCTTGAGAATCAACCCACAAACTATCCAAAGCCCATAAAGCTCCACATCCAAACTTAGCCCATTTCACCCTTGGACCAGTTCTGTGCTCTGGAGACAGAGTTCGGGCCGAACTCTGCCTCCACAAAGAGTTCGGGCCGAACTCTGTCCCCTAAAAATCAGCACCCTAATTTTTAGGGTTGGCTGGTTGCTTGTTGTCCAACGGCCAAATTTTTGAAAATTCCTACCAGAATTCTGGCCGAATTCTGCCTGTTAAAAACCTATAAATAGGCCAAGAATTCTCTCATTTTCAATCATCCAATCTTCTCTTCTTTTCTCTCTTAAGCTCAATATAAGCCATACCCTTCTCATCTACTAGCCACAAGTTTTCTAAGTCTCGAGTGCTCAACATCTCTCAGTTAGGAGTCTTGTGCAAGAGTTCAAGAAGTCGCTTGGAAAATTCCAAGCATCGCCACTGCGATCCATTGTAAAGAAGTTGACGTGCTCTTCTGAAGTAAAGGCACGGGGTGTAACTACTATTTCACAAATAGTGGATTTAATCCTGAGCTAGAGTTCTCAGGCCTGGACTAGTCCTCCACGAGGGAAATCAGGTTAAAATCGGCTGTGTTTGCGTATGCTCTCTTGCTTCTTATTTATTTTCCGCATTTACTCTGATTGTTTTTAGATCGTGAAAGAGTTGATTTTTTAATTGGTTATTATTGCTATAACTCTATTCACCCCCCTCTAGAGTTGCCATCTGTTCTTCATAAGCTATCTACGTTGGGTAGTTATATCTATATATCATTATGATAATTCTCTATCTCAATCCACTAAAGATAAATCCGTCATAAGAACAGTGCACTAATGTTGATCAGGCATTAACACACCAGATCCTACAAACAACCAAGAATAGACATTGTATAATAAAGTTGATCAGAATATATTTCAATCGTTTGAACAAGCTCATAGAGAATAATAAAGCTTGCAGAACTAGGTTGTACAACAGCATGGTTAAAGTAAAATAAAATATAATATTGGACGAATATGAAAAGGTATGAACTAAATATATATACCTGAAATCCTGGAGATACAATCATCAATCCTACATCTAATCTACAAACGAGTTCAGCAAAACCTGAAGAGATCACCAGGTCCTCAGGGGACTAGCAAGATATATATAAACATGCCAAATGTAACAGTATAAATATGCATGAAGAATAAAAAGATAATCATGAAGGATCAACTAAGGCATAATGGACTGGACACGAAGATCTAATTAAGACACAAGGACCCTAAGACACTAGCATGCCATACTAGCTAGAAATGGCTAACAGGTCACTCCTATAGACTGTAGTCAAAACAAGCACTCCTAATCTATAGTATATCAATCGTAGTCAAGGCAAGCACTCATAATCAAGATTATAGCCATTCCTAGTATTACGGTCAAATAATTCTATAGACCGTAGTCAAGGTAAGCACTCACAATCTATAAAATGTCATAAGTTAAGTCATATTCAAGTCAAGTCATGTCAAGTCAGGTCAAGAAAATAGTAGTGTAGTACTCGACAACTATATCATGGGACACATATGAATACGAAAGCAATATAACAGATAATAAATATATAACAGGAATTAAAAACGTGCATGCAACAAAAAGTATGATAAAGTAGAACTAGAAACAAGATATAACGAAAATAAAGACAAGATAAGCAATATGAATATAAAAGTATGAGGGAAAGGAACAACGCAATGTAAAGAACATGCATATAAAATATATTGTACGAGTGGCAAGGTATACTTGTCTGGCAGTTGCGCGTAGAACCACTAATATCCAATCACTCACTGAGGCACAAAAGTCAAACTCCAGCTAACGTCTCCGGATGCTGAAACAGACTTTATCAATGTTCTCGACATAAGAAAAATATCTAGGTTTGACTATCCATAAGGCCTATTCTGGACACAGAAGAAAAGCGATAATTTTTGCTCAAAACAGCGTCTGTCGTTGGACCTGCTTTGCACCGAAAAGTATGCCAGAATCTATGATCTCTAAAGTTAACAAATTATATATCTACGAGTCAAATATTTTGATACAAACTCATCCATATGTCCAAAGTTGAATTTCGGTGAGCTATGCACAAAATCGTCCGTTGAATCGGATCGTTGGCCCGCCAAAACGGCGATCTGGTCAAGTGTCTCAGAATCAGACCAAACTTAGCTCACAGGACCAAAAAAATGGTACGAGTTCACTGGCACAAGTTTTATCGCGATGTGAAGATCAAACACGAAGTAATTGAGATTTTTGCAAAGGATTCTTATACGGTGTACCTCGACCGATACGCCTCAAATTTGTCGTGCATACACAACTAATTCGAGTTCCATCAAGCCCACACGTTCGCAACATCCATACGCACCTTTGGATACTTTTTGGTTGCGATGAAGTCAGCCGGTTTGTCGGGACGCACGTCGTATTGGTAAATTTTTCTAAAAATTCTCTATTTTGAACATTATTTTTCTCGGTTTTGGAAATCTGATTTCTCGACATACTGTCGATGAAATCCAAATCTATAAAAGTATTGCAAAGCCCTATAGGTTGTCTAAAAATATCTTTAATTATTTTTCTAAAATTTGAGATATCTTGGTCGTAAATCGACTTCAAATAAGGAGTTTCGGGATAGTTTCTAATGTAAAAAAATCGAGTTTTTTTCTCGATTTTAGAGCTCGATTTTCGTGTCATACGTCGTGTATTAATGAAAACTACCTAATGGGATTTGAAGTTGGTTAGTTTTTGGTCGTACCTAAAAAATTATAACATTAAACGGTGGAGCGACGAGGGAGATATAGCAGTGCTAAGTTGCTGTAATTTCTGTCATTGTTGTTGTGATGTTGTTGTGTTGTCCGTCGACGCTGGCCGCTCTGGCCGACGGACGACAGCTCCGCGGTGGCACAATAAAGTTTGGGAGGTGTTAGCCCAATGATTGTATTATGTTTTTTTAATACGGCTAATCAGTTCATTTTAACATAATAATGTCACTAATATTCATGTAATCACTATCATGTTACTACTTAAACTTACAATTATCCTATTTTTCATTAAATTTATTATACTTTTATACTGCTTTGTTCGTCTAACATGTACTTGTAGACATGTAGCAAGCAAGATCAAACTAGGACATATGCATTGAAGAATTAATGATGGGGCAAAGATGGTATTATACAAGATAATTTCTCTGAAGCATCTAATGACCTATCCAGGGCCTCGCACTCGGGGTTTTGGAGGCAGCGCTCTCCGGACAGGGGTCGAGGGAGCAGCACCCCCCGTCGGGGTTCGGGGATGAAGTCCCTGAAAGGTATTCAGATTTTCATATATGTTTATCTTTGGACAACTGCCATCAAGGAAAAAGATGTCTAAAATCTGGCCAAATGTCAAGAAAAAGGGAATCATCAAAATGCTATGGGTTTTATATTTATTTCTGTATTTGATCTTTATTTGAGTCTAGGCATTTTGTACATCGGGTTGATTTGGCAATTGGCTTAGCTTTTCGTATAAACTCTACCAAAAAGTCTACATAAAACCCATATCAATCATGTTCATTCTGTCCATAAAAAGTCCAAACAAAAAGCCCACTCAAAAAGAGCCCCAAACCACTCAAAAAGAGCCCAACCTATCTTGAATACAGGGCAACCGAACTCGGACCGAGTTCTACCCGAACTCGGACCGAGTTATGCCCGAACTCGGACTGAGTTCTACCCAAACTCGGACCCAACTTGGTCCCCTTGACCAGTATTCCACTGAATCAGATCACCCTGTTGATTCAGCTCCAACTTTTAAATTTATGAACGTTAGGCAACCAAACTTTGCCCGAGTTCGGTCCCCCAGAACCTTATAAATAGAAAAGAAAATTCCATTCATTTTAATTCATCTCATTCTCTTCTCTTATATTCTTTAAGTGTTATCAGCGCTACTTAACCTTTCTATCTAAGCCTTTACGATGCCTAGCCAGGCAAGTGCTAGTTCGGTTCGATCGAGAAGTTGGTCCGAGTTGTAAAGAAGGTTTGAAAACAAGTTCGTTTTCATCCCGTTGTTGAAGTCAGCAAATCCTTCGGATTAAAGGTTTGAAGGTGTGAAGTAGTGCTCTTTGGATAAAAAGCACGTATTGTAAGGAGCTCCAAGCACTTCAGATCCAAAGCTTATGTTTCACTGCATAGTAGATTCAACATCGAGCTAAAGTACTCGAGACTGGACTAATCCTCTCAGAGGAAAACCAGTATAAACCTTGGTTTTTGCTTTTGCTTTTCTGAACTTATTTACTTTGCGCATTTGCTTATATATTGCTTGCTTCATATTTATTTGATTACTTCTTATAATATTTTTATTTGGTGATTATTATTTCGCTACACATACGTACTCTATTAATCCCCTAGAGGTTCTCAACATTCCTACGAGGGTGCTGTCGGGGATAGGTGGTGCATTGGCTTAGGGTTTGCTCTTCCTCTCCGTCTCTCGATACATATTTATAGGGGGGTCGGGCCTATTAGATTATCGTCCCCGTAAGGGAACAGTATCTAAATCTTTTTTCTTTTCTTATATATATATATATATATATATATATATATATATATATATATATATTTATTTATTTTTATATATGTATATATATATATATATACATATATAAAAATAAATAAATAAATATATATATATATATATATATATATATATATATATATATATATATATATATATATATATATATATATATATATATACATATATATATATATATATATATATATATATATAGACGCCTTTAGACACACATATGACTACATAGGTTTAGGTTTGGTTTAGGTCAAGTCCTGGCTAGTTTGGTACAACCGGGTCTCCTAAAAGTCATAGTCTTAATAATTAATTAATTATTTATGGAGGTCAAGTCACAACTTTGACTTGTTTTTCTAGTATGAACACACATATGGCTCGGTCTGCCCTACCATGGCTAAAATACTAGTCAAATCACACAACTACACTAGCCGTACCAAAATTCTTAGTCGATATGCATCTCAAAACTTGACCATGACTAAGACCATATATATATATATATATATATATATATATATATATATATATATATATATATATATATATATATATATATGGTCTTAGTCATATATATATATATATGGTCTTGACCATGACTAAGACCATATATATATATATATATATATGGTCTTAGTCATGGTCAAGACCATATATATATATATATGACTAAGACCATATATATATATATATATATATATATATATATATATATATATATATATATATATATATATATATATAGTATTAGGCTATTATAAATATAGTCATATATATACAAAATTATATTTAAATCTATTTGGTTGTATGACATCCCAAAATAAATTCAAAATAATTCTACTAAGTCATGGCAACCTAATATCGCTCTACCAAGTGGGGTTGGCTAGGTTAGGGTCCAAATATATTTTTTAGTCAAATCGAACACGAAAAGTTAACCAATGAGTCTCTTGTGCCATTCGTAAATAAATAGCACATAGGAACTCGATTGAGTGGCACACCCTTAGCACGTGTGTCGTAGGCTCAAAATGGGTCAAAACTATATATTGGTTCAAATTGTTTTGATCGATGCCGAGTCCCGAACTCAAATTGGAAGTTAGGTCTAGAATTACGGTAAATGGTAAAATAGCCTAAATTGATGCGAAGTTGTGCGGAGTCAAAAGAATGTTAGGGAATAAGTTTGGATAGGATATGATATATCAACTTGAAGGTAAACATGTTTGCTTCAAAACTCATGAAGGAGGTTTTGGAAGATTGGCATTTCCTGTGGTCCGAAAATTAAAGTTACAGAAAAGTACATTTATAGTCATAATTAAAGAAAAACTTATAATTTAATAAATATAAATCATATAAAATAAAAAGAAATTCCAAAAATCAGGGTGCTTACATATAGATCGATAGTTATCTATTCAAGATTGGTTGTATTGTATATATTCAGTTTGATTCAACATAATGAATGTGCCATAATTCTCCAATGTTAATTTCTCTCTCAAATCTTCATAAACCTCATATTGAAAGACAATGGATATGTCCTAAATTTGAACCTATTTGACTTTGGATAGGATCAAACCCCTACATTAATTGACCTTATAGTATTTCACGATGACAAGATATCTTTAGAAGATAATAAGAGCATCTCCAAACCTATTGTGAGTTTGGAAAAAAGTTGTTGCCACATAGGAATGACAAGGTTTCATTTAAAATGTCATTATCCAATGCAAATGTATAAATTTTGAAGGTGATATGGCATGACATGGCAAAGACATTATGAAGTTAGTTGTCTACTTATAGATAATGCACCTGAAAATGATGACTTTACCTCCACAACATCAATTATGAATAAAAATATTTATAAAAAATAATGAAGGGGAGAAGTTGTCTTAAGTTAAAAAAAAGTTTAAATTGTCGTTTCAATACTTTTGCATTAGAGAAACTACCTTATTATCTTTTGTGAATATAATCTTGCTACCTATGAAAGACATTGTCTTGTATCTTATGCCACATAAGAATCACAAACACATAACAAGACAATAGGGTTGGAGATGCTCTAAAGGTTTCGGTAGACAGCTTGACAAAGACACAATCCTCTTCTTCAATCATCCAAAAGTTTGCAATTTGTAATTAATGGCACAACAAATTATAGTATATACTAGTGTCTGGATGACTTTTTGAAGTTGTAGAGGACTTCACTACTTTGCAGTACAAGACCCTTGTATATATCTTCTACTATATAATCAGGCTTTAAAACGGCTCAAAAGTGAGTCGTCTATGCCGTAATTATATCATGGTCCGTTTTATCTAAAATAAATAAATTATGTAATGTTTGAAGGGAGACGAGATATTGTAGAATAGTATTTTTATTCCTCACTCTTCATCATATGGCAAGGGCCATATATATAGGGCTAATGGGCAACCCAAGGGTCATGAGTTATATAACCCAAAGGTCATGAGTTACATGATCCCAAGGGTCATGTGTAACTCATGACATAATGGTGAATAAAATGGGTTTCATAACACTCCCCCTTATTCATCCATTTCCTTGGATCCACTTATGAAATACTTCAGGATTCAATAAGCTAATGGGGTGGATACTGCTGGATCCAGAGTAAACTTGGTTTGCCTTATTAAAACCTTGGCTGTGGAAAACCCAGTGGAAAAAACCATCAGTCCTAAGGAAAAAGAGTACAATCCTATAGTTTTACTCCCCCTGATCTATACAAGCTTCAGGCTTGTAGGTCTTTTAGTTGCCTCATCCCTATTCCTCTTACAAGTTTTACAAAAGTACATCGTGGCAGTATTTTGGTAAACAAATCTGCTAAGTTATTACAAGATTAAATTTGTTGTACTTTGACTTGTCCCTTCTCTTGAAGGTCGTGCGTCCAGAAGAATTTGGGGGATATGTGCTTCGTCTTGTCACTCTTCATGTATCCTTTCTGAAGTTGAGCTACGCATGCTGCATTATCTTCAAAAAGGGTAGTAGGCTCAAGTTCACCAGTCTTCAGGCCAGTAGATGCCAGAATATGCTGAATGACGGAGCGAAGCCAAACACACTCCTTGCTTGTTTCATGGATTGCCAGAAGTTCAGAATGGTTGGATGAGATAGCCACACTGGTCTGTTTGACGGACCTCCAGGAGATAGCCGTACCACCGAAAGTAAACACAAATCCAGTTTGTGATTTCTCTGTATGGGGATCTGATCTATAACCTGCATCTGAATAACCAAGTAAAGTGGAAGATCCACTATTCGGGTAATATAGTCCTAGGTCTATAGACCCTTGGAGGTAGCGCAGAAGATGCTTCACTCCATTCCAGTGGTACTTTGTGGGCGCTGTACTATATCTGGCTAATAAGTTAACTGAAAATGCTATATCAGGACGCGTACAGTTAGCCAGATAGAGTAGTGCCCCAATGGCACTTAGGTAAGGTACTTCAGGACCTAATAATTCCTCTCCCTCTTCCAGTGGACGGAAAGGGTCCTTCTTTACGTCCAATGATCGAACGACCATTGGTGTACTAAGGAGATGGCATTTATCCATGTGGAATTATTTAAGTAATCTTCGTGTATATGTAGATTGGTGTAACAGGATACCACCCTTTAGGTGTTCGATCTATAAGCCAAGACAATACTTTGTGTTCCCTAGGTCTTTCATTTCAAAAGTTGTCTTAAGGCTTTCAGATATCTCAGTAATCTCTGCAGGAGATCCAATGAGATTTAAATCGTCGACATAAACGGCGACTATAACAAATCCTGTTCCCGATCTTTTTATAAAGATACACGGGCAGACTTTATCATTAGTAAATCCTTGCGTAGCAAGAAACTCACTTAGTCTGTTATACCACATTTTTCCTGATTGTTTAAGACCGTACAATGATCTTTGTAACCTTACAGAATAGGTGTCCCGAGGTCTATCTGTTTTCTCTGGTAAAATTTTATATCCTTCAGGGAGTTTCATATAGATATCTTTATCTATATTGCCATAAAGATATGCAGTCACAACGTCCATGAGCTACATTTCTAGGCTTTTCAGAGAAGAGAGGCTGATCAGGAATCTGAAGGTATTCCCATCCATGACCGGAGAATATGTTTCTTCATAATCTATTCCCGGTTTCTGGGAGAAACCTTGTGCTACAAGGCGTGATTTGTAGCACACAACTATGTTGTGTTCATTTCTTTTTCTTGTGAAGATCCATTTATATCCCACAGGTTTTACACCTTCAGGTGTTTGGACTACTGGTCCAAAGACTTCGCGTTTCAAGAGTGAGTCCAGCTCTACTCCTATTGCCTCGTTCCACTTTGGCCAATCGCCTCTGCGTTTACATTCTGCTAGAGACCGTGGATCGATGCCATCGTCATTTTCAGTGACATGAACGGCAATATTGAACGAAAAATTGTCGTCGACGACTGTGCTTTTTCTGTTCAGTACCTCTCCAGTACGTACATAATTTAATGATATTTCTCCTGTTTGTTCCTCTTCAGGGGAAACTAGGAGGGGAGAGGTAGCTGATCTGAGCTCAGCATCCTGTGTTTGGATCTTCTTAATTTCTCCAGGATTTTTTCTTTTACGAGGGACTTTGTCTCTCGAACCTGGTGGGCGTCCTCTTTTTAATTGAGGTATTGCCATTTCTGCTGCCGGCGGATTGTATCCATCTTTGGGGATGTCAATCTTAGCTGGCGTGTTGGCAGCAGGGATGTGTGATCTGACAATCTTCTGGTTGTCAGTAAATGTATCAGGAAGTAGATGTACAGTGTTCTGAAGATGTAATATCTTCAGGATCTCATCTTCACATTGACTTGTACGCGGATCAAAATAAGACAAAGTTTTTGTGTCCCAAGAAATTGTCTTAGAAGCTTCTGGCTTCTTAGACTGTGTGCCCAGTTTAGGAAATAATCCTTCAGCAAACTCACAGTCATCAAGACGTGCCTTAAATACGTCACTCGTCAGGGGTTCTAGGTATCTAATTATAGAGGGTGAGTCAAACCCAACATAGATACCTAATCGACGTTGTGGACCCATTTTGGTCCTCTATGGGGGAGCAATGGGGACGTAAACAGCACAACCAAAAACTCTCAAATGAGAGATATTTGGAGGTGAACCATAAGCGAGCTGCATTGGAGATAGAATATGACCTCCAGAAGGTCGTATTCTAATAAGTGATACGGCATGCAATATAGCATGACCCCAAGCTTCCACAGTCAACTGTGACTGCATCAACAATGGACGAGCAATCCATTGTAATCTCTTAATAAGAGATTCTGCTAACCCGTTCTGGGTGTGAACATGAGCTACATGAGTTCAACTTCGATGCCAGTTGCTTGGCAATAGTCTTGAAAAACCTGTGAAGTAAATTCACCCGCATTATCAAGTCTTAATTTTTTTTGATATGGTTATCGGAGAAATGAGCCCGCAACTTAATTATTTGTGCCAATAGCTTAGAAAAAGCTAAGTTGCGGGTGGACAAAAGGCAGACATAAGACCATTTAGTAGATGCATCGATAAGTACCATAAAGTACCTAAATGGACCACTTGCGGGGTGAATAGGTCCGCAAATGTCTCCATGAATTCTCTCTAAGAAGCTAGGAGACTCTAGTCCCACTTTCAAAAGGGTTGGTCTCGTTATAAGTTTGCCTTGAAAACAAGGTAGACACGAGTAATCATACTTCTGAAGAATCTTCACTTTCTGCAGGTTGTGTCCACTGGATTGGCTCATGATTCGTTTCATCATAGCTGATCCTGGGTGACCCAGTCTATTATGCCAAAGTTTAAATTTTGGCGATGAATGACACTTCTGGTGCACAATCATGTTAGCTTCTGTTGATTGAATATGAGTATGATAGAGACCCGACGGGAGTCCCTTGAATCGTTCTAAGATAGTTTTTGAACCATCTTTTAGACGAGTAACATACAGATATTCTGTCTCATTTATTTTATTTGTTTCTAAGTGATATCCGTTTAAACGAATGTCCTTGAAACTTATGAGGTTCCTATTTGATTTATGAGAGAATAATACATCTTTTATTATTAGTCTTGTTTTATTTGGGAGCAGTATAATTGCTTCACCAGATCCTTCTATTATGTTTGATAGTCCTGATATCGTAATAACAGGACCGTCATAATCATATAAGCTATAAAAATAGCTTTTTTTCGAAGGATTGTGTGCGTCGAGGCGCTGTCCACAAGGCATTCACACTTCATCTAAAGATCTATGAAAAAAAACAACAACAAACAATCGTAATTAAAACAACGATTTTGAAATACAATTTTTGTTTAAAAAAATTCTCTTATATCGATCGACGAGCCGATATAGAGATGTCAATAATTTGCTTGCAAAAATGTATAATTATAAATACAATTTGAGCAAAAAAAAATATTCGGTCAACCCCTTTCAGTAGCTCTACGTGAATATGACCAGGCGGGAAAATGAGGGAGGAGGGTCACCGGGGACCTCTTAAGAACCAAGCCCCAAGTTCTTTCTGACATCATACCCAAATAGGTGAGCCTATTCGGAGAGACTTCGTAAAAATTTTTTTGTCAAATGTAAGAATAAATATCATTTTTCAAGAAATTTAAAAGAGAAGCATAATATGAAAATGCAGCAACAAGTTTTTTTAAAAGCATGAAATAAGATAATGGCTCTAGTCGAGTAGGTCGTCGTTCTCGAAGTCTTCCGTCGAGAACTGAGTAAACGGCTGCTTTTCTACCAGATTTGTTTCAATTTGAGACTTCTGGCTCGCTTGATACAGATTTTGTAGATGTCGCGGGGTGCGACAGTTTCTGGACCAGTGTCCAGTCATGCCACATTTGTGGCATTTGTCCTCCCAATTTTTCTTGGGAATGGACATCAGTTCTGTGGTCTTCTTCCACTTTTTCTTTGCCCCACTTTTGCTGCTCTGGGGATGAAAGTTGTTCTGGGGTGGACTTCTGGCCGGCCTTTTATGGGCATTCCCCATGTTAGATCTAACCTTATTTTTCTTTTGCTTCTTGGAAGAAAAATGAGCTTCTGGGAGAGGAGCTGTGCCTGCAGGGCGTAGGTTATGAGTGGCCAAGAGAAGTTCTCTGTTTTGCTCTGCCATCATCAGGGTGGAGTGCAATTCAGAGTACTTTGTGAACTTTCGTTCACGGTACTGTTGCATGAGGATTGCGTCCTTCTCGTGGAAGGATGTATATGTTTTTTCCAACATGCGATACTCCGAGACTTCTTCACCACACAACTTTAGGCGTGAGGTGATATTATGGAGAGCTGAGTTGTACTCAGCTACGGTCTTAAAGTCCTAAAGTCTAAGGTTTTCCCACTCATACCTTGCACGTGGGAGGATTACATCTTTTTGATGTTTATAGCGGTCCTCCAGTGCAGTCCACAATTCCTTTGGGTCTTCTACAGTGAGGTATTCGGCCTTCAGGGTCCGATCAATGTGTCTCCTGATGTAGATAATGGCTTTCGCCTTATCTATATCAGAGACTTTCACTGTAGAAACAACCACAGCAGTGTCTGCTGTATTTCCCGTACCAGTGGCCGGAGCCGATGGAAGAGGAGTTGAAATTGTGGCTAATAAGCCCTGGGCACGTAAGTGGAACTTCAGGTCCACGTGCCAGCTCAAATAATTTTTTCCGGCAGCATCTAGTACTTCGAAATCGACACTCGCTATTTTGGCCATTTTATCTATCATGTGAAAAACATGCATAAATTAAAATTAAATATTTATGCATAATCATAAATGTTACAGAGCTGATAATAAAAATACCACGGTGCTTAATAAAACAGTTCAGTCCAGAAGTTAATATGCAATCTAAAAGAAACTTGACAAACACTTCTCAATCTCAAATGCTGTGAAAAAAAAATAATAATATAGCATTTGTCATGTTATGTCACTGGAATTGATTTTGTTTGTTGAACTCTGGATATCATATTGGTCGAATCTAATTCAGCACTAAAAATTTAAGGAATTACTTACTAAACAGAATAGAATGTGCAGGTAGTCTTCCATATCACTGATCTACAGGCTAGTTACTAAACATAACATATTTGACAAAACATACACCCAAACTCCTGTAGTAATTAGAAACTTCAGAAGTAATTTTTTTTTTTCGTTTTTTTTTATGCTAAGATGAGTAGGAACAATACAAGTGAAATTATACATTCATTTTGTAGCTCCTTTTGTGGCAAAAGGAATATTGTTTTCGTACTTTTGGCCACCATGCAATGATTAAATATTTCAACAATAATTTGGTCATGGATCTAGTACAACCAAATTTACATGGATGTTCACGATCTGCAATAAGAATAATTAAAAAAAATTTAAGAAGTGTTACCAGCCTCTGGTCGGATCGACTAGGAAAAAAAGAAGGATGACGTCTAGATCTGGACGTCGATTCTCCTTGCTTCAGCAATCGTGCTGATAACGTGTTTGAAGGGAGACGAGATATTGTAGAATAGTATTTTTATTCCTCACTCTTCATCATATGGCAAGGGCCATATATATAGGGCTAATGGGCAACCCAAGGGTCATGAGTTACATAACCCAAAGGTCATGAGTTACATGATCCCAAGGGTCATGTGTAACTCATGACATAATGGTGAATAAAATGGGTTTCATAACATGTAAAACATTGTTGGAGAAAAAAATTAAATTTGTTATATATATTCAACATGGAGAATCAAATTCAACCAAACAAGAAGAATACCTCCCACCTTAACCACATGAGTTAGAAGAGATATTTGATTGTAGTTGGATACTATTCTTATTATACGTATTATACGTGCAAAGGACGTACATTTACTAGTTCAAAATAGAAAAGACGGATCCGTATCTCTTTCATATATATCACAAAGAGAAAGTGCAATCTCGACATGGGCTGAATTCTGGACAAGATCTTTATATGTATGATATGATCACAATCATCTAGGGAACCAAGGCTATTTCTCAACACTGTAGATAATACTCATATTGAACATTTGGCTAGCATACTTGTTTTCTGGTCCTCCTGGAAGGAATTAATAAATCCTTAAATTTGATAGTCAGATCTAACCAGCACATGTATGTTGATCACCAAGCCAATACAAAATTGAAACCTAACCTCCTCTCGAGCCTCGAGGTCCACGAGCCGCATTTTTTTTCGGGTTTAAAGAAAAAGGGTTCCCTAAAGTAACCATTATTTTGCAGCAGCGACAGCGAGGTCGACGAGCCTCACGAACTCCACTCCCCCCACCCGCACCAGCTATATAGTTGGCACAAGAGAAGAGACTGCGGCATAGAGAGGGGTAGAGAGAGTTATTTTTTTTCCATCGATCATGAGCTTGTCCGTGACCAAGTTGAACACTGTACTGATCACCCCCTCCGAGCCTACGCCGTCCGGCCATGATCTCCCCCTCTCCTTCGTGGATCGCTTGGTCTTCATAAATTCCTACATCGAAACGTTGCACGTTTTTGGTGAAGGGAAGGAGCCTGCGAAAGTCATAAGAGAAGCACTGGCCAAGGCCTTAGTCCCTTACTACCCGGTAGCTGGCCGAATCATCGCAGGGTCTGACGGTGGTGAGAGGAGGGTTGCTTGCACTGGGGAAGGTGTGTGGTTTGTCGAGGCATCGGCAGGCTGCACCCTCCAAGACGTCGGCTACTTTGCAAGTTATCCTCTTATGGTCGCTGACGAGCAACTCCTTCCGAGTCCTCCTCCCGGAATTTCAAAAGATGGCTTGCCTTTTATGATACAGGTATATATATGTAAGTACCTACTTTGTCTTACAACTATGAGTCTTCAAGAAATGGCAATTGTTCTTTCTTTGGGTGATTGCAGGTCACAGAATTCAAATGCGGTGGATTCACAATCGGGCTTAGATGGAGTCATGTAATGTTTGATGGGATAGGCGTCGGTCAGTTTGAAATGGCAATTGCAGAGATAGCCAGATCAGGACTCAAACAGCCTAGTCTCACTCCGTTGTGGCGCAGGGAAGCCATCCTAAGCCCACCGAATCCCCAACTTGGAACACAATCAGTTGCACCCGGCATTCCTTATACGGCTTTTGAGTTCGAATTCTGCACCGTCGACATCTCTCTAGACAGCATCAACAAATCTAAAGAGCAGTTTACAAAAGAGACGGGTGAAATATGCTCAACATTTGATGTCATAACAGCAAACCTCTGGCGGTCGCGGACGCGCGCGATCGACATGCCCTCAGACACTAGTGTCTATGTCAATTTCCCTGCAAACGTTCGCCAAGCACTGCAGAACAAGGGAACCTTGCAGGAAGGATCAGGTTACTACGGAAACTGCGCCTACGGGATCGTGGTCGAAGCACCCAGTGGTAAGATTGCAACTTGTTCGTTTTCGGAAATTGTAATGTTAATCAAAGAGGCGAAAGGGAGATTGACAACCAAGCTCTCGAGATGGTTGGAGGGTGATCCGCATGAGTTCCCGCTTCAGGTGACCCCCAACTATGAGTCGATTTACTTGACAGACTGGAGGCTGCTGGGTTCCTCGAAAGCTGACTACGGATGGGGAACGCCCAAACATATTGTGCCGTGCAGAATCGATAGTCCGGTAAACGTTTGTGTCTTTCTCAACTCACCTGCACTTGTGAGGGGTGTTCGTGTGGTTACACATTTTGTTGTGAAGGAACACCTAGAAGCCTTCCGGGGTGAAATCAGCAAGATGGCATAAGCACTTATCTTTGTTTCAGTGTGAAACTTTGTTCTTCTTTCAATCAGTTACCAAACTTGTGTTTTTTCCAAATGTGCTCTACATGCTATATTGTGTCAATAAAATAGACAAGATGGCACAATGTCACCAACTTGATATTTTTGCCTACACTTATATCCGTGCGGCGTGCAAATTTCCTACTCGAAGGCCCTTGCAAGTATTTCCGAACGGACGTAGCTAGAATGCCAGGTAATTAGAGAATAGTGAAGCAATATAATTGGAACTTGAAAGACTTCTTCTATTAACTTGGAGAATGCTTACAAGTTTCGGTGTGGTGAGGAACAAACGAGTCTCCTACTTATTTGTAAGGTCTTATAGGGCTTACATGAACCTTCTGGAAACAACATATTTCAAGAATTATTCTAGCAGTCTAAATATTTACAATAAAGTTTCTAGAACATCTAAAAGGATCATGAATCTTCAAGAAAACTTCACCATCTGAAGGATGCCGGAAGCTTCCAGCAGAATTCGATCCGTGGTGGGTTATGCAGATCCGTATCGATGGGAAAAAAATGTGCGTGACACTCTCCCCCACATATAGCGTTGACGTCCTCGTCAACCACGTCCGCTGAGAAACACCTGGACCTTGTCTTCGATCCTCCTCCCCCTCATTCTACTGTCGTTCTTAGTATGGAGTAGATGGAGTGTATGCTGAATGTTCCTTAGAGGTAGATGAAAGAGGTTTTTGAGAGGATTCCTCCTCCTCATGCTCCTGCTAGTCGCGCCCATGTTGTTGCTCATGTTGCTCCTTCTACTTCCACTACTCCTAATGCTCACGTTGCTCCTTATGTTACTGTCCTTCCGGAGGCCATCCAACACATGTTCAAGACGTTCTTCACGGACTAGATGCCAGCCAGTAGTACTAGCCACCTCTAGATACTTAGTGAGTACGTATTTTATGTACTCTTCACTGTTGTTGTATTTATGTCTGGATTGCATTGTACTATATTCGTAAAAGACTTTGTTATACTATTGTTAGTACTTTTCCAAGACTTTATTAGTACTGTACTATTATGTGGTTATTGTGATATGTTGTAGTTATTGTGATTGTTGTTGTTATTAGTGTGTTGTAGTTATATTGTAATGTGGATGCATGGATTTACGTTATACAGTTCTTTGATCATATTTGCTGTAATTTTTATGATTGCTATGATTGTTGTGTATTTTACAAGAAAAACAACAATTATATGCAGAACTTATATAGATTATCCCTTTAGCGATGTATTAGCGACAACATAAGCACAATCACTACCAGAATAAGTCATGTTAGCGACGTATTTAGCGACGCTTTACAGAAACGTCGCTATAATTTAACAATTTAGCGACGTAACTATAATACGTCGCACAACGTCACTATTAGCGACTTTCAGCGACGTATTGCGACTACTTTTTGTATGAAAAAAACATACGTCGCGGATAAGTCGGTGAACGTCGCTAATTTGACTAGTAATAGCGACGTGTACTAACGTATATGGTATGGCGTCGCTAATAGCAAATAATAGCGACGTTTACCGACGTCGCATAATGATGTCGCTAAGTTGAAAAGATAGGGCATTTGAGTTTTCATCCCCCCCAATTATTTCGAAACCCTGACCACCGAAACCCCTCCCTCCAGCCCTCGGCGACTCCGGCCCTCGGCGTTCCCCTCCCCCCTCGGCGACCCTCCCCCCGGCTCGGCGACCTTGCTTCCACCGCCGACCCCGCTCCCCCTCGCCGACCCGCTCCTCTCCGTCTCCAACTCCCCTCCGTCTCCAACTCCCCACCGGCGACCCGCTCCCCCCTCGACGACCCGCTCCTCCCCGACTAGGTAAACCCTAACCCTCTTTCGGACATGACACTTTGACACAGGACACTATGACACAGGACACGACTGGTTTCACACTTATCTCCCTCTTTCAGACACGACACTTTTCCTTTCTTTAAATTAAATTAAATTTCCTTTCTAGTTGTTATATTGAGATAAGTCTAGTATGTTACACTTTGACTCTTAGGGCTTTTGTTGCTTTAATTTCAGTTATAATTAGTAAATTATGTTGAATATACTGTAATTATAGTGCGGGCTGTATCTTGTTATTTGGGTTGGATTTGATATGTAATTTTGACATGGGGAGGCTCGGGTTCAAGGTGATGCCCTTTGTTGCTTATTGTTTTGCTTGTTTAGCTTGTGCAGTCAGCTGGATTTGATATGTAATTTCGACTAGATATCACAGCCTACAACCCCCTAAGTGCACAGTGGCTCAATCCTGCTATAGGTTTCAGTCGAGCCTAATAAATGCATGTCCTGCATCGTCACTTGAGTCACAACCTGTACCTCCTCTGTTTTGCTTACATTACTGACACCCTCGTGTGTCAGAGATGCATATCCTGCCCTTAGCTTAGACATTAGTCAATTTTTTACCTATGTTTCAGTTCAGTTATGTAACTAATAGATAGGCTAATGAACGATCCCTTTCTGAGTTTGGCCTTTGCTAGTATCAGATGTTATGGTGACACTTGGTATCGGTGGTTAAATATTGTTCAATCCTAACTTGCTTTAGTAGTATTTTGGCTCTATCCCAACTTCATTATGTTTTAATCCATTTTTTATTAGGCACCCTAGATGGTAGCAGTCGACTGATACCCTAAAAACTTCAGTATCAGAGCCTTGAATGTTGGCATCAGTTGGATTAACTTCACATTGTCCTTCATTCCCTGTACTATCAGACTAGATGTGGTTCTGTCCCTATGTTGATTGAGATCATGAGCATACATTCAATCTTTCCTAGATTGTCCTGACCATTTTAAAGTAATGACTTTACTTGATGTTGTTATGTCCAATACACTTTTGGGATCTAAATCCTTAATATATGTTGTTCAGTCGTTTAGCTAGTATACGGAAATCACTTATGTGGACCATCAACGACTTTTCGGCCTATGAAATATTATATGGATGGAGCACGCATGATCGTCTTTCATGTCCGTATTGCATGGACCGCACTAAGGCTTTCCGTTTGAAACACGGAGGCAAACCGTGCTTCTTCGATTGTTATCGACAATTCCTACCGAAGGATCATCCGTACAGGAGGAACAGGAATGCTTTTCGTGCTGGCGTTGTGGAGAAGACTAATCCGCCACCAAGGTTGCCCGGATACATGATATGGAAAGAGATAAAAGATTTACCGAGAGCTATTGAAGAGCCTGCTAAGGGATACAAGCGTGACGGATTTGGTCGCACTCATAACTGGACGAAGAGGAGTATATTCTGAGATCTGCCATATTGGAGCACCAATCTGATTAGACATAACCTTGATGTCATGCATATCAAGAAGAATGTGTTTGACAGTATAATTAATACTGTAATAGACGTAAAGGGAAAAACGAAAGACAATCCAAAGGCTAGATTGGACTTGGAAAAAATATGTAGACGTCCTGTATTGTATTTAATAGAGGAGGGGAATGGGAAGTTGAAGCAGCCTAAGGCAATTTTCTTACTGGAGAAGGAGGATAAAGTGAGACTTTGTAGGTGGATTCAAGGTCTGAAATTTCCAGACGGGTATGTTTCAAACTTGAGAAGATGCGTCGACCCCAAGGGGAACAAACTAACAGGTATGAAGAGCCATGATTGTCACGTATTCATGGAAAGGTTAATTCTGATTGCATTTTGGGAATTCTTACCCAGATTGTTTTGGATCCATTGACCGAGCTTAGCATATTCTTCAGAGATCTTTGTTCTACTAAGTTGCTCGTCGATCGTCTAGAAAAGCAGGAGAACGATATTGCGGTAACACTGTGCAAGCTCAAGAAGGTATTTTCTCCTAGATTCTTTGACTCTATGGAGCATTTGCCAACTCATCTTTTCTACGAGGCACGTATTGGAGGACCCGTCGGTTATCGGTGGATGTACCCGTTTGAGCGGCATTTGAACCACCTAAAGAGGAAGGTGAAAAATAAGGCTCGGGTCAAGGGTTCTATTTGTGAAGCCTATATTCTCGAGGAGATTACAAACTTCTGGTCGACGTATTTCAAACCTCATGTTGCTACGAATGGAATGAGGGCTCCGAAAAATGACGACGGATATCAAGAATCTAATGATGGAATACTGAAAGTATTCAATGCGTCCGGAAAGCTTTCGGGGAAAATGAAAAGATATTTGAATGACGAAGAGCTAAGGGCTACTCAGTTGTATATATTACTCAATTGCGACGAGGATGAAGTGGAGAAGCTAGAGGGGTAAGTAATTAATGATAAGTTTACGTCATCTCAATGTAATAGTATAAGCTAATATTATTATACTAATCGGCGGTTGCTTCATTGTTTTTCAGCACATATAATCATGAGTTGAGGTCGGTTAGACTCTACCTAACAGACAAAGCATTAGAACAAGAAATAAGACGTCATTTTCTTCTTGGTTGAGCGAATATTTAAGCATCTCTGTAATTACTAGTCTCTTATATTGCAACTGCGTAATAAATAACTTACTATATCTTCTTTGGTATTCAGGTCGATCGTCTAATTTTACCCGAAATTGAATTAATTAGAGACAGCTTCCTGGATCAGAGACAGCTTCCTGGATCTTGATTCCACAAAAAACAGTTATTTGTGTATCAAATCTTCGAACTACAAAAACGTCGATCCCGGAAATGATTTCTTTGGCATCTTGCGAGAGATTGTGGAGTTGACATATAATTATGGCAGAGAACCTGCAAAGATCGTGTTGTTCAAGTGTGAATGGTTTGATCTGATTGAAAACTAAGGTTGAAAAATTGACAAGCATGGTCTTGTGGATATAAACTACAAGCGTAGATATCAAGGCTACGAACCATTTGTCCTGTAACGCTCCAGAACCAGAATACTGGAGAGCGGGGACATACATAGTCAGCTACGTATATTGAAATGGAATCTACCTCGCTATACGGTCACGGCTGTCTAGATACATGAGGGTTTAACTACAAGCCATCAGTCCCTTATGGTCATGAACAAGCCTATTTCTCAATCTCAAGCAAGTAAAAGCAGTTACAAGATGTTAGAGCATCAAATATACAATAGTAAGGTATCCCATACATTACATATTTGGATGATCATGAAGCTAGTCTTACAAAGTGTGAAGGCTAGCAAGAGTTTCAGTCATACATAATCAACCCTAGGATTTGTTAATCATGCTACAGCCCGTAGGCAGACAGTAAGTAAAGTACAATACGAGCTAACACGTGCTCGTCGGCTAAACGCCTCAAAAGAATATTTTTACAATAAAGTGGGAAAACAAAAGGGAAACCCACTCGTTGCCTTGGTTACGCCTGGTGGTCACCATCTGGCTGGAAGGTAGGAAGATCCTCTGGAGCTACTCCGGTATTTGGCCATACAAAACCAGCTGGGTCAGACCCCAGAAAGAGCAAGTGCCACAAAGGAGGCTTCACTTATGAACTAAAACCTGCAATTAGCTCACAACATAATTAAATAATAAAGACTGAAAAATATAGAAAATTATGACGATATACGATGGGATAACCATGGGACTATTCGGATAACTGAGTTATAATCCTTAAACTAAACAAGGACCAGGGTTGTAACCCTTCGTCTGAACGAAACTTGGTTTCCACCATTTATCGATAAGGTAAAGCACAAGCAATCAGGTCATGTAACAATCTTGTACAGGATCAGGACAAGACTAGACTGGGTTAGACTCCATCCAATCAATCACGGCCAAGCAATGAGTACGGCTTGATACTTTAACTAACTAGGGTTATCACAGGCCTAGTTACTAGCAAGATGCAATGAGATATTCTAACAGTCACAAGCCCTGCAGACCATCCAGGTTATCCAGGTCGAATATTATGAAGGGTGCAACACATGACAGTGTGCTGGAAATGTGCCCTACTCGTCGGCAGGCTCCAAGTCTACTTGTGCGTCCAGATAACGGGATTGCATGTAGTTGGGAAATCTTTTCATGACTACTGGGTTATTCTAGTTATTAGCCTTAGTCAATTTCAGTAGGTATCCCTGAACGTGGTACTCAGGGGTCCCTGCCCTAGACATGATGCGAGACAGTATTGGTTCATATGCACAAACATAATCGTCCACGGTGTCCAGGCCATTCATTCTTGTCATGTCATGCTAGCCGTCGCAACAACATTCAATAGTTCCCATCAGGCTTGCTTGTCATGTCTTGTCAAGTCATGTCATGTCATTTCAATTCACTTGTTATACCGTACCATATACAATTATTAGTCCAATCATGTCAATCAATTCGTGATTATCAAGTTCATGACAAACAGGCATAAGAATATAAAAGGGCAACGGGGTACGCCATAGGGACTCAAAGTCTCTACGCGAGCAAGAGTACGCTAGGCCAAATAGACCCCGAGCGTAAAACAGCTCAATGCGGGCATGACCTAAGGATAAGCAGCTCTATGCGAGCAAGTGTACGCTAGGCCAAATAGACCCCGAGCGTAAAACAGCTCTACGCGGGCAAGACCTAAGGATAAACAGCTCTACGCGAGCAAGTGTACGCTAGGCCAAATAGACCCCGAGCGTAAAACAGCTCTACACGGGCAAGACCTAAGGATAAGCAGCTCTACGCGAGCAAGAGTACGCTAGGCCAAATAGACCTCGAGCGTAAAACAGCTCTACGCGGGCAAGACCTAAGGATAAGCAGCTCTACGCGAGCAAAAGTGCATGCAAGCAAGATTCCACGCGAGCAAGCGCTCTACGCGAGCAAACGCTCTACGCGAACGGAGCTCTATACGAGCAAGAGCTCTACGCGGGTAGGCACTCCACCCAAGCAGAGTAGCCCCTGCGTAGAGTTCGAATGAACTTGGCGTAGAAGTGATTACGCTAGCACGCAAATGCGTGTGCGTAATGGGTAAATAATACGCGGGCACGTAAAACGTATGCGTAAGGGGGGGTAAATGACACGCTGGCACGTAAAACGTGGACAAAAAACTAAAATCTATGCTAACACGTTTGAACATGTGCGTAGGACTTTTTCTCCCCAAGGCCGGTACAAGCAGGCGTAAAAGCTCAAGAGCTCAAGAAGGCCTCTTCTCGGTCAAGACTCGATGAAATCCAACCATTCCAAAACCAAACCTACGTAACATCAGAATGCCTTCTATATAGAATTCTTAGTTTTCTAAACCAAGCCAGTTTAGTAGACCAAACCATGAAAATGAAGGAATGCTAAAACCTAGATCTACAAAAATCCATGCATCAAAATGAGAAAAGCTAAGTTCTAAAGTAGTTTAAAATCAGGCAAGGAAGCTAAATGATTCATAAAAGCATGGTGCTCTCTTGTGATAGCAAGTTGCACTTGCCTACGGTGGTGTGGGTGGAGAAGGAGATAAGGAAGCAGAAGAGAAGAAGAGTAAATGAGTAATGAATGAAGAGAGAGAATGGTGGTTGGGTTAATAAATAAGGGATGGTAGTAGGTAGGGGTTTACATATCAACCCAAACCGAGCCCACCAAGCCGAACCCAATGCATGCCAAGGCCAGGATAAACTACATGAACCAGAAAATGCTAACTAACCCATGCCAATGCAAAACCCAAGACTAGCTAGTCAAGACAAGTCGAACCAGGATGAACCCAAAATAAACCAAGGCAAGATTAAACCTGGATCAAGCTAAGCAAGACAAGTCTAACTACGGGTCAAGATTCCGTATACGTATCCCAAAATATGTAATACGAACTATGACCGTTACAACTCTACCCACCTTAAAAGAATTATGTCCTCGAAATTTAATTAAGAGGCTAGAGAGGTAAGGGCGAGCTATATTAATCACAAGCAAGTTATACCTAAGCAATCAATCAGACAATCAATCATACAAGCAAGGAATCGAAGGCATGAGACATAAGGAAGACATTATACCTCACGAGTGAAACAGCTCGGGATATCGCAATCGGATGTCATCTTCACGTTCCCACGTTGACTCACACAAAGAGTGATGACCCCAAGCAACACGGACTAAACTAATAGTCTTGTTCTTGAGTATCTTCTCTTTCCGGTCTAATATGGATATGGGTCTCTCCTCATACGAAAGGTTGGTACCAAGAACCAATTCTGAATGATCAAGGACAGGACTTGGATCCGGGATATACCGTCGCAATTGGGATACATGGAAGACATCATGCACCTTACGCAACGACGGCAGGAGAGCGAGACGATAGGATACGTCTCCTACTCGCTCGAGGGTATCGAACGGCCCTTTATACCTAGGACTAAGCTTTCCCCGTACGCCAAAGCGAATGATGCCACGGTTAGAAGAGATCCTAAGGAATACATGGTCGCCGACGGAAAATTCGAGGGGGCACCGATGAGAATCGGCCTAATGACGTTGGCGATCTTGTACAACTCGAAGATGATCTCTGACTTGTCTGACCACCTCAATAGTCCGGGTTACCATCTCGGGACCAAGCATCTGCTTTTCTCTAACATCGTCCCATGCTAGAGGGGATTTGTACTTTCTACCATACAGTGCCTCGAACGGTGTCATCTGGATACTAGCCTGGAAACTGTTGTTGTACGAGAACTCCACCAGGTGCAGGTGATCCTCCCACGAACCACCGAAGTCGAGTGTATAAGATCTCAACATATCTTCCAAGGTTCGTATGGTATGTTCTGACTGACCATCTGTCTGCAGATGATAAGATGAGTTGAACTGGAGGTGGGTTCCCAAACTCTCTTGTAGGCTATACCAAAAGTGTAACATAAATCTTAAATCTCTGTCCGAGGTGATACTGACTGGAATACTATGAAATCTGACAATCTGCCTGAGATATATCTCTGCTAGCTGAGCCGTCGACTGACCAACTCTGAACGAAAGAAAGTGTGCCACCTTCGTGAGCCTGTATATAATAACCCAAATAGCATCTCTCCCAGCTGGGGATCTAGGTAATCCAGTCATGAAATCTATGGTTATATGCTTCTATTTCTACTCTGGAATCGACAAGGGCTGAAGAAGTCCAGCCGGTCTCTGATGCTCAGCTTTAACTTGTTGGCAAACCAAACACCGAGAGACAAACCGGGCTATCTTCCTCTTCATGCCATTCCACCAAAAGTGTTGACGGATATCACGGTACATCTTTGTGCCACCAGAATGATTGGAATACTGAGAACTGTGAGCTTCTGCCATGATTTCCTGTCTGATATCTCTACTAGGTACACAAAGACGCCTCCCATGTCGAAGTGTACCGTCCTCATGGACACATAACTCTGGTCTTCGTCCTGTCTCACACTCTGCTCTGAGCAGCTAAAGCTTAGAATCTGTTGACTGAGCTAATTTGATCCTCTCAACTATAGTGGACTGAACTTGCATACTGGCCATCATTGCCACATTGGTAGGAAGGACAACTTCTATACCCATCTTCTGAAGATCTGCTAATAACTTTGGCTGTGCTGTGAGGAAATAAACTCCGGCTCTCCTGCCCAACGCATCTGCTACAACGTTGGCCTTCCCTGGATGATACTGCAGGTTGACATCATAATCCACAAGTAGCTCTAGCCACCTTCTCTGACGCATATTGAGATCCTTCTGGGTAAAAATATACTTCAGGCTCTTGTGGTCGGTGAAAATCTCCACCTTATCTCCATACAGATAATGTCTCCAAAGCTTTAGGGCAAACACTACTGCTACCAACTCCAAGTCATGGGTTGGGTAATTTTTCTCATGATCACGAAGTTGACGTGATGCATAAGCTATTACCTTCCCATGCTGCATTAAAACATGACATCCTAAACCTCTGCCTGCAGTATCACAATATACTGAAAATCCTCCGATCCCATTTAGAAGTGTGAGAATGGGTGCCGTCATCAAACCTCGCTTCAACTTCTCAAAAGATTCCTGACATTCTGCTGTCCAAGCAAACTGCACATCCTTGCGGGTCAACTGGGTCATAGGTGCTGAAATCCGAGCAAAATTCGAAACAAATCGCTGGTAGTAGCCGCCAAGCCAAAAAAACTGTAAACCTCTGTAACTGTGCTGGGTACTGGCCACGTCTCAATGGATACTATCTTCTGGGGATCCACTTCTACCCCACCTCTAGTAATAATATGACCCAAGTACGAAATGCGATCGAGCCAGAACTCGCATTTACTGAACTTCGCATACAACTGGTGCTCTCGGAGAATCTGGAGGACAATTCTGAGATGTTGCTCATGCTCTGCTTCACTCTTGCTATTGACTAAGATGTCATCTATAAACACAATCATGAACTGATCAAGTATGGCATAAAAATACGATTCATGAGATCCATGAATACAGCCGGCGTATTGGTTGCTCCAAATAGCATAACAAGGAACTCCCAATTCCCATATCTAGATCTAAAAGCTGTCTTCGGAATGTCCTGCTCTCTGACTCTGATCTAATGGAACCCTGACTGCAAGTCAATCTTCGAGAATACTGCTGCCCCCTTGAGTTGATCAAACAAGTCATCTATCCTCGGGAGAGGGTATCTGTTCTTGATTGTTACTGAGTTCAAGGTACGATAATCTACACATAATCTGGACGTACCATCCTTCTTTTTCACAAGATGCATCAGGGCTCCCCAAGGCAATCCACTCGTACGAATGAACCCCTTGGTTCTGAGTTCTTCAATCATCTTGTATAATATCTCTAACCCTGACGGCGCCATCCTGTAGACTCTCTCCGATACTGGAGCTGTCCCTGGGATCAAGTCGATGGTAAACTCGATCTCTCGCTCTGGCGGCATTTCTGGAAGCTTCTCTGGAAAAATATCTAGAAACTCTTCGACTATCCGGGGTAACTGTACAGCTGCTACTGCCATCCGCAATACTGGAGGAGAAGGTTCAACTACGCCTCGGGAATAGAAAAACTCTGGCTCTCCTGGAATGCTAAAAACAACCTTGCCAACATAGCAGTCTATCATAGCATACTGGTTCCGTAACCAATCCATCCCTAAGACCACATCATAATCGGCCGTCGGAAATCCTATCAATCTAGCAGGGAACTCTCTACCACTAAGCACGATCCGACATAAGGAAAAAACTCTATCTACTCCCACAAGACCATTACGAGTAAGTATATTGAGCCTTACTGATAATGACTCGAGCTCCAGTCCTATCCGTGTCGTAAATCGTGCAGACATAAATGAATGCGATGCACCAGAATCAAATAATACTGATACTGGAGAGGAGTTGATAAGAATAGTACCTGCCACTACCTCACCTGGTGCCAATCCTTCTTCTACTGTCATCGCCAATGCCTGACCATGTCCTCTGGGAGCGGGTCCCCTCTGCTGATAACCTCTATGCCTGTTATGAATTAGGGCCTGGGCTTGTGCATACTGCTGGGGTTCTGCTGCTGAAATGCTTGGGACTGAGGCGGCAAGGGCCTCAGAAACTGTTGCTACTGCTGGACTGGTGCTGGTCCTCTCACCGAAGGACTAGAAAAGGTCAAAGAAGAGAAACTCCCCCTGTTCAGGAAGTTCCCAACCCTGTGGTTCGGTGCTCCACAAACCAAGCACAATCCTTGTGCTCTGCGACATTCTGCCACCGCATATCCTGGCTTCCCGTAATGTGAACATCCCACTACAGAAGAGTGCTTCTGCTGCTGAGGGTTCGTCGGAATTGAATGTTGAACCGACGTCACTGAGGCCGCCCGCCTCGGAGTTCCAATTGTCAAAGCCCTAGCTGCTGGTCCTATCCACGATCCTCTGGGAGGTATACTCGTGCCTCCTAGCTGCTCTCAATTCCGTATCAAAAGGCTGATGCTCAAACTGCTCTACTGCCAATAAAATTTCCAGGTGGAGTCCTTGCTGGAACCGCTGGGATCCATCGAACTCGGTCGCTACCAAGGTGGGAGCAAACCGACTAAGTCTCGAAAACTCGGCCGTATATCCGTCCACCGTCCTGTGCATCTGCTTCAGATTGGTGAACCTTATTTGTAGATCGTACCGAGCTACAGCATTGATGTACTTGGTCTGGAATCTCTCACAAAATACTGTCCATACAATAGGTGCCTCTAATCCAACGGCCTGTGCCGCCCACCAGCTGCGGGCAAGATCCAATAGCTATAGGCGTACTACCGCCACCTTCTCGTTCTCGGGCGTCTTTGCCGCTTCTAGAATCACTTCTGTATCCTGCAGCCATGCATCTACGGCAATCGCATCCTCACTACCGTCGAAGAAGGGAGGGTTCAAGCGCTTGAAGCTGTTGGCTGTCTGGTTCCCTTGATGACCGCCTATGTTCAGAGCATCTTGTATTGTCTGGTATAGGGCGTCGCCCCGACGATCTTGAGATGCTAGCAATATCCTGATGAGGCCCACCAAGGTGCCATCATCGGGCTCTGCAGGCTGGACTGGCTGAACTGGTGGCCCTTGACCCCCAGTAGGCATGACTCTGGAGGCTACTGCTGTATGCTGGACTTGATCTCCAGGTTGCTGCTGGCCTACGGAAGGTACTCCGCCTTGCCGATCGGTACGACCAGGAACAATGCCGCTGAAGAAGACGACACAGGGAACAATAAGGAGGACCAGGACAGATCAAAGATACAAGCGTGTGATCAGGTCAAGAATTCAGAGATTCAGAGTATACGAGTAGAGATCAAGGGCGAGTGCTAATTGAGACATCTATTCAATAAACCCTTATATATCTTGATTTACAAGATCTGCATGGGCCACCACTTAAACCATGTAATGCCCCAGAACCAGAATACTGGAGAGCAGGAGCATACACAGCCAGCTACGTATATTAAAATAGAATCCACCTCGCTATACGGTCACGGCTGTCTAGATACATGAGGATTTAACTACAAGCCATCAGTCTCTTATGGTCATGAACAAGCCTATTGTCTCAATCTCAAGCAAGTAAAAGCAGTTATAAGATGTTAGAGCATCAAATATACAATAGTAAGGCATCCCATACATTACATATTTGGATGATCATGAAGCTTGTCTTACAAAGTGTGAAGGCTAGCAAGAGTTTTAGTCATACATAATCAACCCTAGGATTTGTTAATCATGCTACAGCCCGTAGGCAGACAGTAAGTAAAGTGCAATACGAGCTAACACGTGCTCGCCGGCTAAACGCCTCAAAAGAATATTTTTAAAATAAAGTGGAAGAACAAAAGGAAAACTCACTCGTTGCCTTGGTTACGCCAGGTAGTCACCATCTGGCTGGAAGGTAGGAAGGTCTTCTGGAGCTACTCCGGTATCTGGCCATACAAAACCAGCTGGATCAAACCCCCGAAAGAGCAAGTGCCACAAAGGAGACTTCACTTAAGAACTAAAACCAGCAATTAGCACACAACATAATTAAATAATAAAGACTGGAAAATATAAAAAATCATGATGATATATGATGGGATAACCATGGGACTATTCGGATAACCGAGTTACAACCCTTAAACCAAACAAGGACCGAGGTTGTAACCCTTCGTCTGAACGGAACTTGGTTTCTACCATTTATCGATAAGGTAAAGCACAAGCAATCAGGTCATGTAACAATCTTGTACAGGATCAGGACAAGACTAGACTAGGTTAGACTCTATCCAATCAATCATGGCCAAGTAATGAGTACGGATTGATACTTTAACTAACTAGGATTATCACAAGCCTAGTTACTAGCAAGATGCAATAAGATATTCCAACAGCCACAAGCCCAGCAGACCATCCAGGTTATCCAGGTCGAATATCCGTTCATGAAGGGTACAACACAAGATAGTGTGCTGGAAATGTGCCCTACTCGTCGGCAGGCTACAAGTCCACTTGCGCGCCAAGATAACGGGATTGCCTGTAGATGGAAAATCTCTTCATGACTACTGGATTATTCTAGTTATTAGCCTTAGTCAATTTCAGTAGGTACCCTTGACCGTGGTACTCAGGGTCCCTGACCTAGACATGATGCGAGAGTATTGGTTCATATGCACAAACACAATCGTCCACGGTGTCCAGGCCATTCATTCTTGTCATGTCATGCTAGCCGTCGTAACAGCATTCAATAGTTCCTATCAGGCTTGCTTGTCATGTCTGGTCAAGTCATGTCATGTCATGTCAATTCACTTGTTATACCATGCCATGTACAATTATCAGTCCAGTCATGTCAATCAATTCGTGATTATCAAGTTCATAACAAAAAGGCGTAAGAATATAAAAGGGCAACGGGGGTACGCCATAGGGACTCAAAGTCTCTACGCGAACAAGAGTAGCTAGGCCAAATAGACCCCGAGCATAAAACAGCTCTATGCGGGCAAGACCTAAGGATAAGCAGCTCTACGCGAGCAAGAGTACGCTAGGCCAAATAGACCCCGAGCGTAAAACAGCTCTACGCGGGCAAGACCTAAGGATAAGCAGCTCTACGCGAGCAAGAGTACGCTAGGCCAAATAGACCCCGAGCGTAAAATAGCTCTACGCGGGCAAGACCTAATGATAAGCAGCTCTACGCGAGCAAGAGTACGCTAGGCCAAATAGATCCCGAGCGTAAAATAGCTCTACGAGGGAAAGACCTAAGGATAAGCAGCTCTACGCGAGCAAGAGTGCATGCAAGCAGGATTCTATGCGAGCAAGCACTCTACGCGAGCGGAGCTCTACGCGAGCAAGAGCTCTACGCGGGTAGGCACTCCACCCAAGCGGAGTAGCCCCTGCGTAGAGTTTGAATAAACTCGACGTAGAAGCGATTACACTAGCATGCAAATGCATGTGCGTAAAGGGTAAATAATACGCGGACACGTAAAACGTGTGCGTAAGGGGGGTAAATGACACGCTGGCACGTAAAACGTAGGCGTAAAACTAAAATCTACGCTAACACATTAGAACATGTGCGTAGGACTTCATCTTCTCCCCAAGGCCGGTACAAGCAGGCGTAAAAGCTCAAGAGCTCAAGAAGGCCTCATCTCGGTCAAGACTCGATGAAATCCAACCATTCCCAAACCAAACTTGCGTAACATCAGAATGCCTTCTATATAGAAGTCTTACTTTTCAAAAACAAGCCAGTTTAGTAGATCAAACCATGAAAATAAAGGAATGCTAAAACCTAGATCTACAAAAATCTATGCATCAAAATGAGAAAAGCCAAGTTCTAAAGTAGTTTAAAATCAGGCAAGGAAGCTAAATGATCCATAAAAGCATGGTGTTCTCTTGTGATAGCAAGTTGCACTTGCCTACAGTGGTGTGGGTGGAGAAGAAGATGAGGAAGAAGAAGAGAAGTGGAGTAAATGAGTAATAAATGAAGAGAGAGAATGGTGGTTGGGTTAATAAATGAGGGATGGTGGTAGGTAGGGGTTTACATATCAACCCAAACCGAGCCCAACCAAGCCGAACCCAACCGAACCCAATGCATGCTAAGGCTAGGATAAACCACATGAACCAGAAAATGCTAACTAACCCATGCCAATGCAAAACCCAAGACTAGCTAGTCAAGACAAGTCAAACCAGGATGAACCCAAAATAAACCAAGGCAAGATTAAACCAGGATCAAGCTAAGCAAGACAAGTCTAATTACGGATCGAGATTCCATATACGTATACCAAAATATGTAATACGAACTACGGGCATTACATGTCCTATCAACTCAGGCTCAGCTCTTGTATTTTACAGCTTATTCGAGACGGGGAGCAATAAAGTCTGACTGGTGGGCAGTATGCAAGACTAAAGCTAGAGATACTTTTGATGTTGATGAAAATATTTATCAGGAGGACGAGCTACCGCTTGTAACAAATAGTGTTGATGTGGACTCCATGGAAGTTACGTATTACACGACTAATATAGAAGATGTAGAATTATCCGAAGAGGAAGGCGAAGATGAAAGTGAAGATGAGAAGGAAGAGGAATATGAGGTCGAGGAAGACGAACAAGATGAATATTCTAAAGATGATTGAGAAAGATGTACTTTTATTTTTTTTTATTATGTAAAGTTGGTTATTATCTAGTCTTGGTTACTATCTGGACTTAGATATTTCTTGTAGAATATACTATCTGGACTTAGATATTTTTTGTAGAATGTACTATCTGAACTTAGATGTTTCTTGTAGAATATACTATATGGACTTAGATGTTTTTTGTAAAATGTATCATCATATGTTGTCTTGGTTATTATCTTGTCTTTATTGTACTTTCATATTTCTAGTCACTATTATTTGTTGTATCATCATATGTTGTTATTAGGTATGACAGGTCGTCACGAATCATTTCGCATGTTTCGACGTGGGAGAGGACAGGATCCTCCTTCGGTACCTCCTACTGGTACCGGCTCTGGATCCTCATCGCCGAGTACTCCTATGTATCGGACAGTACCTCCGTCTGCCATAATGCTATATGACATATTTCTTGGGACGAGTAGTTCCAGGCTTGAGACTGCTCCCGAGACTAGCGTTTCTCCTACTGATACGACGATGGAGACAGATGAGCAGATGGAGGAGGCTGAGCCGACGACCGACCAGTATCAGACAGATGATGCGTGCGCACCTCCGGAGGAGACGAGGACGGAGATCTGGGTCGACGGTACAAAGTAAGTATTTTGGTTTATTATTTTTTCTGTGTTTATCATAAATTAACTTTTCTCATAAATATAATATATCTGTATAGATATTGTCCCCCCTTGGTACATGTTTGCCATGAAATAAAAAAGAACAGAATAATTATCGGAGGACTGGACTTTTACTTCACAATACAAACTCGCTTGTACAAAGAAAGCCTAGGGACGAAAACCTAGGTACAGCAATCTAAGTACAATTATTTATTTTAGATTCTGGGGGGTGACGGTAGAGGCTCGAAAAAGCGACGGCAGCTCTGCCTTACTCCTTGGACGATCGGGTGCAGCCTTGGCTCTGTAGAAGAACTGCTGGGCGTTGATAAAGAAATGCTCTCTCTTCAGGCTCTCTGGCTCTCTATGTCTCTTTGTGGGTCTATCTCTGTATCTCTTTGTATATGTCCGTGTATTTCTGTATATCTCTGCAAGGGAATGGCACCTTGCTATTTATAAGAGTGGGGGGCTTCATTAGGGTTTACAATGATTGCCCATTCTTGAAAGTCGACGGCTAAGGATCATTGGATCTAGGCCGTTCATCGAGATTTGAGCAATAAATGTGATTGCATCAAATCTTTTGTAGGTAATTAATGCTGATTGACATAAATCCTCCTGATTTATCATACCAACCTCGGATTTCTCGACACGTGTCTTTAATTGGCTTATTTGCAAATGATCTGATTTGATCCCAATATTTTATTGGGATTTATTGAGGGATTTCGATCAATCTGATGTCACGTGCCCTGCTATCATGCCACGTGTCATAACAGCAGAAATCTGAGCCGCAGGAGAGTTGCTCCTTATTGGGCCGCATAAGGATGGCCACGTGTCGATGCTGCCTAAGAGTGGCCCCCTGACTATTTGGACCGCATGGTAATTTGAGCCGCATGAGTGTGGATGACCGCATGAGTGAACCGCATGGAGATAGTCTTCGCGAGCCGCATGGATCTAGTCTTTGTGAGCCGCATGGGGCTGGTCTTTATGAGCCTCATGGGGCTAATCTTTGTGAGCCGCATGGGGCTGATCTTCGTGAGCTGCATGGAGATGGTCTTCGTGAGTCGCATGGGGGAGTCTCCGTTTGGGCCGCATACGACTGTCCACGTGTCAAGGCCGCATGACAGTTTTTGACTCTCGGAGGATCGTGTCAGAGATTTTCTTTGCTTCCCAAGGAGTTCGTCATTATGAGGGAGTCATAATGATCTCTTTGTGTCAGAACTGTCAGAGATGTCAGCCGTCAAGGCATTTAATGCAGTAAAGGACAAACGAGAGAGCTGTTTGCGTGCCACGTGGCTCCTCTTTGAGCCGCATAGGACTTTCTTAAGCCGCATAGATCCTTGATCCGCATGGATCCTTGAGCCGCATGAATTCTCTGAGCCGCATGAGGCTCTCTAGCCGCATGGATCTTTCTTTATTATTTTCCATGCTTCTATAAGACCCCCTTCAAAGTTTTCAATTTGTAAAATTAAAATACTTTGAATAAAAAGCATGGCCATGTATTCTTCTGGCCGCATATGATGTCTCGGCCGTATTGAGTCAATCAACTGCAGGGACTTTCGGGCCGCATGAGCTCCTCGCCACGTCTGCGCATCATTAATTGCCTCAAATTCGTTTTAGTGCCGCCTTTAGGGGAGATCCCAAGGGTCGGCTCATTAAATCTTTGGCATGACTGACCAATTTCCGAGTGACAAGCCACTGGCGAGATCGAATGCCATCAAGAATCAGCCTTTCTATTTTCTTAATGCTATGATGAACTCGGGGAAATTAGAAGAGGAATACTTGAAGCCCGTATTCTTCTTTGGAGACGCCTTGACTATGAAGAACAGTCAGATTCTGGAGGTGTCAGAGAACTGGAGTTTTGTTTCTAACGAGATGGCGATCCGCATCCCCCAGATGGAGTATCACTTTTCTTTATCTTGGTTCAATATGCTCCCGTTGGACCGAAAGATGGAAGATTCTTTAACTCCTACTCGGAGTGGGATGTTCGTGGGAGACATCCATTATAACAACAGCCTGAAGTCGGTGTGCGCGGACAAGGTACACACCAGCCGTTCCGTAATGGGATTGGCTCCGGGTACCTTCTTGAATGTGCCGGGTCCCAATTTTACGTTTTCTACCGCCGACACTTTTATGAACCAACTCGCTCGGAAGGGCTCCTATACCATTGGTCGGTTGATGCTCCCCAGCTGGATACATCCGATTCCCTCTTGGACCAATCTGTCTACATGGATTTTGCAAAAGTATGAGGCCTTTCTGTGTGAGATTGGTCTTTACCATGCTATTCGGGGCACTAGCCATGGCTTGCCTATAAACAAGAGATTATTTATGTCTCTCCTGGAGATGCATAATCGCCGTACGGGAACCTTCTATACTTTCGTAGGGGAAATGGGCCTCGTGCTCCACGAAATGTATGCGGTCTCCAAGCTTCCTTGGGGGGACGAAGCTTTTGAGGTGTATACTCCCACGAACGAGGAGTTCGAAGAGTTGGAAAAGCGGCATCCAGGCTTCGTAGCTCTTTATTAAGAGATATTGTGCCATTATAGCACATGTCATCAAATAGCCAAAAAGGAGAACAGCTCGGAAGGGAATGCCCCTCATACCAAAGACTGGGTGCGCTACCTCCTCACAACGGATGCTTCAGGTCAAGTTACTCCTCGCCGTCCTCAATCCGGGGAGGCGGTGAAAGCCTTAGTGTCGTCATCTAAGAGGGTGGCCACCTCTAGTGACAGATTCGGGAGTCAGACCGACTCCTTCGGTTATTTTTATCAGAACACCCAAGAATTGTCGGAAAAGGCGCTCCTGGCGGGATTCTTAATAATATGGTTACGAAACTTTGTAGTCTCGGGTGGAGCTGGTTCTATCGAGAGGATCAATCGCAATTTCATCCTTCCGACTGTGAAGTTAGTTTTGCGAGTCCGGCTAGCTCTCCTCCCGACCATGGTGTGCAGTATACACCGTGGCCTTCGCACTTTCATATCCAAGGTTATTGCTCGTGATGTGACAAAAGATTTTGAACGGACCGAGTTGCCCTATCATTATTTGATGGGGTGGCTATTGATGCATTATCTGTCTTTGATGAGACAGGGCTCTGAAGACGGCGTAACTGATGACGACGCTTTTATCTTCTGCTATCGTAATGAGTCTTGGGAATTCGAGACCATACGTGCTTGCCGGATGGCATTGGCGAGGGCAGACATGTACAACATTTTCGTATCTGTCCCTCGTTTTACTGATGAGGAAATAGCGGCTGTCCATCTTGACGGTATTGGCCCCCCTCAACTTCTGGACGGTCAGATGCTTCTGTGGCTGCGAAATATTCGCCCTTCACATCTGGTGTATTGCAACCGTAATACTGTCTTTCTGGAGCCTTATCTGCCGAGCAGGTTCGCCCAGCAATTTGGATATAGTCAGCTTCTTCTAGACTGCCCCAGTTCTTGTCTAGGCTTTGAAGGTAGCCTTCTTGACGGCATCCGGGCCTGACATTACTATGACACATTCCATACCCGTACCGTTTTCTCAGTTCCTGCTATCAAGGCGTCGGTAGAGATCTTATATATGGCGGCTCTGTACCACGTCATGGCGAACAAGCCCCCTGTCGGTTTTAACCCGGGTATCAGTTTCATCGTTGGTACTGGTCTGGATGAGGGTTCCCAGGGGGCCAAGACAAGGAAGAGGAAGAACAAAGTCGAAGTGCCGGATTCGGACTCCGCTGCTGCAGATGACGAAGGCGACGAGCCCGATGAAGATGATTCTTCCTTTTCGGTGGTAGATGTAGGGGCAAATCTGCCGCCTGTTTTACCAGATGAGATGATGGTAGATCAGCCATCCGTTGCACCCGGCCCTTCATGGAAGCGTAGCAGGCAACTTTCTCCTGTGGCGGCATTCTCCGCTCTCGAAAACTGGCTGCGACCAGACACCGCGGGCTAACTATCAAGGAAAGAGACGAAGAAATCGACCCCGTATCAGAGGTAAATAAGTTACCACCGGTCCTTCCTTTCTTCTAGTTTTGATTTTAATCATCTTCTTTCCCACTTGTAGGCGTCAGATGAAGAGGACTCTCGAGTTGCAGAGATCGTGACCCGGGATGACGGGGGCTCCGGTGAGCCCGCCCCTGAAATTGTTAAATTCTGTCAAGGTGATGCTGATCGAGTTGCCTCTCCCTCTGAGGTGGCTGGGTCAGAGGAGCTGGCCCAATTTAATTTGGAGATCGCGGGTGAGGAGACCCTGCCAGCTGCGGACGAGCTGCAACCTCGATGCTCCTCTCCCGGTAAGATAAGTCGAATTTTAACCTGCGATGAGGCCTATCGGCTCTATGATCACATCCTCCGGGTCACGTCGATTGATCATTGTCCTGGACATGCAGGTCCTGCCTCTCCAGTGCCGAGGATGGACTTTGTTGAGACAGACTCTGCTGAAGGGGCACTGGCAGAGAGGGGCGTACCTCCTCCCCCTCTTGCTCGTCTTGATGGTCCTCCCGTGGGCTCGAGTTCGACAAGTCCGTTGATGGGATAATCGGGGCACGGGACGATGGTCCTCGTGTCTTCCTCTGCTCGGGCGGCCCAGAGAGTCGACCTCTCCGCCCTGCCAAGCGTTCAGGCTCTTCGGGTGGCAGAGGAAGAGTTGGCCGCAATCAGTGCCTAGTTCTGTTCGAAAGTCGCCCCCCTGGTGGAAAGTTTTAGCACCACTCCTTCGATACTGTCGGCCACGCTTCCTCTGACGCCGTCCTCTACAGAGGTATTGGACGAATCGTTACAGGACATGGTCGACAGCTTTTGCCGTCACTTAAAAAGGGAGATAGAAGCTGCTGTGGACAGAGGGACCTCCTTCGTCTTGTCCCGGCAATGCACCCAGGGTCAAATTGATATCCTTAAGGCCCTTCCTGGTAGGGTAGGGGTGGCTGCACTCCTGGAGGCGAAATTGCTGGAGACTGATCAGCTGGTGGCCCAACTTCAGGGACTGCGGCAGGTCGATCTATCTGCCACTATAGATCAGGAGCGTGGCTCCCTCACAACTGCTATAGAGAAGGCGAGGGCTGCTCAGGATAAAACCAGGCCGGCCGTACTGGAGGATCTCCGTACTCTGTCTGACCGATATGATCAATTGAGCCATGAGAGTGAAGATGTTACAGCTCGGGAAGCGATTGCCTCCCATAGGATTACTGAAATGTGGGAGCAGATCCTTGAGCTCCAAAGGAAGTTAACTTTCTTTGAGTCTGAGCTTGAGGCTGCCCGGATCGACAGAGGGCTGATTATCCAGGAGGCTGATAATGTCAATAAAGCTTCGGCTGACTTGGAAGTGGCTCTGAAAAAGTTGGATGACGACTGGCGGACACTCATGGACCTAGATAATGGGGAACGGTTGTTCCAGGAGGCTGAACGCAGGGCTAGACAGAAGGTTGAGCGGGGTACTGCCTTGGTGAGAAACTGCCTCTTGGAATTGTGTAATGCCGAACTACAGTCAGCCTCTTCTTGTTTCTGTTTTTTATTTTCTTTTTTTTTAGAGGGACGTGGTCCCAAAACATGTAATGCTTTTTTCGTCTTTCAAATAAAGAGTACTTTCCATTCTACCCTTCATTTGTATTGCTTGTTTGTGTCTGTGGTATTGTGGTGATGTGTGCCCCATATGGGGGACTTGCTTGTGGACCTGTTACCCCTGGCATACCTTGGTTTTAGGTATGGGTAACAAGTTTGATTGGGGATACCTAGAACGGTTCCACGGCAAGGTGGTCGTGGGTGTTCAGGGTATCGGAAGATAGAGTGCTATGGAGTAGCTGGGCTCCCGGGGCATGATGAGGAATGGTGGGCCTGTACTAAGAGACTTAGCAAAGGACATTTGTGGGCCTATTATCCTTGGCGTACCCCGACTTAGGATACGGATAATAGGATGAAGGGGAACCGACATACTTACTCAGAGGTTATGAGGACATGGCAAGTACGAGGGTTTTACTGTGGAGTCTTCTTACTCAGAGGTAATGAGGACATGGCAGGAGTGGACTCAACGAAGGATATTTATGGTCAATAGAGGACATTTGTGGTCAACAGAGGACATTTGTGGTCAATAGAGGATATTTGTGGACCTATTACCCTTGGCGTACCCTGGTTCAGGGTACGGATAATAAGACGTGAGAGAACCAACATACTTACTGAGAGGTAATGAGGACATGGTAAGTACGGAGGTTTTACCGTAGAGTCTTCCTGCTCAGAGGTAATGAAAATATGGCAGGAGTGGACTCAGCGAAGAATATTTGTGGACCTATTATCCTTGGCGTACTCCGGTTGTGGGTACAGATAATAACTCGAAAGGGAATCATCATACTTACTCAGAGGTAATGAGGACATGACAGGAGTGGGCTCAATGAAGGAGGGTACATAGAACGACTCAGAGGTAATGAGGACATGGAAGTTCTATGTAAAGGGGTGATTTGTTTTTGGCGGAAGTAAAACGACTCAGAGGTAATGAGAACATGGCCATTTTGGAAATTTGTGGATCTGTTACCCTTTTTGTGCACTGGAGTGCGGGTAGTGGATCATGAGGGAGGATCTCTTCCAGGAATAAAGTTCATAGGTATGGTCATATATGACTTACTATCTGAAAGAGTGACCGAAATGTGAGTTCAGAGGTACCTGCGGGTACATGACTCGATAATCTGGAATATTGTGGATATGAGTTCAGTGGTACCAGCGGGTACATGACTCGATAATCTGGAATGAGTGGTTGTGAGTTCAGCGGCACCAGAGGATACATGACTCGGTAATCTGGAATACTGTGAAAGTGAGTTCAGCGGCACCAGCGGGTACATGACTCAATGATCTGGAGTACTGTGAAAGTGAGTTCAGCGGCACCGGCAGGTACATGACTCAATGATCTAGAAAATGTCATTTAGACATAATATTTCTTGAGGAACTTGTCGTTGACGGGCAACATGAGCAAGTCTCCATTTTGTTTTGCGAGGCGATAAGCACCGTTGGAGAATACAGCCATAATGATAAATAGACCTTCCCATTTTGGCTGGACCTTGCCGGCGGTCTTGTGAGTCATGACCATCGACCTTCGGACTGCCAGAACGAGATCGCCCAATTAGAATGTTCTGATTTTAAACTTCTTGTTGAAGGCTCCAGAGATGCGTGCTTGGTATAGTTCAATCCTTTGCTGAGCCAGGAGGCACTTTTCATCTAAGGCCTCTAACTCTTGTAGTCGGCGTCGGTAGTTATCATCCGTTGTCAATTGATAAGTGAGAGCGACGCAGAGTGAGGGTATTTGAGTCTCCAATAGGAGAACCGCCTCACACCCATATACCGGGGAGAATGGTGTGTTCCCTGTGGCCGTTCGAACTGTGGTACGATACGCCCATAGGCATTCACCAAGCTTCTCGTTCCAGTCGCATTTATTGGACGACACGAACTTCTTGAGTAACTTGATAATGGTTTTGTTGAATGCTTCTGCGAACCCATTTGCTGCTGGATTGTATGACGTCGAAGCAATATTCTGGATGCGGTATTTGTCGCAGAATCGATAGAAGGTGTGGCTTGCAAACTGCGGACCATTATCGTGGATGATCTTTCGGGACAGTCTAAAGCGATAGATGATGTGATGCTTAAGGAAGCTGATCACGTTTGAAGTCTTGACTTCTGCAAGCGGGACAGCTTCCGCCCATTTGGAGAAGTAATCTGTGATTGCGAGTATGAAGCGATATCCTCGGGAGGAAGATGGAGTAATTGGACCAATAATATCCATCCCCATGCTTCGAATGGCCAGGACGCCACGGTCGGATGTAGAAATTCGGATGGTTGATGGATGAAGTCCGCGTGGACTTGGCAGGCTTTGCACTTTCTGGCATAGTCTATCGCATCTGCTACCATCGTGGACCAGTAGTAGCCATTTCAGCGATGACGGTCTTGCAATTTAGGGCCAGGCTGATGGGCCCCGCAGACACCATCGTGAGCTTCTCGTACGGCTTCTTTGGCTTCTACGTTCGACAGACACCGAAGCAATAATCCATCATAGGATCGGTGATACAGCATCTTCGTCTCTGTATCGTAGAAGAATCTGAAAGAACGCCTTCTGACGGAAGTAGCTTCCTTTGGGTTCTCGGGCAGGATGTCGTAGACTACGAAGTCAATGAATGGTTGTCTCCAATCTGGGACATCATCGATTGTCTGGGCAGAATAACTCGCCACGAATTGAACGTTGTTCTTGGGGCAGACCAGTTCGTGGCCTATCACATCCACTGATTGATGAGTATGATTCAGAACCGCTAGGGAAGCGGCTAGGCCTGCTAAGGCATCGGCTTCGATATTTCGGAGTCTGGGAATATGCTCGATGAAGAACCCTTCGAACGACGAGATGATGTCAATCGCTATTTTGTGATAGGGGATCATGTCTTCGTGGCGGACGTCGTATGAGCCCCGGATCTGATTGACGATTAACTGAGAATCGCCGTATGCTTCAAGGTATTCTACCCCCAGCTCTCTCGCAAGTTGGAGGCCAATGACCAAAGCGTTGTACTCAGCCACATTGTTAGAGCAGGGTTCTGTGAGAGAGTAAGCGCGGTTAATCACCAATCCGGAAGGAGAAACCAGCACCACCCCGACTCCGACGATGATGTTGCCCTTGGGTCCAGTTCTCGAAGCACCGTCGAAGAACATTCGCCATATATTATCATGAGAGATTGCATGCGAGTCGGCGACCTTATCTGGGATTTCTTCATATATTCTGGAGGACTCTGAGCCCGGGTGGGCTGCCAAAAAGTCTGCCAGAGCTTGACCTTTGACAGCCTTTTGTGGGACGAAGATCATATGATAAGGGGACAGCAATTTTGCCCATGTAGCGAGGCGAGAGTTGAGTGCCCCTGGTTTAGTCATAAGGACTCTGAGAGGGTTGACTCGTAAGATCACATGTATTGTTTGTCCGGTAACATAGTGCCGTATCTTCTGAATGGCGAACACCAGGGCAAGGCATTCCTTCTCCACAGCGATGTATCGGTGCTCTGGCCCAATCATCATTTGACTGAGGTAATATATGGCTTGTTTATGGCCTGCATCGTTGTTTTGTGCCAGCAGAGCCTCAAGAGAATGTTTCATTGCTCGTACGTAGAGCAGGAATAGTTTTCCAGCAACCGGGGCCACCAGGACTGGAGGGTTTGACAAATATTCTTTGATGCTATCGAAGGCACGCTGACATTCTTCGTCCCATACGAATGAGACGCCTTTCTTTATGAGATGGGTGAATGGTCGACATCGCCCGGAGAGGTTGGAAATGAACCTCCTGATGTAAGCTAGCCTCCCTTGAAGGCCTCTGAGTTCGTGGAGATTTCTCGGGGGACCCGTCTCCATAATTGCTTTTGTCTTCTCAGGGTCTACATGGATACCCTGGGCGGTGATGATAAAGCCCAAGAACTTCCCGCTGGATACACCCAGGAAGGATTTTATGGGGTTCATTTTCAAATTGTGCACTCGCATCAGGTCGAATACCGTCCTCAGATCCTGCAGATGGTCTCCCTTACAGCGACTTTTGACGACGATATCATCAACATAGCACTCCACCATCTTACGTAAGTGGTCTCTGAAGATGATACTCATGGCTCTTTGATATGTGGCGCCGGCATTCTTCAAACCGAAAGGCATGGCTGTGTAGCAGTATGTGCCAATTGGTGTTCGGAATGATGTATGCTTTTCGTCGTCAGAAGACATCTTGATTTGGTTGTACCCCGAGAAGTCATCCATGAATGACATACGTTCGAAGCCGCAAGTGTTGTCAATCATGATGTCTGTGATAGAGAGAGGGAATTCATCTTTGGGGCATGCCTCGTTCAGATTGCGGAAGTCGATACATATTCGAATCTTTCCATTCTTCTTGAGGACGGGTACTATGTTGGCGACCCAATCAGGGTGTTGCTCCTCACGAATGAAGCCGCTGGCTATCAGTTTGTTGACTTCAATTTCGATCGCATCCATGATGCCCGGGTGGAAGCGTCGCTGTTGTTGCTTGACTGGCTTTGCATCTGGCCGAATATTGAGTTTATGAAGAGCAATATCGGGATTTAACCCCGGTATGTCCTCATAGCTCCAGGCGAACACATCAATGTATTCTTTGACAAGTTCCAGCAGCGATTCTCGCTCTTCGTCTGTCAGGCTTTTACTGACGAAGATTGGTTTTGGAGAAGATTCGCTGCCGAGGTCGACCTGTATAACCTCATCTTCAGTAGGAGGTTCTCTCTGTTCGAACCGCTTTTCCCATTGTGCATCCAACGGTTGGCCCACGGCTCTAGCTCGAGGATTTCTAAAATGTTTTCATCTTCTTCATAAGCGTCGGCGAATGCCATATTGACTGACAGGACTTGTCTGAATACGTCTCCGATACTGGTATCCGAGTCAGAAGTTGGTGACCCGGTTGAATGTGAATGCTAGTCACATTCTTTATCTGAACTCTCAGGGGTCGTCGTGGGTGTTATATACCCTAATCTACATCGAGTTTTGCTATAGTAGTCCCGTGGTTTGCCTGCCGGATAGGTGGCTTCAAAGGTAATCGTCGTCCGGTGCCGTAGTTCAAGCCTAGCGTCGTCTCCAGATCATACCCCTGTTTTTGCATGAGATATTTGAATTGGGGGCTATAAAGATACAGAGGCAGTCTCCCAGCATCTGATTCAAGGTCGACCTCTTCTATAGTGAAGGGATGCGGATCGTCTTTCCGGTCGAAGATGATTGGATGGTCCCCTCCCTCGATTATGCGGTAAGCATCTTCCACTGGAGTAAGCTGGATTGAGGTGTATACATTTGTCACCTGTGTGTGTAGGTGAGTGCCTATACCGTGTTCCATAGCGTACATTGTACAAAGCTTATCAAGCTCGAGGTAATTCAAAGATAGCCCTTTATTGATAAAGTAAGGTATCTTTTCTAGCGGGATTACATCATCTGCGGAGGGAACATCAGTATGGGCAGCCACATACTTGGCTAGCTCCGGTTCCTCTTCGGCTACCCCCTGCGTAAATGAATACTGAGAGGACGACCTGGGCAGCTTGATCGTCAGGGGTTCAGCTGGTGGGGCAGAACGTGGAGTTATTGGCAGACTAGCGACCCCTAGCTTGGTACTCGATGCTAGGCGGGGAGTGGTTGGTTCGCTAGAGGTTCCATGCCTTGCATCGGGGTGACGACCCTTCTTGGGAAGGCGTATCGTCATTGGCTTGTCGGAGGAATTGAGCTTCTCCGTTTACGGCTGGCCGACTCTCGGCAGCCTGATTGTCAGTGGCTCCGTTGTGGGTCTTGGCACTTGGCCAGACCTTGGCAGCCGGATTATCATTTGCTCTTCTTGTGCCGAGAGGCTGATTGCGTCCTTACGTAGAGTGGCTGTAAGGAGTGCGGACTTGCCAGGTTTGCAAGCTTGGAGATGGATCGTCAGAGGCTCTTCTGATCCTGTGGCTGTCTCGGTACGAGTTTGTACATCTCCTTCACCAAGGTGCCTCTTGGACTTTTCGTACAGGCAGGAGTTTGAGTAGTAGAATTCGACGCCTATGAAGGGATCGATATCAGCAAATTCTGTCCTCACGAAGCCGTGTTTATCGACATACTTGAAGCATTGGTGCAGCATAGAAGGCACGATCATATAATCGTGTATCCAAGGGTGCCCCAATAGGATGTTGTAAGAAGTGTCTGCATCTATAACGTAACAGGTGACTTCCGACTGAGATCGCCAATCTGACACTTCAGACGAATCTTTCCAATTGGGTAGCTCTTGTCCGAATTGAAACCGCTGATGGCAGTGCTTGTAGGCATCAGGCGATGCATAGGGATACGGAGATGATGTAACAGACCCTTCGGGATAATGCTTATGGAGGAGCCAGGATCGATGTGCATCTGATCCACCTTTACGTCGCCGATGTATCCAGTGTAGTACATCGGGCGATCGTGCAGGTTGGTTTTGATGAGCATGTCCTGCGGAGTAAAGACAATATTAGGCATCGCTCCCGTACAAGTGCTGTCTTGGAGATTTGCAGGCGGGCTCTCTCCCTGTGAGGTTGACCTGAGCCAGGTACGCATCGACATTTTGGAGTGCATCGCTCAAAGCCGCGCGAACATCCTTTGAAAGTCTCAGAAGCTCGTATAATGACAACTTGGCCGGTGTGTTGGTCAATTACGCTAAGATGTCTTAGTTGTAGGACCTCTCCAGCCCCTGCGGTGCCTCTTTTCGGAGGGATTTGTCAAAGCGAGTCTCCTTCGGCCTAGGCTTGTCGGTCGTCGGAGGCTGAACCGGTCCCGGAGCGTCAGTTGTAGCGGGCTGATGACCTTCAGCCGAGTTGTCAGCCACGGGTTGGGATTGTGTCCCAGACCGAGTGATGACGGCTGTAGCTTCTTCGATATTTGCCGAGATTGTGCGGCAGTACCTGACTTTTCTACTCTTCTTCTTACAAATGGAAGATGGTGTGGGCTGAGTTACTTCTGATACCAAGTCTAGATGGACCCACATGACCACCCCTCGTGATGTGGTAAGAGGCACTAGGCCGGCAGCCTGATCTCGGGGAGGTGGAAGATTAGCAATCTCCATTATCGCCAGAGGGATGGGGACCACACTGTCTTGAGTTTCTGTCAGAAGGAAGCTGCCGAATTATACCGACACCATATTGGCTGCCACTGTTACCTCCTCGAAATCGATGGCCAGAGCGTTCGAATCGATGAGATTTTGGATGTACCGTTTTAGTTGGTAGCAGTCGTGTGTAGCATGGTGGATGTAGCGATGGTAATGGCAGTACTTTGGATTCTCTATTTCCGTCGACCGAGGTTCTCGTCTTGGTAGAGGAAGCTGAATTCTCTCTCCTTGTATGAGCATGTCCAAGATGGGCTTTACGTGACCGTCTTCGAAGGAGTAAGTGATTTGCGGCCACTGTTTGTCTGCCGACTTTGGCTCAGGTTTCTGTGCTGTGTCGGCCACCATAGCCTGCTTGCCCTTGTTGTCCCGATTGTTGGTGGAGCTACCCCCATTGTTGGTGTTGGCGTTGGGACGCCTGCCCTTGTCCTCTCCCTCTGAGATGTGTAATCCCAGTTGGCGAGCCTTCTTCAGTCGTTCTTCGGCACTTGTGGCACTAATGATAAACGTCTTCTAGTCCTTGAATTGACTTTCGTCCATCCAGAGACTGATTGTTGGAAGCAGTCTCTTTTGGCAAATTTTAATCAAGGAGGAATCCGGATTTCCAGACGGCAACTTCATTGCGGTTTGGCAAAACCGCTCGATATAGTTCCTCGTGAGCTCTTTCTCTCCTTGGACGACGTCCATGAGAGTGGACATTGTGATGTCCTGCCCTACTTCGTAGAATCTCTCCAAGAACATGTGCTTAAAGCCGACGAAGGAGTGGATGCAATTGTCTGGCAGATTACGATACCAGTCGAAGGCGACTCCTTCCAATGCCCCGATGAATAATCGAGTGAGGATGGCATCATCATGGGACAGATGGTCAGTAGTGACCTCGAAGTAAGTGATGTACCGACTTGCGGAGGTCTTGCCATCATAAGGATTGATATTGAACGGCTTATATCTTGGCGGGAAGGGGACATCCCTCCATGCAGCAGGGTATGGTTGCCGTATTCTGAGGTCTTGAGAGTTTTCTCGAGCGTGAAACATGGCTCGGAGCTCCTGGACCTCTCTTCTCGCTTCTCGGGCCTCATCCACGGCGGTGGGGGCCGTTACTTCAGGAGGATTGTTGCCCGAATTTGGTGCCGCTGAATTCGAGTCCGCATTGACCGTAGGACCCGCGCTTGTTTGGCCAGGCGTCCCTCCTTACAGAGTTGGAAGGGCTGCTTTGATCTTGTCCACAGACTTGACCAAGGCAAGCAGTATGGCCTCCAGAGTGTCGATGCGTTGGCGATCACTGGAACCCCCTTGGCTGCTGTCCGTCATGAACACCATCTTTTCATGAGAAGAGATGGACGGAGCAGTGGAGGAAGCGCCCTCCGAATCATACCCCTGTAGAAAGAAGTCATTGGGGTATGTGGGAATGTTCTCCTCTGGTTCGGACTCAGAAGGAACAGTACCCCCAGTTTCTGAGTTCGTCTCGTCGTGGGAATTGTGGACGTCCTCGGGGACGTCGGGGTTCGCTGCATCTGATGGGAGAGTTGTTTCCCCCAGCTCGTCTTCTTGGAACATCGGATTATCGTGGATGTTCTGAGGAGTGCTACCCCCAGTCTCAGCAACCCCCAGTGGTGTGGACGACGAATCTCCCACTGTAGCAGATTTCATCTTAGAACGAGTACCTTAGAAAGCTCCGGTAGTGGGCACTCGCTTAGACGACAGTCTCTTAGTCATAGTGGTTGATATCTTCTGGCTAGGAGCACTGGTCTTCTTTCCTCTCCCATCGGCGAGGACTTTCTGAGCAGAGGTGCCGGAGACGACGGAAAGTGCCTCGTCTTCTGAAAACGGTTGTTACAGTCTTTGAAAGACGGACTGCCGGTCTTCTCGTACCGTCGCGCTATTGCAGCAGCAGTTGACGATGACTTGGGTACAGTGACGTCCGTGGAAGGACTCTTTGCACCCCGATGCATCTTTTTTTTCTTTGCGTTTGTGGAGGATGGCCTCACGCAAGTCAGATGGGTCTGGATCGACCATGTTTGCTCCTTGGATTTCGGAAGACTTTTGGGAACCTCTCTGTCCGTTTGCCGCTGGGGGCTGGACTCGAGTGGTTCTGTACAACTTCCCATCTGAGGCCCGCATAACGGTATGCGGGACGCTCGGATGGTCAGAGGTCGGATCAGCGGATCGAGCTTGCCAAGCTCGCGCTGCCCTAGACGTCTTCGCTCTAGTACGTAAGGGCACATAGTAGGAAGAGTCTAAGTGATACTGGAGAGAGTCAGACATGTCTTCTTGGGAGCACAAGAGATCAGGACCATAAGAGAGGCGGTCGAAGACAGAGCCGCGTGGAGTAGGCGTCATGCGGCTGTCATCAATAATCTTCATGCGGCTGGCAGGCGTAGCCGCATAGGTTTTCTTCATGCGGCCGAATTTTGCAGCCGCATGTGTTTTCTTCATGCGGCTGGATGATCTGGCCGTATAGACTTTCTTCATGCGGCTGGCAGATTCACCCGCATGAGCCTCCTGCATGTGGTTGGCGGATTTGGCCACAGGAGTGTTCGGCTTCTTCTTGGGGCGCATAGAATCACTCTTTGTCCCTGCAAGTCCAGCATCGTAGTGCTTTCCTCTGCCAGACTTGGGGACAGCAGAGTCCTCTACGGCTTGAAGTGGAGCCGTATGAGAGTCGCCTTCACCGTCTTGTGTAGCAGAAAGTACCCTGTCCAGAGCTTATGGAGGGGCAAACGATTTTGGTCTCTACTCGCAGCGAACTTTCTTTGTGCGGGTTCGCTTCTGGACCGGGCCAGCACTTCCTTCAGAGAGCATTTCTTCAAACGTCTGTTGGTCGAAGCGGACGACCATCTTCTGTTACGTGGAGCCAAGTTTGGCTGCATCCGATTGCATCACCAACTCCTCAGCCGTGGAGAAGTTTGTCCCCAGCAGAGTCGCCATCGTGTTTGCCATGAAATATAAAAGAACAGAACAATTATCGGAGGACTGGACTTTTACTTCATAATACAAACTCGCTTGTACAAAGAAAGCCTAGGGACGAAAACCTAGGTACAGCAATCTAAGTACAATTGTTTATTTTAGATTCTGGAGGGTGACGGTAGAGGCTTGGAAAAGCGACGGCAGCTCTGCCTTACTCCTTGGACGATCGGGTGCAGCCTTGGCTCTGTAGAAGAACTGCTGGGCGTTGATAAAGAAATGCTCTCTCTTCAGGCTCTCTATGTCTCTCTTTATGTCTCTATGTGGGTCTATCTCTGTATCTCTCTGTATATGTCCGTGTATTTTTGTATATCTCTGCAAGGGAATGGCACCTTGCTAATTATAAGAGTGGGGGGCTTCATTAGGGTTTACAATGATTGCCCATTCTTGAAAGTCGACGGCTAAGGATCATTGGATCTGGGCCGTTCATCGAGATTTGAGCAATAAATGTGATTGCATCAAATCTTTTATAGGTAATTAATGCTGATTGACATAAATCCTCCTGATTTATCATGTCAACCTCGGATTTCTCAACACGTGTCTTTAATTGGCTTATTTACAAATGATCTGATTTGATCCCAATATTTCATTGGGATTTGTTGAGGGATTTCGATCAATCTAATGTCACGTGCCCTGCAATTATGCCACGTGTCATAACAGCAGAAATCTGAGCCGCAGGAGAGTTGCTCCTTATTGGGCCGCATAAGGATGGCCACGTGTCGAGGCTGCCTAAGAGTGGCCCCCTGACTATTTGGACCGCATGGTAATTTGAGCCGCATGAGTGTGGATGACCGCATGAGTGAACGGCATGGAGATAGTTTTCGCGAGCCGTATGGATCTAATCTTCGTGAGCCGCATGGGGCTGGTCTTCGTGAGCCGCATGGGGCTGATCTTCGTGAGCCGCATGGGGCAGGTCTTCGTGAGCCGCATGGGAGAGTCTCCATTTGGGCCGCATACGACTGTCCATGTGTCAAGGCCGCATGACAGTTTCTGACTCTCGGGGGATCGTGTCAGAGATTTTTTTTGCTTCCTAAGGAGTTCGTCATTATGAGGGAGTCATAATGATCTCCTTGTGTCAAAACTGTCAGAGATGTCAGCCGTCAAGGCATTTAATGCAGTAAAGGATAAACGAGAGAGCTGTTTGCGTGCCACGTGGCTCCTCTTTGTGCCGCATAGGACTTTCTTGAGCCGTATAGATCCTTGATCCGTATGGATCCTTGAGCCGCATGAATTCTTTGAGCTGCATGGGGCTCTCTGGCTGCATGCATCTTTTTTTATTATTTTCCATGCTTCTACAGTACAGAGACGCCTAGGCCACTTATTGAGGAGTAATTATGGTGGTCCTTGGATAAACTACTCTGATGCTCCGGACGAGAGAAAGGCCTACTGGTTTGCACGCTTCAAGGTTAAAATATATTTGTTTTAACATGAATCATATAATTTATGCATATTATATATAACTGATAAATATTTGGTTTGCACTCTTCTAGGCTATGTTTTTTATCCATCGTACCGGGCTGAGCTGATCGAGAAAATATTTCCTACCGTCGCTGCTAAGCTAATCCGCGACGCTATTAATGATCAGAAGACTCGTGATCGTGCCGAAAAGCCGATCCAAGGTTGGATCACCCCTGATCAGTAGACTGCGATAAAGGCTCGATTCGACGAGCCAAGGTATAAGAAAAAGTCTGAGAAGGCCAAGGCGGCTAGAAAGCAGGGATTAAAGTGGTGCGGGAAGCTTATTGACGAGAGGGCCGAGAAGGCCGATGTAGGTATTACAATTCTATTTATTAATTTTAATACTTCGTGTTAGTTTTGATATAACTTAGTAAATATGCATGCAAATAAATATTCATGTAGTTAGTAATAATAAGTACATTAGACATTAGGAGTTATAGAGTATCAATGCTTTCTAGGCCGAGTTTCAACGGCTTAAGGAGCGGGCGGCTGCTAGTGTACCTGCTGCGGGAGAGGCCGGTACTTCCTCGCAGCCCGCTCCAGCTCCATCGGAGGACGAGCTGTGGATGACCGCCGCTGGTGGTCTCCACAGGGGTACGTACTACGGTACGGGATCCTATAGCGTCCTAGTTGTGACATAGTCCTCTAGGACCTCTCATGCTATTATGTATGGCCCAAATCCCTCCCAGGAGTCTGCCCGAGTCCAGCAGATGGTGGAGTCTGTCCGTGACGAGCTGTTGCAACAAATCCAGGAGCAGCACCATACGGACGATACTGCGCTCCTAGCACGATTGGATACGCTCGACCTGTAATGCCTGTGGTTCGTATTGTGTATCTTAGTATACGTATACATAATTTGACCCGTATTGTATGTCTATCTGCTTGATTATTCTAGCATTTCATTGATTGATTTATTCTTGGGTTGGTTCGGCTTGGCTTGGTTCATCATGAACCAAAGGTGAACCCTCCTACTTACCACCACCCTCCTTATTTAATCCATTCCCCTCATTCTCTCTCTTCATTTACTTCTTCTCCTCCACCATTACTTCTTTAACCACCAGGAGAGTGAGAGAGAGAGCTTAGGCAAGTGCATCTTGCTTCATAGGGGAACTCAAGATTTATTGTGCCATTTTCTTCCTTGCAACATTCTAAGACTCTTTAGTGCTTGGCATTTTCAATTTCCATGGCTAAACTCTTCTAGATCTAAGTTTATTTTATTTTCGGATTTCTTGGGTTTTGATCTACTTAGCTTTGTTATTTCTAAGTTTTGATGGTTCCATATTGTAGAGCATTTCGTTCTGCCCCAATTTGACCTATGGAAGTTCGGATTTGGACTCCGAATGAAGGGTTTTTGGAGCTTGAAAGTTTGGATTCATGGTGTTCTTCTTCTCGGGTCAGTGAAAAAAAAAACAGTACAGCAGTATAGCTGTCCTGGCCGCATAGAAATACTTGACCGTATGAGTCTTCATGCGGCAAGCATTTTCAGCCGCATAAGGCCATGGGCAGCAACCCTGCCGCATGGCTCTGCCCTTGATTCAGTCGCATGAGAGGGCTTGGCCCTTAGCCGCATAAGCACTTGCCTTTCCAGCCGCATAAAGTCGCATTCTTCCACCCGCATAAGGCCTTGCCATCCCGCTGTCGCATGAGCCCCCTTCCTTCCCCAGCCGCATGCACCTACCCTCATCCCAGCCGCATGAGCGTGCAGTCCCAGCCGCATAGGGCGCAGTCTTTCCGCTGCCACATATGACTTGACCCCCCGCGAGCCGCATGTGGCCCGTTCTTTCAGCCGCATGTGCTAGCTCCTAACGGCCGCATATGCCCTGCATCCTCCAGCCGCATACGCCCATTCTTCAAGTCGCATTAGCCTGCAGCTGCAGGAGCTTGGTTTTCCTTAGCTGTCTAACTCCTTCCGAGTCCTTGTCCTCTTTCCTCATTTTGTTATTATTATTATGTTGGACTGTCTCATTTATACTCAGGTTTTAACCCTTATAGAATACTTGTACTATACAAGTTCTGCATATGAACCATAGTTTGACAGTGTCCCGCCATGGCGCACTCTTGACAAGAAAACTGACACGATATATCTCGTCATGCGGGTATGACAGCTACCCTGACATGACAAGTGTAAATGATCTGGACACCGTGGCGATTGCGTTTGTATAAATAAACTGGTACTGTCTTGCATCATGTCTAGGATAGGAATCCCTGAGTACCACGGTCAGGGATACCTACAGTAATCGACTAAGGCTAATAACTAAAATAATTTAGTAGACATGAAGAGATTCCTAGCTACAGGCAATCCCGTTATCTGGGCGTATTCAGTGGACTTGTAGCCTACCGACGAGTAGGGCACATTTCCAGCACACAGTCATGTGGTACACCCTTCATAAATGGACATTCGACCCGGATAACCGGATGGTCAGCAAGGCTTGTGGCAGTTGAAGATAATCTCATTACATCTTGCTAGTAACAAGGCCTGTGATAACCCTAGTTAGTTAAGCGTATCAAGACGTACTTCTTGATTGGCCGTGATTGATTGAATGGAGTTTATTTCAGCTTAGTCTTATCTTGATCCTGTACCAGACTGTGACATGACACGATTGATTGTGCCTGTCTCAACAATAAATGATCAGGGGTCCAGTTCTGTTCAGGCGATCCTTGTTTGGTTTAATGGTTGTTACCTGGCTTCCGGAGCAGTTCTGTGTCCTCTCTTCGTTTATTGTCTTAGTGTACCCCATGCCATGCTCGTCATGTTTTACTTCACTTCAACCGTATGATTTATTACTTATGCTGACCTTAACAATAAAGATCAGGGGTCCAGTTCTGTTCAGGCGAAGGGTTACAACCCCGGTCCTTGTTTGGTTTAAGGGTTGTAACCTGGCTTCCGGAGCTGTTCTGTGTCCTCTCTTCGTTTATTATCTTTACTGTACCAATAGTATTTGAGACGAGTTTCTAATTAGGTAAAGGATTACAACCCCGGTCCTTGTTTGGTTTAAGGGTTGTGACCTGGCTACTTGAATGGTTTCTTCGTACTCAGTTTACTGTGGTTATCCCTATTATTATCATTTCTTTATTTATTATCTTTTATATTCTATTGGGTTATGCTGGTTTTAGTTCCTAAATAAAGCCTCCTTTATGGCACTTGCTCTTTCTGGGGTCTGACCCAGCTGGTTTTGTATGGCCAGATATCGGAGCAGCTCCAGAGGATCTACCTGTCTTCTAGCCAGATGGTGACCACCAGGCGTAACCCTAGCAACGAGTGGCTTTCTTTTGTCCTCCCACTTTATTGTAGAAATTATTCTTTTGAGGCATTTAGCCGACGAGCACTTGTTAGCTCAGTTGTACCTTTATTTACTGTCTGCCTACGGGCTGTGACATGATTAACAGTTCCTAAGGTTGATCATGTATGACTAAACTCTTGCTAGTCCTGACATTTTGTAACGACTAGCTTCATGATCAGCTGAATATGTAATGTTTGGGATGCCTTACTATTGTATATTTGGTGATCTTACATCTTGTAACACTTACTTACTTTCTTGTGATTGAGATACTAGGCTTGTTCATGACCATAAGAGACTGTTGGCTTGTAGTTAAACCCTCATGTATCTAGACAGCCGTGACCGTATAGCGAGGTGGGTTGTACTTCAATATACGTAGCTGGCTATGTTTGCCCCCGCTCTCCAGTATTCTGGTTCTGGGGTATGACATGGTTTAAGTGGTGGCCCATGCAGGTCTTGTATATCAAGATATATGAGGGTTTACCGAATAGATGTCTCAATCAGTATTCGCCCATGATCTCTGCTCGTATCTTTAAATCTGGACATGATCACATGCTTGTATCGTTGATCTATGCTGGTCTTTCCTTATTGTTTCCTATGTCATCTTCTTCAGCGGCATTGTTCCTGGACCTACCGATCAGTAAGGCAGAGCATCTTCCGCGGACCAGCAGCAACCTGGAGATCAAGCCCAACATTCAGGAGTAGTCTCCAGAGTCATGTCTACCGAAGGGGAACCACCAATTCAGCTCGTCCAGCCTGTAGAGCCTGATGATGGCACTTTGGTGGGTCTCATCAGGTCCCTATTAGCTTTCCAGGATCGTCGCGGAGATGCCTTGTACCAGGCGGTGGCAGATGCTTTGACCAGAGGAGGTCATCAGGGTAACAGCACGGCCAACAGCTTTAAGCGCTTGAACCCCCCTTCTTTGACGACAGTGAAGATACGATCGCTGCAGATGCATGGCTTCAGGACACATAGGTGATTCTAGAAGCAGCCAGGACTCCAGAGAATAAGAAGGTGGCCGTGGTGCGCCTACAGCTATTGGATCTTGTCCGCAGCTGGTGGATGGCACAGGCCGATGGATTAGTGGCCCCTATTTCATGGGCAGTATTCAGGAAGAGATTCCAGACCAAGTATTTTAATGCTGTAGTTCGGTATGATCTACAGACGAGGTCCACTAATCTGAAGCAGATGGGCAGGACGGTCGATGGATATGCGGCCGAGTTCTCCAGGCTTAGTCGGTTTGCTCCCACCTTGGTGGCGACCGAGTTCGAAAGAGCCCAACGGTTCCAGCAGGGGCTCCACCTGGAGATTTTGTTGGCAGTTGAGCAGTTTAAGCATCAGACTTTTGATGCAGTATTGAGAGCGGCTCGGAGGTACGAGTATACCTCCCAGAGGATCGTGGATAGGGCCGGAGGTCGGAAGAGATCTCACAGCCAGATGAATCAGTCATCAACACCAGCCCCGACAGCCAGGGCTTTGACCGTTGGAGCTCCAAGACGGACGGCCTCAGTAACGTCGGTTCAGCATTCCACCCCGATGCACCCTCAATAGCAGAAGCAGAAGCAGTCTTCCGCAGTGGGATGTTCACAATGCGGGAAGCCAGGGCACGTGGTGTCAGAGTGTCGCAGAGCACAGGGTTTGTGCTTGGTTTGTGGTGCCCCGGACCACAGGGTTGGGAACTGCCCGAATAGGGAGAGTTTATCAGCCTTTTCTAGTCCTTCAGTTAGAGGACCAGCACCAGTCCAACAGTAGCAGCAGCTGCAGTACCCGTTCCCGAGGCCGTTGTCGACGCAGGCCCGGGCATTCCAGCAGCAGAGACCGCAGCAGTATGCCCAAGCCTAAGCCCTGATCCAGAGCAGACAGAGGAATTTTCAGCAGAGGAGACCCGCACCCAGAGGACATGGTCAAGTACTGGCCTTGACTATGGAGAAGAAAGAATAGCACCAGGTGAGGTAGTGGCAGGTACTATTCTCGTCAACACCTTTCCAGCTTCAGTATTATTTAATTCGGGTACCTCGTATTCATTTATGTCTGCACGATTCGCGACACGGATAGGATTGGAGCCCGAGTCATTATCAGTAAGGCTCAATTTACTTATTGGTAACGGACTTGTGGGAGTAGATAGAGTATTTTCCTCGTGTCAGATCGTAGTTAGCGGTAGAGAGTTTCCCGCTAGATTGATAGAGTTCTCGATGGCCGATTATGATGTGGTCTTAGGGATGGATTGGTTGAGGGACCAGTATGCTAGGATAGACTGCCATATTGGCAGGGTTATTTTTAGCATTCCAGGTGAGCCGAAGTTTTTCTTCTCCCGAGGCGAAGTTGAACCTTCTCCTCCAGTGTTGCGGATGGCAGTAGCAGTAGTACAGTTACCTCGTATAGTCGAAGAGTTTTCAGATATTTTCCCAGAAGAGCTTCTAGGGATGCCGCTAGAGCGAGAGATCGAGTTTACCATCGACTTGCTTCCCGGGGTAGCCCCAGTATCAGAGAGAGTCTACAGGATGGCACCGTCAGAGCTAGAGATATTGTACAAGATGATTGAAGAACGCAGAACCAACGGATTCATTCGTGCTAGTGGATCGCCTTGGGGAGCCCCGATGCTTCTTGTGAAAAAGAAAGATGGTACGTCCAGATTATGTATAGACTATCGCACCTTGAAGTCAGTGACAATCAAGAACAGATACCCTCTTCCGAGGATAGATGACTTGTTTGATCAACTCAAGGGGGCAGCAGTATTCTCGAAGATCGACTTGCGGCCAGGATACCATCAGATCAGAGTCAGAGAGCAGGACATCCCGAAGATAGCTTTTAGGTCGAGATATGAGCATTAGGAGTTCCTTATGATGCCATTTGGAGCCACCAATGCGCCGGCCGTATTCATGGACCTCATGAATCGTATCTTCATGCCTTATTTGGATCAGTTCGTGATTGTGTTCCTAGACGACATCGTGGTCTACAGCAAGAGTGAGGCGGAGCATGAGCAGCATCTTCGTGTGGTTCTTCAGATTTTCAGAGAGCACCAATTGTATGCCAAGTTCAGTAAATGCGAGTTCTGGCTCGATCGCATTTCGTACTTAGGTCATATCATCACCCGAGAAGGAGTTGAAGTGGATCCCCAGAAGATCGTGGCTATTGAGTCATGGCCAGTGCCTAGCACAGTTGCAGAAGTTTGCAGTTTCCTTGGCTTATCCGGCTACTACCGGTGATTTATTTCAGACTTTGCTCGAATTTTAGCGCCATTAACCCGGTTGACCCGCAAGGGTGTGCAGTTTGCTTGGACAACAGAGTGCCAGAATTCTTTTAAGAAGTTGAAGCGAGGCTTGATGACGGCTCCTATTCTCATGCTTCCAGATACAACCGGAGGATTCTCAGTGTATTGTGATGCTTCGGGCAGAGGTTTAGGATGTGTTCTGATACAGCATGGGAAGGTAATAGCTTATGCATCACGACAACTTCGTGATCATGAGAGAAATTACCCAACCCATGACTTGGAGCTGGCAGCAGTAGTGTTTGTACTTAAGTTGTGGAGGCACTACTTGTATGGAGATAGGATGGAGATTTTCACCGACCACAAGAGCCTGAAATATGTTTTTACCCAGAAGGATCTTAACATGCGTCAGAGGAGGTGGCTGGAGCTACCTGTGGATTATGATGTTAATTTGTAGTATCATCCTAGGAAGGCCAATGTTGTTGCAGATGCATTGAGCAGGAGAGCTGGAGTTTATTTTCTTACAGCGCAGTCGGAGTTATTAGCCAATCTTCAAAAGATGGGAATAGAAGTTTTCCTCCCTTCCAGTGTGGCATTGATGGCCAGCATGCAGGTTCAGTCCAGTATAGTCGAGAGGATCTGGATGGCACAGTCAGTAGATTCCAAGCTTTAGCGACTCAGAGCAGAGTGTGAGGCAGGACGAAGACCAGAGTTATGCGTTCATGAAGACGGTACACTTCGACGTGGTAAGCGTCTTTGTGTACCCAGTGGAGATATCAGACAGGAGATCATGGCAGAGGACCACAGTTTACAGTATTCCATTCATCCCGGTGGCACGAAGATGTACCGTGATATCCGTCAGAACTTTTGGTGGAATGGCATGAAGAGGGAGATAGCCCGGTTTGTCTCTCGTTGTTTAGTTTGTCAACAAGTTAAAGCTGAACATCAGAGGCCAGCTGGACTACTTCAACCATTGCCAATTCCAGAGTGGAAGTGGGAGCATATAACCATAGATTTCATGACTGGATTACCTAGATCCCCAGCTGGTCGAGATGCTATTTGGGTTATAGTTGACCGGCTCACGAAGGTGGCTCACTTTCTTCCGTTCAGAGTTGGTCAGTCGACGGCTCAGCTAGCAGGAATGTATTTCCGATAGATTGTCAGATTGTACGGTGTATCAGTCAGTATCATCTCTGACTGAGATTCAAGATTTAAGTCGTGCTTTTGGCGTAGCCTGCAAGAGAGTTTAGGAACTCGCCTCCAATTCAGCTCAGCATATCACCCGCAGACTGATGGTCAGTCGAAACGCACGATCCAGACTCTTGAAGACATGTTGAGATCTTGTACGCTCAACTTCGGTGGTTCATGGGAAGACCACCTGCACCTGGTGGAGTTCTCGTACAACAATAGTTTCCATACTAGTATCCAGATGGCACCGTTCGTGGCACTGTATGGTAGGAAGTGTAAATCTCCGCTAGCTTGGGATGATGTTGGGGAGAGGCAGATGCTCGGTCCAAAAATGATTGCTCAGACCGTTGACGTGGTCGGGAGAGTCAGGGATCATCTTCGAGTTGCCCAAGATCGCCAGCGTCATTGGGCCGATTCTCATCGGCGTCCCTTTGAATTTTCTGTCGGTGACCATGTATTCCTGAGGATTTTGCCTAACCGTGACGTCATTCGTTTTGATGTACGGGAAAAGGTTAGTCCTAGGTATATAGGATCGTTCGATATTCTGGAGCGAGTAGGAGATGTGTCCTATCGTCTCGCTCTTCCGCCGTTATTGTATGAGGTACATGACGTATTTCATGTATCCCAACTGCGACGGTATATCTCGAACCCGAGCCACATCCTGGATCATTCGGAATTGGTTGTTGGTACCAATCTTTCGTATGAGGAGAGGCCCGTGTCTATATTGGACCGGAGAGATAAGACACTCAAGAACAAGACTATCAAGTTAGTCCGAGTTGCTTGGGGTCATCACTCTTTGGGTGAGTCAACATGGGAGCGTGAGGATGATATCCGATCACGATATCCTGACCTGTTTGATTCGTGAGGTATAATATCCTTCTTATGCCTTACACCCTTAGTTCCTTGCTTGAATGAATGATTGATTGCCTAGTTATAACTTGCTTGTGATTAGTATAGCTTGCTCTTGTCCCTCTAGCCTCTTAATTAAATTTCGAGGACGGAATTCTTTTAAGGTGGGTAGAGTTGTAATGCATGTGGTTCGTATTGCGTATCTTGGTATACGTATACGTAATTTGACCCGTATTGCATGTCTCTCTGCTTGATTATTCTAGCATTTCATTGATTGATTTATTCTTGGGTTGGTTCGGCTTGGCTTGGTTCATCATGAAGCAAAGGTGAACCGTCCTACCTACCACCACCCTCCTTATTTAATCTATTCTCTTCATTCTCTCTCTTCATTTACTTCTTCTCCTCCACCATTACTTCTTCAACCACCAGGAGAGTGAGAGAGAGAGAGAGCTTAGGCAAGTGCATCTTGCTTCATGGAAGAACTCAAGATTTATTATTCTATTTTATTCCTTGCAACATTCTAAGACTCTTTAGTGCTTGGCATTTTCAATTTCCATGGCTAAACTCTTCTAGATCTAAGTTTATTTTATTTTCAGATTTATTGGGTTTTGATCTACTTAGCTTTGTTATTTCTAAGTTTTGATGGTTCCATATTGTAGAGCATTTCGTTCTGCCCCAATTCGACCTATGGAAGTTCGGATTTGGACTCCGGATGAAGGGTTTATGGAGCTTGGAAGTTTGGATTCATGGTGTTCTTCTTCTCGGATAAGTGAAGAAGAACAGTACAGCCGTATAGCTGTCCTGGCTGCATGGAAATACTTGACCGCATGAGTCTTCATGCGGCAAGCATTTTCAGCCGCATAAGGCCATGGGCAGCAACCCTGCCGCATGGCTCTATCCTTGATTCAGTGGCATGAGAGGGCTTGGCCCTTAGCCGCATAAGCACTTGCCTTTCCAGCCGCATAAAGCCACATTCTTCCAGCCGCATAAGGCCTTGCCATCCCGCTGCCGCATGAGCCCCCTTCCTTCCCCAGCCGCATGCACCTACCCTCATCCCAGCAGCATGAGCGCGCAGTCCCAGCCGCATAGGGCTTAGTCTTCCCGCTGCCGCATATGACTTGACCCCTCGCGAGCCGCATGTGGCCCGTTCTTTCAGCCGCATGCGCTAGCTCCTAATGGCCGCATATGCCCTGCATCCTCCAGCCGCATACGCCCATTCTTCTAGCCGCATGAGCCTGCAGCCGCTGGAGCTTGGTTTCCCTTAGCTGTCTAACTCCTTCCGAGTCCTTGTCCTCTTTCCTCATTTTGTTATTATTATTATGTTGGACTGTCTCATTTATACTCAGGTTCTAACCCTTATAGAATACTTGTACTATATAAGTTCTACACATGAACCATGGCATGACAGTGGCCCGCCAAAACTGACACGATACATCTCGTCATGCGGGTATGACAGCTACCCTGACATGACAAGTGTGAATGATCTGGACACCGTGGCGATTGCATTTGTATAAATAAACTGGTACTGTCTTGCATCATGTCTAGGATAGGAATCCCTGAGTACCACGGTCAGGAATACCTACAGTAATCGACTAAGGCTAATAACTAGAATAATTCAGTAGACAAGAAGAGATTCCCAGCTACAGGCAATCCCGTTATCCGGGCGCATTCAGTGGACTTGTTGCCTACCGACGAGTAGGGCACATTTCTAGCACACATTCATGTGGTGCACCCTTCATAAATGGACATTCGACCCAGATAATCGGATGGTATGCAGGACTTGTGGCTGTTGGGGATAATCTTATTGCATCTTGCTAGTAACAAGGCCTGTGATAACCCTAGTTAGTTAAGCGTATCAAGCCGTACTTCTTGATTGGTCGTGATTGATTGAATGGAGTTTATTCCAGCTTAGTCTTATCTTGATCCTGTACCAGACTGTGACATGACACGATTAATTGTGCCTGTCTCAACAATAAATGATCAGGGGTCCAGTTCTGTTCAAGCGAAGGGTTACAACCCCGGTCCATGTTTGGTTTAAGGGTTGTAACCTGGCTTCCGGAGCAGTTCTGTGTCCTCTTTTCGTTTATTGTCTTAGTGTACCCCATGCCATGCTCCTCATGTTTTACTTTACTTCAACCGTATGATTTATTACTTATGCTCGCCTTAACAATAAAGATCAGGGGTCCAGTTCTGTTCAGGCGAAGGGTTACAACCCCGGTCCTTGTTTGGTTTAAGAGTTGTAACCTGGCTTCTGGAGCAGTTATGTGTCCTCTCTTCGTTTATTATCTTTACTGTACCAATAGTATTTGAGACGGGTTTCTATTCAGGTGAAGGGTTACAACCCCGATCCTTATTTGGTTTAAGGGTTGTGACCTGGCTACTTGAATGGTTTCCTCATACTCAGTTTACTGTGGTTATCCCTATTATTATCAGTTCTTTATTTATTATCTTTTATATTCTATTGGGTTATACTGGTTTTAGTTCCTAAGTGAAGTCTCCTTTGTGGTACTTGCTCTTTCTGGGGTCTGACCCAGCTGGTTTTGTATGGCCAGATATCGGAGCAGCTCCAGAGGATCTACCTGTCTTCCAGCCAGATGGTGACCACCAGGCGTAACCCTGGCAACGAGTGGGTTTCTTTTGTCCTCCCACTTTATTGTAAAAATTATTCTTTTGAGGCGTTTAGCCGACGAGCACTTGTTAGCTCAGTTGTACCTTTATTTACTGTCTGCCTACGGGCTGTGACATGATTAACAGATCCTAAGGTTGATCATGTATGACTAAACTCTTGCTAGTCCTGACATTTTGTAACGACTAGCTTCATGATCAGCTAAATATATAATGTTTGGGATGCCTTACTATTGTATATTTGGTGATCTTACATCTTGTAACACTTACTTACTTGCTTGTGATTGAGACATTAGGCTTGTTCATGACCATAAGAGACTGTTGGCTTGTAGTTAAACCCTCATGTATCTAGACAGCCGTAACCGTATAGCGAGGTGGATTGCACTTCAATATACGTAGCTGGCTATGTCTGCCCCCGCTCTCCAGTATTCTGGTTCTGGGACGTGATACGACTGCAGCATTATAGAGCTCAGGGATATGACTGAGAGGACAGAGTAGGGCATCACTGATCTTAGAGCATCGATAGAGCGCAGATTGACGGATTTGCAGGCATCACAGCTGTCCATGGGCGAGAGGCTGACGTTGATGCAGGATTCGATGGTTGATAGCAGTACGAGGCTGTTATCTACCATGGATTCATACCACAGCGTCTAGCAGCATTGGAGCGTTATTGTCCTCCGGGTGCACCTTTATCATCGTCGACTCCGCCTTTTTTATCGACACCGACTCCACCGGCGTCACTACCTTCTTCATCGGTGATGATTTCACGGGAGAATGTCATGCCCCGCTCCCGAATAATCAGATACGGGTCGATACATGCCCGGTCTACACTGTCGTTGACAGCGGTAGTGAGCCATCTAGTCATCAATAACAAGAATAATCTCATCACAGCATCTAATCTCGGAATCTACACTAACCATCACAGCAATCCACTATCCAGCAGTTATTACAGCCTTTACATGAATGACCGGGTACAAAGCCGGTAATAAAAAAGTAAGGCTAACACTAGGCCTGCTATATCCATACAAAGCAAGAAAATCCTATACATCAATCTATCTACATCCCGGAAATATAGTCCCGTCTCTCGGTAGCATCAGGAGTGTGCTCCACTGCTGGGCCATCCATCTGTAATGCATAGTCGTCTAGAGGATCACCTGTAATCAACAGTCCAGTCAGGATAGAGCAAAGCACAATATACTCAATATAACTCACCATGGAAGATCAATAGAATGGTACAATATAGCAAGTAGAACTGAACAGAGAAACAATGGAATAAAATATAAATATGCACTAACTATGTGTACATGTGCAATTGGACGTTATCAACATGTGGGGACTAATATATAATCAGGCATATAAAATATGCTATCAGTCACGCAATAATCAGGCATGTCTAATGACAATGCTATCAGCCACGCAATAATCAGACATGTCTGACGACAATGCTATCGGTCACGCACGAAATGGACTCAGGCATACAGAGTATGCTATCAGGCAATGTTTGTCCAATATTAGTCCATCACATGTCTCTAGAACGTCCCCCACCCAACACGAGAAACAATGCAAGCAATAAAGTAAGAACAAGTAAAACAATGACACGATGATAATGTGTGTGTGCTATGTATGCAATGATGATAATACTGAGTATATGCACTTGCCTTGACTTCCGGGGTTTTCTCCAAGTCTTCCAGAATTACCTAGGAAATAGAAAAACAGGTCTTAGAATTTATTAAGACTAATCCCTAGATCTATCCAAATACCAAGACTTATTATCACTCACTTAGCAACCTACTCATACTCTAAAATGATCCCTGGCTCATAAAGTGAATATCACTGAATAAGAACCACCCCAAGGTTGGCCCACTTGACATGCTCACTTAGCTACACCAAACTACAACATCATTATTCATCAACTATATCCAAATTAACTTCTAATGACCCAACTTCATAATCCTAACTAATAACCATTGCTTAACAATTTAACTTACTACTAATAATCAACTCCTCAGCCCAGCTATAATAGTCCATAGACTTGGCCCATTTCCCAGATACAATCCATGGGCTCATAGGTCTACTGTTCCTAATTCAACTCATAGGGAACAGTTCAGATTCAAACGGCTACAGAATAAATACTAATATCGGCTAATACTAAGATCTAAACCCAACAAGAACACACAATTCCTAGTAGCTATACCAGTGTCAATCGATCCATGTGTCTGACCTCCTCCCGTGTCTCGTGTCCACCACTGCTGGACACTCACACGAATCAAGTTCGACACCTGGTAGCACGGTCTCGACACTGGTCTCGACACACTCTCATTCAATCCTGACAGAGCACCCCCTATAATATCAACTAATCATTAGAATGGATCAAGAATTATACCTGAGTCTCTTCAACGGTCCAACACAAGAGTGCAGTGTCCAATGACAGTGTCCCCGAGTCCGCAGCTCACCAATACGTCCTTCTAGGCATTTCGACGAACAGATCATGTGCGAGAACAGAGGAAGCAATTATGAGTTCAATTTGAACCGATTCAACTCCAAATTTGGAGAAAGTACAAAGATTTGAGTCTAAAGTCACACTAATACAATTCTCCAATCAGAATAGAACGAATCGATCGGTCGATCACAATAACCAACTCAACTGAAACAGAGGATTCGAAACTCATTCAAAAGGTTTTGAAATCACCACTAACAATTTATTGTACAGGAGAACAAGGAGACTTACCAGTAACTCTAATGAAGTAACGATCCTCAACTAGAGCTCGCCGTCGTCATCGAAGCTGCGTACGAGCTGATCAATGGAGAGATGAAGCCGACGATGTGGAATGGATGTCGTTGCTGTGCTGCTGGACCCGCTTTGATCGACAATAGCTCACTTCGCACTTGCTCGTTACTGCACTTCTATCAGCACCGCTGCGTCGCCATGGCTACGAGCTGCGGAGCTCTGAGAAAGAAGAAGAAGGAAAGGATCGGTTGAACTTTTGGCAGGGCTTCGCCGTTCCATAAGTGATGAAGAAGAAGGAAGGCTGGGTCTTATTTATAGGCGGGCGTGGTCAGGCGGTTGGCCGGGCACCTGACCGACGGTTGGGCGGGCAACGACCGTTACAATCCGACGGTCGGAGAGAGTTTGGTCGTTGATGATCAACGGTTGAGATGAAGTAGGTAGTTAGGCAGTTAGGGGAAGAAGCTTCTAGAGAACCCTAGAATTCTTGGTCACCGTCGTCGTCCACTGCAGCGGAGGGAAATGGAGGGAAATGGTGAAAGAAGAAAGGATTTTGAATTTATAGCTATTGAGTGACTATCGGGTTTGGGTTTAGAGGGTCCGAGTCGGTGGACTGGATCCGGATCCAATATGGATCCGCCCGAAGGGTGTTGGGCTCAGCGGCTGGGCTGACCTAATGGGCTGGAAAATATATAGGAAAAATAGTTGTTTTAAGAAGAGTGATTATTGGGTCAGCTGGCCCATTGAATTGGGTGAAACCCAAGGAACAATTAGTATAAAGTAAAATTAGGAATAATAGAAATAGTTTAGAAATAGTTAATTAGAATAATTATTAACTAAAAAGGATGGAAAATATTCATTTATTTATGAATAATGGAGTTACAAATCTCTCCCCCTTGAAAAATTTCGTCCTCGAAATTTCCAGGATAGAGCGATCCATCAAGCCTCAAAGAGATAGGGGTATTTCTCCCTCATCTTATCCTCTCTCTCCCTGGTGGACTCCCCAGGAGAGTGATGCCTCCAAGCAACTCTGACTAGCTGAATAGTCTGATGTCGTAGCCTTTTCTTCCTGCAGTCCAGTATCTCGACCGGCTGCTCTGAATAAGTGAGAGTAGGCCCCACTTCTAGCTCTGAGTGGTCAACCACATGACTGGGATCCGCTACATACCTCCGAAGCTGTGAAATATGGAATACATTGTGTATTCCCTCCAGGTTGGATGGTAAGGCCAATCTGTAAGCAACTGCTCCTACTTTGCTTAGAATCTCAAACGGTCCAATGAATCTCGGACTCAGCTTCCCGCCTCTACCAAACCTGATAACTTCTCGAGTCGGTGAGATCCGTAGGAACACAAGATCTCCTGTTGCAAACTCCAGGGGTCTTCGACTGCTGTCTGCCCAGTGCTTTTGTCTATCCTGTGCAACCCTCAGATGATCTCGAATCTGTCTGACTTTGTCTGCAGCCTCCATAATCATCTCTGGTCCCAATAATGGTCTCTCTCCAACATCATCCCATGATAATGGTGTGCGACATCTGCGACCATACAATGCCTCAAATGGGGTCATTCTAATGCTGGCATGATGACTATTGTTGTAAGCAAACTCTACTAGATGCAGATGGTCCTCCCAAGATCCTCCAAAGTCCAGCGCATAAGTCCTCAACATATCCTCCAGTGTCTGTATGGTCCTCTCTGAATGCCCATCCGTCTGAGGATGGTATGCCGTGCTGAACTTGAGGTGTGTACCAAGACTCCTTTGTAGACTCATCCAAAAATAAGAAGTGAATCTGCTATCTCTATCTGAGACAATACTAACTGGAACTCCATGGATCCTCACTATCTGTCTCATATATAGATCTGCCAGCTTCTCTGTAGTCAACCCCACTCTGAAAGGAATAAAGTATGCTGACTTGGTCAATCTGTCCACTATGACCCAGTTGGCATCCTTCCCACTCGGAGAGTAGGGTAATCCCGAGACAAAGTCCATGGTGATATGTTCCCATTTCCACTCAGGAATGGACAAAGGCTGCAATAATCCTTCCGGTCTCTGCCGTTCTGTCTTGACTTGCTGACAGACTAGGCATCTGGAAACGAATCTGGCCACTTCTCGTTTCATTCCATACCACCAGACGATCTCTCGAAGGTCTTTGTACATCTTAGTGGATCCTGGATGCATAGAATACTGTGACTGATGAGCCTCTTACTTGATTTCCTCTCTCAAGCTTCCTTTGGGCACACACAACTGAGTACCGTGCCTCAAAGTACCATCTTCTGCAATGGTAAAGTCATCTAGTAGTCCTGCTCGGACCTGCTTCCGGATACATCGAAGTCCCTCATCATGAAACTGGGTCTCCTTAATCTTCTCTATCAATCCAGACTGTACCTGCATGCTCATGAGCTGTCCCTCAATCCCTGGTATAACAATTTCTATCCCCAAGCTCTCCAAGTCCTCAAGAAGATGTCTGTCCATAGTCAGCATCATAGCCATCGGATATCTGCTGAGTGCATCTACTACAATATTGGCCTTTCCTGGGTGATACTGAAGGTCAGTGTCGAAGTCCTTCATCAGTTCAAGCCACCTCCTCTGTCTCATGTTCAACTCTTTCTGAGTGAAGACGTACTTCACACTTTTGTGATCTTTGAATATCTCCACTCTCTCTCCATAAAGATAATGCTTCCACAATTTTAGAGCAAAGATGACCGTTGCAAGTTCCAGGTCTTGGGTAGGGTAGTTTTTCTCATGGGGTCTCAGCTACCTTGATGCATAAGCTATTACCCGCTTGTTCTGTTCCAAGACACAACACAAGCCTTTCCCTGAAGCATCACTGTATATGGTAAACCCTCCTGATCCTGATGGTAGTGCTAAAATCGGAGCTGAAGTCAATCTGTTCTTCAGTTCTTCGAATGCTGCCTGACATGCATCTGTCCAGACGAACTCCTCATCTTTTCTGGTAAGCCTAGTCATGGGTTCTGCGATCTTGGCAAAGTCCTGTACGAACTTTCTGTAGTACCCTGCTAGGCCTAGAAAACTCCTGATCTTCGCAACTGTGCTGGGCGTAGTCCATGCCTTCACTGCTTCTACCTTCTTGGGGTCCACTGCGATGCCCTCTCATGTCACTACATGTCCCAGGAACTCAACCTTGTCCAGGAAAAACTCACATTTTGAAAGTTTTCCATACAATTTCTCCTTCCTCAAAGTCTCCAGCACTATCCTCAAATGTTCCTCGTGCTCTTCCGGAGTCTTTGAATAGATCAGTATATCATTAATGAACACTACCACAAATTTGTCCAAATACCGGTGGAAGACCTTATTCATCAAATTCATAAACATCGTCGGGGCATTCGTGAGACCAAATGGCATGACTAGGAACTCGTACTGCCCGTACCGAGTGTTGAATACTATCTTAGGAATATCTTGCTCACGAACCTTCACCTGGTGGTACCCGGACCGAAGATCTATCTTAGAGAAGACCTTAGCTCCACTCAGTTGGTCAAACAATTCGTCGATCCGGGGTAAAGGATATCTGTTCTTGATGGTAATGTTGTTAAGGGCTCTATAATCGATACACATCCTGACCGTCCCATCCTTCTTGGGTACAAACAGGACTGGTGCTCCCCAAGGTGAAGCACTCGATCGAATAAAGCCCTGCCCTTCTAACTCATCAATATGTGCCTTCATTTCCTTTGCTTCCTTGGGATTGACCTTGTAACAATGCTAGGAGAGTGGCTCTGATCCTGGTATCAAGTCAATCCCGAACTCAATGTCTCTGTCTGGCGGCAGTCCCGGTAGATCCTCGGGAAATACATCTAGAAACTCTGCTATGAGTGGATGTGGTTGTGACTTTCCTTCCATAATTGCCCTAAAGCTGACTCCATCTGGCCTATCTGTAATACTCCTGGCTACTTCAAACGGTACCTCTCCTGGTGGTCTGAATAGGACTCTTCCCCGATGGCAGTCTATAACTGCATGGTGCTCACTCAACCAGTCCATCCCAAGGATTACATCAAATCCTGGGAGTGGCATTACGAGGAGCTGGGTCTTGAATTCTCTTTCTGCTATACTAATAGGGCAATCACAACCGTCCCGAACTGGTACTGTACCTCTACCGGTAATTATCCTACAACTCCTCCTAGAATATGTGGGTATGATATGGTGTCGATGCATAAATTCTAGGGAAATGAAACTGTGGGATGCTCCTAAGTCAAATAATGCAGTGGCGGGGAAAGAATACAAGGATATACTACCTGTGATGACATCTGCCACTGGCTCTGCCTCCTGCGTGGTCATAGCAAAAGCCCTCCCCTGAGTCTGCTGTCCTCCTCTATGCTGATGTTGGGTGAACCTCTGCTGCTGAGTAGGCAAGGGTGGTCCTCTAGGTGGAAGTCCAGAAGGTCCAACTGCAGTACCCTTCTAGGGTGGTCCTACCGGTGTACGGGTGAGAGCGCACTCCCTAGCCTGGTGATCGACTGTTCCACATATAAGGCACTGCCCCAGTCTCTTCTACACATCGGCCAAGTATGGCCCATCTTCTGACAGTATCCACAAGACTGCGGAACGGGTCGCTGCTGTTGTGGGGCCCTCTGAGGAGGTTGGGATGTGAAGGTCTTCGTCTGCTGGGTATTAGAACGCTTGGGTGGTCCTGAATGGCTACTACCTCCACTGATGTCACGGTCTCTCTTGGGTCGAAGACTCAGATCAATCTCCAACCTTTGGGCAACAGCGACCATCCCAGCATAAGTAGTCGCTCCGTTAGCCGTGACTAAGTAACGAAGCTCGTGGCTCAGACCCTGCCTAAATCTCGTGGCTCTTACGACTGGGTCTCGGGCTCTACCCTCTGCAAACCGACTCAGTCGTCCGAACTCTGCTGCGTACTCATCAACCGAGCGAGTCCCCTGCTCAAGAGTCTGAAACTGGCGCTCCAAAGCCTCTCTCGCTACGGCCGGAAAAACTTCTCCTTGAAGATTTCCACAAACTGCTCCCAAGTCAATCCAGGTGCCGCGAGCTGAGGCTCACTCCTAAACCAGGTACGTGCCAGATCATGCATCTGCACGCTGGCTGCCTCCACCTTGAGGTCTTCCGGGAGCCTAGATAGTCTCATCACCCTCTCCATATCCTCTTGCTACTCATCGGCATAGAATATACCCTCGGTCCTAAAGAAATCTCTAGGTACCATCCTTTTAAAGTCTAGGATAGAACCCTCTCTCTGGTGGGGAGTGCAGGTAGTAGGGGTATAAGTGGGGGAGGCATGAGCGTGGATGGGAGGCGAAATGAAGGAGATGGGGTCGGGTTGGGTGAAAGTAGTGGTAGTAGGTTGTACTGGTGTCTGGGTGGGTGGTGGAATATGTGATGGGTGTGGAGTGTATGGCGGGGGTGGGATGTATGATGGAGTCGGTATAGTTGTCGGTGGAGGTAGAATATGAGAGGTCGGTAGAGGTGCAGTAGTAGTCTGGGGAAGTGGGGGTGGTGGTGGTAGCAGTGGGCTGACTAATCCCTCAATACCCTCCCGCAAAATAGTGGTTTGCTCCCTCTAAGCGTCCAATAAACTCTGAGTCTGGGCTCTCTAGGCCTCCAACCGCCCATGGACTAGCTCATGCATCTGGGTGCCCCCCATAGAACTAATAGAGTGCCATGAAGAAGCCCTAGTGACAGGTGGCACAAGGGTATCGGTGTGCTCGGGGTCTACCATAGGTGGGGTAGATGACCCTCTCCCGGAAGGGGCTATACTCGGAGTGCGGGCCCGCAGTTGATGCTCCTTTCTCCCTTTAGCCATTTTCTGAAATGGAAGGAGAAGAAACATCAGTGACTCGTAGGGGTATAGTGTGTGTTAGCAATATAAAGACAGAGATAAAAATACAATTATCATAACGGTCCTATACTGTGATGAGTTTCCTAAGGACCTGTATGGGCCACCACAAAAACATGTCACGTCCCGCTCCCGAATAATCGGATACGGGTCGATACATACCCGGCCTACACTGTCGTTGACAGCGGTAGTGAGCCGTCTAGTCATCAATAACAAGAATAATCTCATCACAGCATCTAATCTCGGAATCTACACTAACCATCACAGCAATCCACTATCCAGCAGTTATTAAGCCTTTACATGAATGACCGGGTACAAAGCCGGTAATGAAAAAGTAAGGCTAATACTAGGCCTGCTATATCCATACAAAGCAAGAACATCCTATACATCAATCTATCTACATCCCGAGAATATAGTCCCGTCCCTCGGTAGCATCAGGAGTGTGCTCCACTGCTGGGCCATCCATCTGTAATGCATAGTGTCACGACCCGCACCCTAGAGTAAGGGCACGAGAAGTGGGTACGTCCAGCCTACGCCGCAGTGTCGGCGGTAGAACGCTGTTCTAGGTCATGAACTATAACTAACATAATATGAATACTCTCCATAAGGAGGCCAACACAGAGGTATAACTCAATCACAATCTATAGATAGAAAATGGCACGATGAAATAGATAAGGAAAACCTCAACTGAGATACAACAGAAATGATATACAAGTCTCAACATCTCTACAATATACAACTCTGAAACAAAGACATAAGCTAAACATGAAAGGAAATAGTCTAAGCTATCTACTCTATACAAGGTATCATCCTGAGCAGCTGCCTGAACCTCGCCAGGGGTCCAGGTCGCGAGTGTCATCTAGGCAAGCTCCAAGTAAGGGGGGTGCAGGGTTCCTCATCATCCTCTGTAAAATTTTCAACAGGTCCAGTCAGGACGGGAGCGAGCACAAAACATCTCACGCAGTTCATATCGAGTTAGGAAATATAAAGCATGCAATAGAGTAAAGTACATGAAACGCTGAAGAAGAAGATATATGAAAAACAGTAGAGATTTTATAACAGGACATATCTAAATATGATAAGTAAGAACTGTAAGGAACATGTGATTTTAGAGTACAATCTGGTTATGTAAACGGGCTAGGAAAATGCAATGGTAACTCCATTGTACGTGGGTGTACAATAGACATATACAATAGTTATACAATGTTGTACAATAGGATTTGAGTACATAACCAATTCTACTCCCCCTCCCCAATCAATACACAAGGATCCACTCCCGTTACGTTATCTTGCACAATAGTGTACAATGTTATACAATGGATGTACAATAATATACAATAGATGTACAATGTTATACAATGGTTGTACAATGTTATACAATAGTGTACAATGTCTATCCCTGGAACTCATGTGATACTGAGAGTACAATATGCACAAGGAGTATACAAGGATATAGGTATTCAATAAATACAATATGGAAGTGAAACGCACATCACAATATGTATCTAGTGAATACAAGGGGATAACATCCCAAAAGGAGATCCGTATAGTACTAATCCGTGATAACAATCGTGTCAGCATCAAGTACAGTAATCTAGAGCAAGAATGTAAATCCAGACAAGTATGAAAAGATCAGAGAATGTACTCGCCTCGTATCTGAATGTCTGAAGTAAATGTACTGTCCGAGATGAGATACCTGACTCCTAGTTAGAGCAACACAAGTCAAGATGTATACAGAGGGTGATATATGAAATGTACAATGCATCTGCATGCTGTCTAGGTCAAACTAGGCTAAAGTCGACACTTGGTCAACTCTAGTCAACCACACTAGTCAACCTAGGTCAAGTCCTAGCCCAAACAAGTCTAACAAGTCTCACTAGGCCTAACCAAGCCTAATCTAGCAATCACACACCAATCACAAGGCTATACAAGCCAAACACAAGCCATCACATTCAACATTATTCATAAGAGAAAGGAAGCTAACATGTAGAGCTATGTGTGTGTGTGAACATGGAGGTGTACATGAAAAGAGAAATCAACACTAGCTATGAGTTTACACTACACATGGCACAAAACTAACCATCTACATTACACAAGTATTTATACTTAGCATGTATGGCCACAAGTTACATCTATATACCTATACTCATAGGGGGTTAGAGAGAGGTGTAAATAGGCAAATATCCTATCTATTGTATTCCACATAGATATACTCTCACACATATATATAAAAAGAAGAAGGAACTCAATTCATTGCCTTTCCTAATCTCAGTTTTTAACATAGAACTTGAATTTGAAATGTTAACAAAATAAGGAAGAACAATGTGAAGAGTTAACTAGTGCAAGACAGTGGCATGGTGTGTCAATGTGTGTGTAAAACATAAATTGTGTGTGTAAGACATGAGGGTGTGTAGGTGTAAGTGTCACATGGAAATATGCAGGAAAATAGTGAAGAGGTGGCTGTGTTCAGGAATTACTTGGGAGAAACATGTAAACTAGTGTGTGTACATGGCAAAGTGCAGGAATTAACAAATGTGACAGTGAACAGTGTCACATGGAAATATGCAGGAAAAAGTGACAGTGAAAAGGAGAATGTGTGTGTGCAGCCTGAAAATTGTGTGTATAAGAATGTAGTTGTGTGGTGAGGCAAAGCAAAGTGTATGTGTGTGCTAAACAGTGAGGGGAGTATGTGAAGAAATCAAGAGTGTGTACACAGGAATACCTACCCATGTGCAGGAATCCCAAAGCAGTGAAAGAACACACAAGAGAGGAAAACAATTACAGGTGTATATGCATGAGTGAGTGAGGGAAAAACAGAAGATGCAAATGTGTGAGGTTACAATAGGAAAGGAGTTCAAATCTTTAACTAATAGTCTCAGGTTTCTGACCCAAGGGAAACTCAAGTATTGCTAACATCTAAGTTCTCAGTTTTCATTTGAAAACTGGAACCAACCTAACTTGATTTCTCAGTTATAGCAATAGGGAAAATCTCAGTTTCAGTTTTCAGGTTACTGAGAACCAAAACTCAGTTTTAGGACATTCATTCAAAAGGAAATATCAACAACCAACTATATGTTTACACAACCTAATCTCTAAAACTATCCTAACATTAAACTCAGTTATCATTTCAATTATCTAAAAGAACCTATCATTAATAGAACATGTTCTCAGTTTTCAAATCACATTCTCAGATTTCAATATTTAACTGAACTCAGTTTTACAACCTCCCAACTCAGTTAAACAAAATTAGGAATCAAAATACATTCTCAGGTTTTCTCAGGTTCAAACAACATGTGAGTAACTAGTGATTTCAAATTATCATTTTAAAATCAGAGAACATCTCAGTCACATATGAAAGTCCATCCCATAACAACATATCCTAATCTATCATGAAAAACCAAACGATTCATTAGCTATTACACATGCCCTGAAATTAAACATGTAGATTAAACATCAATTTCAGATAAAAAGGAATGAAGAGTTCAGGTTTTTTTTGAACATGGGGAAATTCTCAGGATATGTACTGAAACTCCTACCAAACTCGATCAACCCACAACAAAACTCATGGAACAAAACCCTAGTATATAACATATAAAAGTAGCAACTAATTATCATGTTAAACATGTGAAATTAATATTTAAACAGGAATTTAAATATCTGAAATTGAAGAAGACACTGATACTTAAAAACGTATCAGAATAATGGGGAAAAAATAGGGATTCGAATATGAAAACATGTTAATATTAACAATTAATGGTTGGTAATATATGTCATGCATGTGAGGACACGAGAGGGTGTCCATACAACGGACACGAAGTGTCCAAAATAAGATTAACATTTAATGTATAAAACTGCCCAGACACAGCCTCGTGGGGAGATGTCGAGCCCAAAAGGACACGACACAAGCAATCTCGTGTCTCGTAGTTATGTCTAGGTGTTCGTCTAGTGTAGGGTCACGTGTCCAACACCCTGAATTGGGTCCTAGTGTCGCCGTGTCCGCACACGAGAAGCGTATCAGAGCTTGCCGTTAGCGAGAACACAGCCAGTGCGTGGCCAGTGCGTGCGCGATTTCTTCGCGCACACACATCGAGGTCGCATGAAACTTCATGGACATGGTGTCAGTGGGTGCCCCCATGTGTCCACGAAGTTTCATGGTACAACATGCCGTGTCGTGTCCTGTGTCGACCCCGAGCAGCAGGGGAAAACTGTGGCTGCGCGCGGCCGTGTGCACGCGCGTGTCCAAGCCATCAAAACGACACAAAGAGACACGAAATCTATGACACAAGGACAGGAACCTAAAAACAAGATCAAGATCAAACTTCTTATTCAAACACAATGAAATAAATCGATCGAAATGCCCTTTGAGGCATTTCGTCGAACACAGTGCCATTGGCACTGATACGTGTCCAGAAAGGACACGAAACCTCCGACACCAAGCTCGAATCTAATCCAAACCCTAGGGGGACCCTTAGGGCTTCCTATTCATGGAGATTGACAGGGATTTCATGAAGATTTGGAGAAGTTACCTTAGTGTGAACCTTCAATGAAAAATCCTCTTTGAGAGCTCCACTCTTGGTATCCCAAATCCTACAAATTAATTCCAAGCTGAACCAAACCTCCACAACAGCAAGAAAATCATCATTAGGAACTGTTGCAACAAGTTTGAGGAATTTAGGACCTATATTGGAATTATAATGGATTTTTCTATGCAAGAACTTACCTCTTTCCAAACTTGAGCTATTCTTCTAAGGAGGGAGGCTAGCCCTAAGTTTGAGAGGGGTTTTATAGTGGGGAAAAGGGTATGATGGCTGCCATTAAGTTAGGGTTAGGGTTTAGGATGAGGGGCTAAGGTTCCTCCAATAATTTCTAGCTAAATCAATGGCTCACAATTAAAGTAGCATCCTTTAACTTTTAGTCCAAAATATCTTTCTACAAAATATCTAGATATTTCACTAATGTAGTTTCTTTAATGAACCCATCTAACTTAGTCTCTAGGGTCATGATTAACAATCTAGATTAGGCTAACTTCTAGGTCAAGACTCAACAATTTAACTAACACATATTTAATTAATATAATTCACAAAATCACAAAAGTGTCAAATGACTAAAATACCCTTAGGCTTAAAAGTAGAAATTTGAAATCCTAAACACATGATTAGGTCTCATTGGTCATGATTAGTCTTCTAGGTCATGTATGACTAATGTTACACTAGCAAAACACAAATTCACATTTCACTATATTAAATAGTATTAAAATAACTAAAAATCACCAAAAATCATATCATGACTAAAATCAAATATTTTAATGATTTAAAAATACAAAAGTTCAAATTTACCCTTATTTTGGAAAAGTGGGTGTTACAAGTCTACCCCCCTTAAAAGAATTTCGTCCTCGAAATTAAGATGGTCGTACTTTTTCTAGAGTCTCGTCCCCAACAATCATAGTCTCAGAACTTACCTAAATCATACAATTTAAAGAACGGCATACAGGGTCATGGCATACGGTGGCAGTTGAAGATCCCATCTAGGTATACTAGTCAAGCTAAACCAAAACGGTCATAGGATATCAAAACATACAAGCAAGCTGGGTGCTAAACTGGAATAGTTACAGAAACAACAATCACCAAGGCTGTAAGGCGGTCTACCATCCTATATAAAACTGGTAAATATAAACAACAGAGAACCAGCTACAAGGGTCCCTATTCTAAAGCCAGGGCTATACTATCATTCCTAAGATAAAGGCCTAATCACAACTCATCAAATCATCATACTAAGAAAGAGTAATAACTAATAAAATCTACAAGGAATTAGACTAGTCAACTAAAGTTATCCCTACTCCTAAGTTATTTGATGATGGAAACAATTTTTTTTTTAAGAAAGGAAATGAAAGAGGTGATACTTTAAAAACCTTCAAGATATAATCTGATAATCACATGCGTCTGTCCAGAATCATGATACTCAGAATCCTCGCCACGCTAGTAAGCAAGGCTGCAATGAACGGTAGGGTTCATAACTAGGGTATGCATCTCTATGATCAAGTCGTCTGGAATCCTCGCTATGCCGACTAGTATAGCTGCGAGAAATTCCAATCTCATGATCAAGATATGTACATCCGAAGTCAGGTCCCTATGTTCTTGCCACGCCGGCTAATATAGCTGCGGTAAATTCTAGGTTCCATAATAAAGTAGACGTTTTACCATCCCTGTTATTTCCGTCAACATATGTTATCAGAAGATACCGTAACTCGGGTCATAAAATTCATCTCGATAAGAAAATCAAATCAACAACGATTTATCAAAATCAAATTCAAATATCAAGGAGTAAGGGTAAATCAAACAAGAGAAAAGGAATTCAAATTAGAAGTTGGGAATGAGATTCTCAAGGGGCATCCCAGGAATCTCTCAAGGAATTCTAACTGTGATTGAGTACCCCAAAATATTCTACTCCTACTGCAGGCTGTAGTGATACTCTAGTTCGAATACCACTACATAAACTCGACCTGCATGGGCTACCACTAAAAACGTGTCACGACCCGCACCCTAGAGTAAGGGCACGAGAAGTGGGTACGTCCAGCCTACGCCGCAGTGTCGGCGGTAGAACGCTGTTCTAGGTCATGAACTATAACTAACATAATATGAATACTCTCCATAAGGAGGCCAACACAGAGGTATAACTCAATCACAATCTATAGATAGAAAATGGCACGATGAAATAGATAAGGAAAACCTCAACTGAGATACAACAGAAATGATATACAAGTCTCAACATCTCTACAATATACAACTCTGAAACAAAGACATAAGCTAAACATGAAAGGAAATAGTCTAAGCTATCTACTCTATACAAGGTATCATCCTGAGCAGCTGCCTGAACCTCGCCAGGGGTCCAGGTCGCGAGTGTCATCTAGGCAAGCTCCAAGTAAGGGGGGTGCAGGGTTCCTCATCATCCTCTGTAAAATTTTCAACAGGTCCAGTCAGGACGGGAGCGAGCACAAAACATCTCACGCAGTTCATATCGAGTTAGGAAATATAAAGCATGCAATAGAGTAAAGTACATGAAACGCTGAAGAAGAAGATATATGAAAAACAGTAGAGATTTTATAACAGGACATATCTAAATATGATAAGTAAGAACTGTAAGGAACATGTGATTTTAGAGTACAATCTGGTTATGTAAACGGGCTAGAAAAATGCAATGGTAACTCCATTGTACGTGGGTGTACAATAGACATATACAATAGTTATACAATATTGTACAATAGGATTTGAGTACATAACCAATTCTACTCCCTCTTCCCAATCAATACACAAGGATCCACTCCCGTTACGTTATCTTGCACAATAGTGTACAATGTTATACAATGGATGTACAATAATATACAATAGATGTACAATGTTATACAATGGTTGTACAATGTTATACAATAGTGTACAATGTCTATCCCTAGAACTCATGTGATACTGAGAGTACAATATGCACAAGGAGTATACAAGGATATAGGTATTCAATAAATACAATATGGAAGTGAAACGCACATCACAATATGTATCTAGTGAATACAAGGGGATAACATCCCAAAAGGAGATCCGTATAGTACTAATCCGTGATAACAATCGTGTCAGCATCAAGTACAGTAATCTAGAGCAAGAATGTAAATCCAGACAAGTATGAAAAGATCAGAGAATGTACTCGCCTCGTATCTGAATGTCTGAAGTAAATGTACTGTCCGAGATGAGATACCTGACTCCTAGTTAGAGCAACACAAGTCAAGATGTATAAAGAGGGTGATATATGAAATGTACAATGCATCTGCATGCTGTCTAGGTCAAACTAGGCTAAAGTCGACACTTGGTCAACTCTAGTCAACCTAGGTCAAGTCCTAGCCCAAACAAGTCTAACAAGTCTCACTAGGCCTAACCAAGCCTAATCTAGCAATCACACACCAATCACAAGGCTATACAAGCCAAACACAAGCAATCACATTCAACATTATTCATAAGAGAAAGGAAGCTAACATGTAGAGCTATGTGTGTGTGTGAACATGGAGGTGTACATGAAAAGAGAAATCAACACTAGCTATGAGTTTATACTACACATGGCACAAAACTAACCATCTACATTACACAAGTATTTATACTTAGCATGTATGGCCACAAGTTACATCTATATACCTATACTCATAGGGGGTTAGAGAGAGGTGTAAATAGGCAAATATCCTATCTATTGCATTCCACATAGATATACTCTCACACATATATATAAAAAGAAGAAGGAACTCAATTCATTGCCTTTCCTAATCTCAGTTTTTAACATAGAACTTGAATTTGAAATGTTAACAAAATAAGGAAGAACAATGTGAAGAGTTAACTAGTGCAAGACAGTGGCATGGTGTGTCAATGTGTGTGTAAAACATAAATTGTGTGTGTAAGACATGAGGGTGTGTAGGTGTAAGTGTCACATGGAAATATGCAGGAAAATAGTGAAGAGGTGGCTGTGTTCAGGAATTACTTGGGAGAAACATGTAAACTAGTGTGTGTACATGGCAAAGTGCAGGAATTAACAAATGTGACAGTGAACAGTGTCACATGGAAATATGCAGGAAAAAGTGACAGTGAAAAGGAGAATATGTGTGTGCAGCCTGAAAATTGTGTGTATAAGAATGTAGCTGTGTGGTGAGGCAAAGCAAAGTGTATGTGTGTGCTAAACAGTGAGGGGAGTGTGTGAAGAAATCAAGAGTGTGTACACAGGAATACCTACCCATGTGCAGGAATCCCAAAGCAGTGAAAGAACACACAAGAGAGGAAAACAATTACAGGTGTATATGCATGAGTGAGTGAGGGAAAAACAGAAGATGCAAATGTGTGAGGTTACAATAGGAAAGGAGTTCAAATCTTTAACTAATAGTCTCAGGTTTCTGACCCAAGGGAAACTCAAGTATTGCTAACATCTAAGTTCTCAGTTTTCATTTGAAAACTGGAACCAACCTAACTTGATTTCTCAGTTATAGCAATAGGGAAAATCTCAGTTTCAGTTTTCAGGTTACTGAGAACCAAAACTCAGTTTTAGGACATTCCTTCAAAAGGAAATATCAACAACCAACTATATGTTTACACAACCTAATCTCTAAAACTATCCTAACATTAAACTCAGTTATCATTTCAATTATCTAAAAGAACCTATCATTAATAGAACATGTTCTCAGTTTTCAAATCACATTCTCAGATTTCAATATTTAACTGAACTCAGTTTTACAACCTCCCAACTCAGTTAAACAAAATTAGGAATCAAAATACATTCTCAGGTTTTCTCAGGTTCAAACAACATGTGAGTAACTAGTGATTTCAAATTATCATTTTAAAATCAGAGAACATCTCAGTCACATATGAAAGTCCATCCCATAACAACATATCCTAATCTATCATGAAAAACCAAACGATTCATTAGCTATTACACATGCCCTGAAATTAAACATGTAGATTAAACATCAATTTCAGATAAAAAGGAATGAAGAGTTCAGGTTTTTTTTGAACATGGGGAAATTCTCAGGATATGTACTGAAACTCCTACCAAACTCGATCAACCCACAACAAAACTCATGGAACAAAACCCTAGTATATAACATATAAAAGTAGCAACTAATTATCATGTTAAACATGTGAAATTAATATTTAAACAGGGATTTAAATATCTGAAATTGAAGAAGACACTGATACTTAAAAACGTATCAGAATAATGGGGAAAAAATAGGGATTCGAATATGAAAACATGTTAATATTAACAATTAATGGTTGGTAATATATGTCATGCATGTGAGGACACGAGAGGGTGTCCATACAACGGACACGAAGTGTCCAAAATAAGATTAACATTTAATGTATAAAACTGCCCAGACACAGCCTCGTGGGGAGATGTCGAGCCCAAAAGGACACGACACAAGCAATCTCGTGTCTCGTGGTTATGTCTAGGTGTTCGTCTAGTGTAGGGTCACGTGTCCAACACCCTGAATTGGGTCCTAGTGTCGTCGTGTCCGCACACGAGAAGCGTATCAGAGCTTGCCGTTAGCGAGAACACAGCCAGTGCGTGGCCAGTGCGCACGCGATTTCTTCGCGCACACACATCGAGGTCGCATGAAACTTCATGGACATGGTGTCAGTGGGTGCCCCCATGTGTCCACGAAGTTTCATGGTACAACGTGCCGTGTCGTGTCCTGTGTCGACCCCGAGCAGCAGGGGAAAACTGTGGCTGCGCGCGGCCGTGTGCACGCGCGTGTCCAAGCCATCAAAACGACACAAAGAGACACGAAATCTATGACACAAGGACAGGAACCTAAAAACAAGATCAAGATCAAACTTCTTATTCAAACACAATGAAATAAATCGATCGAAATGCCCTTTGAGGCATTTCGTCGAACACAGTGCCATTGGCACTGATACGTGTCCAGAAAGGACACGAAACCTCCGACACCAAGCTCGAATCTAATCCAAACCCTAGGGGGACCCTTAGGGCTTCCTATTCATGGAGATTGACAGGGATTTCATGAAGATTTGGAGAAGTTACCTTAGTGTGAACCTTCAATGAAAAATCCTCTTTGAGAGCTCCACTCTTGGTATCCCAAATCCTACAAATTAATTCCAAGCTGAACCAAACCTCCACAACAGCAAGAAAATCATCATTAGGAACTGTTGCAACAAGTTTGAGGAATTTAGGACCTATATTGGAATTATAATGGATTTTTCTATGCAAGAACTTACCTCTTTCCAAACTTGAGCTATTCTTCTAAGGAGGGAGGCTAGCCCTAAGTTTGAGAGGGGTTTTATAGTGGGGAAAAGGGTATGATGGCTGCCATTAAGTTAGGGTTAGGGTTTAAGATGAGGGGCTAAGGTTCCTCCAACAATTTCTAGCTAAATCAATGGCTCACAATTAAAGTAGCATCCTTTAACTTTTAGTCCAAAATATCTTTCTACAAAATATCTAGATATTTCACTAATGTAGTTTCTTTAATGAACCCATCTAACTTAGTCTCTAGGGTCATGATTAACAATCTAGATTAGGCTAACTTCTAGGTCAAGACTCAACAATTTAACTAACACATATTTAATTAATATAATTCACAAAATCACAAAAGTGTCAAATGACTAAAATACCCTTAGGCTTAAAAGTAGAAATTTGAAATCCTAAACACATGATTAGGTCTCATTGGTCATGATTAGTCTTCTAGGTCATGTATGACTAATGTTACACTAGCAAAACACAAATTCACATTTCACTATATTAAATAGTATTAAAATAATTAAAAATCACCAAAAATCATATCATGACTAAAATCAAATATTTTAATGATTTAAAAATACAAAAGTTCAAATTTACCCTTATTTTGGAAAAGTGGGTGTTACACATAGTCGTCTAGAGGATCACCTGTAATCAACAGTCCAGTCAGGATGGAGCAAAGCACAATATACTCAATATAACTCACCATGGAAGATCAATAGAATGGTACAATGTAGCAAGTAAAACTGAACAGAAAAATAATAGAATATAATATAAATATGCACTAACTATGTGTACATGTGCAATTGGACGTTATCAACATGTGGGAACTAATATGTAATCAGGCATATAAAATATGCTATCAGTCACGCAATAATCAGGCATGTCTAATGACAATGCTATCAGTCACGCAATAATCAGGCATGTCTGACGACAATGCTATCAGTCACGCACAAAATGGACTCAGACATACAGAGTATGCTATCAGGCAATGTTTGTCCAATATTAGTCCATCACATGTCTCTAGAACGTCCCCCACCCGACACGAAAAACAATGCAAGCAATAAAGTAAGAACAAGTGAAACAATGACACGATGATAATGTGTATGTGCTATGTATGCAATGATGGTAATACTGAGTATATGTACTTGCCTTAACTTCTGGGGTTTTCTCCCAGTCTTCTAGAATTACCTAGGAAATAGAAAACAGGTCTTAGAATTTATTAAGACTAATCCCTAGATCTGTCCAAATACCAAGACTTATTATCACTCACTTAGCAACCTACTCATACTCTAAAATGATCCCTAGCTCATAAAGTGAATATCACTGAATAAGAACCACCCCAAGGTTGGCCCACTTGACATGCTCACTTAGCTACACCAAACTACAACATCATTATTCATCAACTATATCCAAATTAACTTCTAATGACCCAACTTCATAATCCTAACTAATAACCATTGCTTAACAATTTAACTTACTACTAATAATCAACTCTTCAGCCCAGTTATAATAGTCCATAGACTTGGCCCATTTCCCAGATACAATCCATGGGCCCATAGGTCTACTGTTCCTAATTCAACTCATATGGAACAGTTCAGATTCTAACGGCTACAGAGTAAATACTAATGTCGGCTAATACTAACATCTAAACCCAACAAGAACACACAATTCCTAGCAGCTATACCAGTGTCAATCGATCCATGTGTCTGACCTCCTCCCGTGTCTCGTGCCCACCACTGCTGGACACTCACACGAATCAAGTTCAACACCTGGTAGCACGGTCTCGACACACTCCTATTCAATCCTGACAGAGCACCCCCTCTAATATCAACTAATCATTAGAATGGATCAAGAATTATACCTGAGTCTCTGCAACGGTCCAACACAAGAGTGCAGTGTCCAATAATAGTGTCCCCGAGTCCGCAGCTCACCAATACGTCCTTCTGGGCATTTCGACGAACGGATCATGTGCAAAAACAGAGAAAGCAATTATGAGTTCGATTTGAACCGATTCAACTCCAAATTTGGAGAAAGTATAGAGAATTGAGTCTAAAGTCTCACCAATACAATTCTCCAATCAGAATAGAACAGATCGATCGGTCGATCATAATAACCAACTCAACTGAAACAGAGGATTCGAAACTCATTCAAAAGGTTTTGAAATCACCACTGCCAATTTATTGTACAGGAGAATAAGGAGACTTACCAGCGACTCTAATAAGGTAACGATCCTCAATTAGAGCCGACCGTTGTCATCGAAGCTGTGCATGAGCTGATCGATGGAGAGATGAAGCCGACGATGTGGAATGGATGTCGTTGCTGTGCTGCTAGACCCACTTTGATCGACAATAGCTCACTTCGTACTTGCTCGTTACTGCACTTCTATCAGCACCGCTGCATCGCCATGGCTATGAGCTGCGGAGCTCTGAGGAAGAAGAAGAAGAAAAGGATCGGTTGAACTTTTGGCAGGGCTTCGCCGTTCCAGAAGTGATGAAGAAGAAGGAAGGCTGGGTCTTATTTATGGACGGGCGTCGGTCAGGCGGTTGGCCGGGCACCTGACCGACGGTTGGGCGGGCAGCGGCCGTTACAATCCGACGGTCGGGGAGAGTTTGGTTGTTGATGATCAACGGTTGAGATAAAGTAGGTAGTTAGGCAGTTAGGGGAAGAAGCTTTTGGAGAACCCTAGAATTCTTGGTCGCCGTCGCCATCCACTGCAGCGGAGGGAAATGGTGAAAGAAGAAAGGATTTTGAATTTATAGCTGTTGAGTGACTATCGGGTTTGGGTTTAGAGGGTCCAGGTCGGTGGACTGGATCCGGATCCAATATGGATCCGCCCGAAGGGTGTTGGGCTCAGCGGCTGGGCTGACCCAATGGGCTGGAAAATATATAGGAAAAATAGTTGTTTTAAAAAGAGTGATTATTGGGTCAGCAAGCCCATTAAATTGGGTGAAACCCAAGGAAAAATTAGTAGAAAGTAAAATTAGGAATAATAGAAATAGTTAATTAGAATAATTATTAACTAAAAAGGATGGAAAATATTCATTTATTTATGAACCGTGGAGTTACAGAGGAGTACGAGATATTTCTATCCTTGAGGTGCGGCGGTGCCCCTCCTCCTCCAGATCCGCAGTAGTCTGAGTTAGGACTATTTGATGTGATGATATTTTAGTCTTTGTTTATGTTGATTGTTTGTTTGTGTGTATACTATTAGTATTAGTTGTGTAAACTTTAGATATTGGTTGGTTGGTTGTAGACTGGGGTTGATTGTTATACACTTTGGATATTGGTTTTAGACTTTGGATATTGGTTGTAGACTTGGAATATTTTAGTGTTTGTTATACACTTTGTGTTGGTTGTGCACTTGGATATTGGTTGTAGACTTGTAGTATTATTTGTGTTGATTGTTATACTGTTGTGATTTATCGGTGTTGAGTGTTCCACCGAAGGGGTCGACGAACCCAGAAAGAAAATGTGCTTCTATATATTTATTGTTATTTATTAAACTACAGGAAGAAAATGTAATTTTGTGGACATTCTGTAATTTATTTTTTTTTATTTTTTTGTAATTTAGCGACGTTTACCGACGTATTTGTGCGTCGGTAAACGTCACTAAACGACGCTAAATGTTCCAGAATTTTCCGTCTTTAACGGAATCGGTAAACGTCGGTACGTATTCTAAATACATCGCTAAAGGTTCTAGGATTTACCGACGTGTACCAACGTAATAAACGTCGCTATATTACCGATGGTACGCCGGTAAACGTCGGTATAAGTTCCAGGATTACCGACGTACTTTTGCGTCGGTAAGCGTCGGTAAGAGCGACGATTAGCGACGTTTTACCTGTTAGCGACCAGGCTTTCCGCGACAACAATAAAACATCGCTAAATACGTCAAAAAATGAACTTAGCGACGTTTTCATCCTTTTTAGCGACGTTTTTGGGCGTCGCTAATATGACTTATTCTGGTAGTGAATCTTCTTCTTTAATCATCGGAAAGTTTGCAATATGTAATGATTCAGAAAAATTACAATATACTAGTGTCTGGATGAATTTTTGTAGTTGTAGAGGACTTCACATTTTGCACTCCAAGTCCCTTGCATTCAAAAATAAAAATAAAAAAGATATATGTATCTTCATCCATATCACAAAGAGGGAGAAATCTTGACATGGTATGAAGTCTCTGGACAAGATTTTTATATGTATGATATGAATAATAGGATCAGGGTGTGACCCGGTCCGGTTCAGCCCCGGACCGGCCCAAGCCCGCCCTAACCCATTCCCTATTTAGCCCGGCCCGCCCAAGCCCCCCTTCGATCGAGTCCGAGCTGGGTTCTCTCAACCGAGCCCGAGCCCGGCCCGGCCCAGCTCGGCCTGATATTTTTTATTTTTTTAAATGTTTAACGATTAGCACGGTTCAGCCCAGCCGGACCGGCCCGCCCAAGCCCGACCCCGGCCCGGACCGGCCGGAAGAACCAGTTTTTCATTTTTTTTTTGAATTTTTCTTTTCAAACTTTGGCCCCCTTTTACCAAAATACCCCCATTTTGTGACCGTTTTATGACCGTTTTAGGAGGTATTTTGGTCATTTAGTCCAAAATGACCAAAAACCCTCTACAACAACTCTATTTGGAGGGTATGGGAGGTCATTTGGCTTCCAAAAAATTCTATAAATTTGTCATGAAACCTATCTTGCAAACACAAACAATTCAATCCATCTCAAAAAAAAAATCAAAATCATAAGAAGGTTTCAAGAAAGTTGTGCTCTAAATTCCGGCAATCTACGACTTTCCGATCAAGCAATTCCGACGATCTACGACTTTCTCTTTCTAATTGTTTTTTTTTAATTTACATTTATAAAATAGTTTTCTTTCCTCCATCTCTCTAGTTTCTTGCAAAAAATCAATTTTCTATTAATTTTTTCCGGTATCCTCCATCTTTATAATCATTTCTCTATTTTTATTTATCTTTTTAAAATGACTGGACAAGGTTCAAACCAAACTAGTGATCCTTATGAAATTTACAATACATTTTTTGAGAAAAATCTTATTCCTGATGATTTAGTTGGTTCTCCTCCTGAAGTTGGTACCAATGTACCAAATGTTGTAAAGAGGAAGCAAAAAAGCAAAAGTTTGGGAATTTTTTATTCTTCTTAATGAAACTAAACATGATGGCTCACTTGTTTTAGATCAAAAAGGTGAACCAGTTCCGTACGGGACCCAATGCAAGAAATGTTTTCGTATATACAAATGAAAGAGGGGAGGTGGCACGGGCACTCTCAAGACACTACGATACTTGCTACGGTCCAAGTTCAATTCCGGCGACCCAAACTCAGATAAGTTTTGGAGGCACTGTGACTTCTTCGGTGGGTACGTTTTTCTATTCATCTGTCCGTCATAAAACTGAATTTACTAAATATATTATTGTTGACGAACTTTCATTCACTTCGGATGAAAGTGAATCTTTATATGATTATGCCACAATTGCCTTAAATCCATGTTTTAATAGAGTTACTAGAGACGCTGCTAGAAAAGAGGCTATTAGACTCTTTAAAAAAATAAGACTTGCTTTAAAAGAAATATTTTTGCATGCTAATAAACTAGCTATTACTTCTGATGTCTGGACAAGTAAATAAAATTATGCTTATATTTGTATCATGACACACTATATAGATTCATTGTGGATGTTACAAAAGTGCATCGTCTGTTTAAAAACTTTAGAATTTTTACACACGGGCTCCGCAATTGCAACTTGTATTTCAAAATACTTGCGTGACTTTGATATTCACAATAAGATTCAATCTGTATCTTTTGATAATGCTAGTAATAATACTGCTGCTATAAATTCATTGTCTTTACTATTTCAACCTATTTTGGAAGGTAGATTATTGCATATTAGGTGTGCTTGCCATATTATTAACTTAGTTATAAAAGGATGTCTTAAATTTTTTAGTACACATTTAGAGACTCTCAGAAATTGTTTACACAGCTTGAACACGTCTCCAAGTAGGCAACAAGCTTTTAAAAATATATGTACACATTTTAGTATTCGTTTTAGAAGATTTGTTAAGGATGTTCCACATAGATGGAATTCTACATATTTAATGTTGAAATTCGCACTTCCGTTTAAGGATGCTATTACATATTTTGTAACATGGATCATAATTTTGAATATCCAGTAACTGAAGATGATTAGGTAGTTGCTACTTCTATATGTGAATTTTTGGGAACTTTTTACAATGCTACATGCACTCTTTCTGGTATTTATTATCCTACTTCTTGTTTAGCTTTACGAGAACTTTGTAACATGTCTTACTTGTTTTCTAAATATAGAAATGTTTCAAATTTTGACTATGTTGTTAAGAGAATGGAAGCTAAATTTACTAAATATTAGGGTGATGTACCTTTTTTAATATTGTTTGTCTTCCATTTTTGATCCTACCATCAAATTAGAGGGTGTAGAAGCTTTGTTAGATGACTATGCAGATAACATGGAACTTAATCTTATGGAATTGAAATTGGAAGTAAAGGTAGTTTTAGAAAAATTATTACTACTTTATGAAGATAATGTTGTGCCGACCCGACCCACTCAAGTTAGTACAAGTAGTAGCTCTGGCATAGTGGACCATGCCAGTCGTATATTAAAAAGGAAGAAACAAAGACAACCTTTCCAACTCACTCAAGAGTTGTCTTTTTATTTAAGTTCTTATGAAGAAGAAGATGAATCTTCAAATCACTTCACCATTTTAGAATGGTAGAAATACACGACAAGATTTTCTATACTTTCTACATTTGCACGTGATCTACTAATGATCCCGGTGTCTACGGTTGCATCGGAGTCTTGTTTTAGTGCAGGATCAAGGATGTTGAGCCTAAAGAAGAGCCGGTTGAAGCCGGATATCTTGGAAGCTTGTGTTTGCATTCAAGATTGGATTTTAGCAGAAAAAAGAACCCAAAACAAAAGAGATGAAGCTTATGAAATCAATGAGCTGGATCTCGGATCGCTTGGATTGGGTGAAGCTTCTGCAACCGATGAGAAGGAGCGGGAAGAATGACTCAAGTCTAAGGTATGACCCTCCAAAAAAAATTCAAACTTTCAAACTTCGAAACTTAAAACTTCCAAAAAAGAACTTTAAAACTTTATACTTTAAACTTTTAAAACTTTTAAAATTTCAACTTTTAAAAACTTTAAAAACTTTAAAATAAAACTTTAAAAATATACTTTAAAACTTTAAACTTTAAAAAAAAAAACTTTAAAACTTTAAGTTTTAAAAAAAAACTTTAAAACTTAAAATTTAACTTTAAAACTTTAAAAATTTAAAACTTGACATATAACTTTAAAAGTAAAACTTTAAAAAAAAACTTAAAAAATTTAAAACACGAAAACTTGAAAACAAAATTTTTTAACTCTGCCTATGACAAGCAAAGCTTGTCTTGCCGGTCCCAAGTCCGGATAAAAGAGGAGGAAAAAATAAAACAAAATTTGATTAAAAAAGAAAGCTAAAAAAATTAATTTAAAAGAAAACTTAAAAAGAATCAAATAACATAATTGAACTTCAAATATATAGAATATAAATTTGAAGGGAAAAACAAAACAAAATAAAATAAAAAAGTAAAATAAAATAGATTAAATTAAATTAAATTAAAGAAAACTTAAAAAGATTAAAATGAAAAATTAATAAAAAATGTGAAAATCGAAAAAAATAAACCAAAAAAATAAACCAAACTTCGGACCGGCCCGAGCCCGGCCCAGCCCTATTCCGGCCGGATCGCTGGTCCGGACTGAGTTGCCAGTGCCAAGACAGGGCTGGACCAGGCCCGGCCCATTTACTGACCCGGTCCGGGCTGGACCTGGACCAAGCCCGGTTGGACCCGGTTCAAATGGGTCTGGTCCGGGCCGAACCGGAACGACTAACACCCTGACACTAGGATCAAGGAAATCAAGGCTTTTCTTAACGCGGCAGATAATCTCTCTCCGTACTCGTACTTTCTAAGTGGGGGAAGCCTTTAGCCACCAAGTGATCCTCCGTACGTACTTGCATAGTTCAATAGAACCATCTCCTCTAGCTTGACTCTAAAACTCAATTGGTCCTTTATAGTCAGGGCCGGCCCTGGGGCCGTGCCAATAGTGCGGCCGCACAGGGCCTCCAATTTTTGGGGGCCTCAAAATAAATATTATGATTAGCTTTATAATTTGTATTTTAATTAATTCTATTTCTTCCTCAATTTCTATTCTACAATCTCTCCAAGACCTCCAATATTTGGATCCCTATTCCCTACCGACTTTAAGATTCATATTTATAATTTTATAAAATGATCAAATTTTTTTATATATATAATTTAAGAATTTGGATGTGCATGCTTTGTATTCATTTAAGAAATAATGATGTCGAAGACCGGAGCTCTTGATCTTACATCAGGTCCATAGCCGGTCCTATGATTTATGAGACTTATGACAAAATTTAAAATTTGCACCATTTTTCTCACATAAATAATTTTTAAAAGCATTTTTAGAAGCAAAATCATCAATTAAGCTATCAAAATCATCAATCAAGTTATCATATTTTTTCGATTGGAGCGCTGGCTTTTTTGTTGCTTCCAGTTTGGGTCTTTGTTTTTTTTTTTTCCTTTTTTGATATACCTAGTCTATTGTGAAATTACGGGACTTCCAAAATTGGGGCCCATGACCGTCGTCCACCTCGTTCGTGCCCTGGGCTGGTCCTGCTCAGGTCTTGGAGGCTCCAAATTGTGTGATTACATATTACTTTTCATTTGGGTATTGATCGTTATTCATTTTATTATATGTTTTCATCAACAGAAAAATTTGAGGTCAGATTTAGATAATTTAACGGTCAGTACGCCTTCTATCTAAAACATCTTTATTATACTATGTAATATGCTTGAATATAGATAATTTGAGCTTTAATTATTTTGTTTAGTAACTACCTATATATTCAGTTATAATATACAATCAAGAGCATCTCCAAAGATTTTGACAAAGACATGTAATAATATATTAAAAAAATATAAATAAATATATTTAGGATCACATTTTAAAATTTGTACAGGGCCTTAAATTATTAAGGACCGGCCCTGTTTATAGTCCTATGGTTAGGTGGTAAGTTAACTCTGTTCCATACCTCATCATTTACTGGCTTCTCTGGCATATTGCACTTTGGCTCAATAGACGTCAACTTCAAAGTTTTGTGAGATGAAAATTTCTCTCTAAACAAGAAAGTTGCATGTTTCATGCATAAATGTTAGCTTATACCATCAATGGCCGGTACGTGGGTCCTAAAAAGAATTTATTTCCGACCATTTTCTCAGAGCAACAATTATTGTTCAAATAATATTATATGAAGACATGTGATACTTGCTGGTCCTGAATAGAATAATAAATTATCATTAATTTGGTAGGCATATCTAACCCCTCGAGCTCCACGAACCAAACTCCCAATTTATATATATATATATATATATATATATATATATATATATATATATATATATATATATATATATATATATATATATATTTTGAAAGAAGATAATTGTGGCGAACGCTCCCACCGGGAATCGATCTCCTGACCACTCGGGCCGCATGCATTAACCACTAGGCTAGAGGTCATTTGCATATATATATATATATATATATATATATATATATATATATATATATATATTTGATGAAGAAACATTTTATTCTGATCCGAAAGCCTACAATCACAGTCCGAAGGTCTTACAAACTCTGCCCAAAGGTCTGCACCGCAACAATCCAAACCGCATCTCGTCCGCTCCAGGCTGCACAGCGCTCACCTCACTTTAAATAATTAAAATGCTTTCTCCGTTGCTCGAACCCGCAACCACTTGAGCTAGAGGTCCTTGACAATACTTTATATATATATATATATATATATATATATATATATATATATATATATATATATATATATATATATATATATATATATATATAAGGTCAGTAGGGTTTTAGTGGATGGGGTGTGGAGGATTGATATGTGTCCGCAGGTGCGGGTGTTGCACAACAGATTTAGGGGTGTACAATTGACCCACAGCTGCTGGCGGATAGATGGATGTGGGATGCTTCAACAGACGGAGACTTCAAGGCCAATGTTGTTTATGAATGCGTCAGAGATGTTCATGATGACATGGATCATGCCGATATTACTTGGATTAAAGAGATTCTGAGGAAAATGCAGTTATGTCTATACAAGACACTGTTGGGGAAGCTTCTCACGAAAGATAGGTTACAACGATTTAGGTTCCAACTAGCATACATCAGTTGCCCCCTATATGGTCAAGCAGATGAGTCTATCCGCCATTTATTATTCGAATGTACCTTTGCTCGGCTCATCTGGGAATCCCAGGCAGCAGTGCTTGATATTCAGCCTGGCAACGGTCAGAATCCGGTCGGTTTGATTAAGAATTTGAAGACGGTGCACGGCCCAGGCTGGTTCAGGGTTTGATATGCATCAGCAATATGGCATGTTTGGAAGGAGCGAAATAACCGTATATTTGAATGTTTGTGTACAAGTCCTGTTGGTATTATCTGTAACGTGGATGGGGATGTTCGGAGGATTGGAATCGGGACTCACCCTTGATTGTAATGGAGCTTCGAATTAATACAATTACCTTTAATATATATATATATATATATATATATATATATATATATATATATATATTCTTTTTTTAGAACAAGGTAATTGTGTTACAGACACCTGTTTCAAAGGCCTACCACTACAAAAATTTGTCAGATTAGCGACGTTACAAAACGTCACTAAACTCAATAAAAATGTCGCTAAGTGAATTTAGCGACGTTTTGGACGACGTTTTGGAAACGACAGAAAAAACGTGTCGCTAAACGAGAAAACATCGCAAAACGTCGCTAGGGCGACGTTATGGGCGACGTTTTGGAAACGACGGAAAAAACGTGTCGCTAAATGAGAAAACGTCGCTAGGACGATGTTATTTGGCGACGTTATTAACGTCGCTAACTAGCGAAGTTATTTGCGACGTTTGATCGTTGACGCTAATTAGCGACGTATAAGGCGACATTATCGTCTGGTTGCCGTTTAGCGACACTGTTGCGACATTTTGGCGACGACGAGTTGACATCAGATTATGGTGCCACGTGTTGCCACATCAGCATTTAGTAACGCTTTTAGCGACAGTTATTAACGTCGCTACTATTTAGCGACGAATGTTAACATCGCTAAAAACGTCGCTAAGTTAAAAAAAATATAAAAAAATAGGTTCCAGAATGCAAATGGAGCTGGAGCTTGAGCCAAAATACAGAATACAAAATACAAAATACAGAATCCAATCCCTTGGTTCGTCGACCCCTTGGTGGAACACTCAACACCGGCACGCACAATACATTCCAGAATATACAAAAAATATTAAAAAAATACTATCCGCAACGAACAATGTCAATATATAATATCCTCAACAAACCAAATCAATATCCGCAAATACGTACAAACTCAGTATCCTCAACGAAAAAATTGAATATCCCCAAATACGTACAAAGTCAAAATATAAAATACAGAACCCAATCCCTGGGTTCGCCGAAAATACAAAAACAAAGATTGACACACAGTACTAATTCATATGTGTTTTTAATGTGAGAACGGATGACTCAGAACACAACTCAAAATTCATACTAGCATACATTAGTGTGAATCATCTATGTTCTGTACATATGGTGTAGTATATGTTTTTATCGTATCTAGTATCTGGAGAATGTAACAGAATCAAGATGAACTCACATAATGTAATACTAAGACATCATCCACTATTATATAAGATATAGTGATAGGTTATCATATCATCATTGCCAAGGAATGAGGGTCGAAGAACAGTCAACTTTATCTACGACTACATAGTTTATGTCTCGCCAGTCGAATGGCTGTAGGGACTATGTCCTAATCACCATGTCGTACCATAGTTTCTGTCTCGCCAGTCGAATGGCTGCAGGGACTATATGTTCCGATCACCATATTACCAATTAACCAACCAACAAAACTACTTGTTACAAATATCGGTACTATCGGACGTTCGAATCAGAGTATCACATTTTTCAGTGTCGGAAAATAAATAATTATTACTAAATTATCAGATTTTTTGGCACTATCGGTGTCCCTGACAAAGCCTCCCCCCTACACCACCCCTAACCCGAACCCTAACCCTCCTCTCCTCCCTGCCCTACCCCCCTAGCTGCCCTCGTCCCCCCTGCCCCAGCCCCTCCAGCCACCCCCACTCACCCCCGAACCACCCGCATCCCCCCTGTCCCTCCCTCCGAGCCACGCGCACCCCCCAACCACCAACAACCAAAACAGACGAAGAGAGAGACAGAGACAGAGAGAGAGAGGAAGGGAAAGAGTACCATGTACCAGAGAGGGATGAGAGTCGCCGGAGAGAGTGAGAGAGCCAGAGAGAGTGAGAGCGCCGGAGGGGGGGAGGAGAGTGAGTGAGAGAGTAAAATGGGAAGAAATGAACCCTAACCCGAACACTAACCCTAGCTCCCCTCCTCCAACCGCCATCGTCCCCCCTGCCCCACCCCCAGCCACCCCCCACTCACCCCCCAACCACCCGCATCCCCCTGCACCTCCCTCCGAGCCACCCGTACTCCCCCAACCACCAACAACCAAAACAGCCGGAGAGAGAGAGAGAGAGAGAGAGAGAGAGAGAGAGAGGGGGGAGGGAGTCACGTACCGGAGAGGGAGGAGAGTCGTCGGAGAGAGTGAGAGTCGCCGGAGAGAGTGAGAGTGCCGAAGAGAGTGAGAGTGCCGGAGGGGAGAGGATAGAGAGTGAGAGAGTAAAATGGAGGAAAATGAATGGTGGGGGGATATAATTAGAATTTAGCGACGCTATCACTACCGTCGCTAAGTTAGTCATTATTAGCGACGTCAGAGCGACGTTTTACGACGACTAGACCATGTGATTAATATGCGTCGTTGTTACGCCGCTTAGGTCGTCGCTAGTAGCGACTATTAGCGACATTTTGGAGAAAACGTCGCTAATGAACACAATTTAGCGACGTTAATCGAACGTCGCTAAATATATGTCGCCAATTGAGCAGATTTTAGTAGTGTACAAACTAAGCCCGAAAGCCACATTTCCATCTCGCACTAGCATCGCACCGCACCGCAACCAGCCTGTACTCACATTTATTCTCCCACTGAAAATTAAATGTGCTTCCCTCATTGCTCAAACATACAACCTCTTAGGGGGATATGCCTCTCTCTAACCACTTGAGCTAGAGGTCATTGGCTATATATATATATATATATATATATATATATATATCTAGAGGTCATTGGCTATATATATATATATATATATATATATATATATATATATGGCAAAAAAAAAAAATATATATATATATATATATTTGGCAAAAGACTAGCTTTATTGATGTATCAGATGCAAAATGTCGAATCCTATATCAGTAAGCGCATCAAGCGCGAGGTAAAACACTACAAACAAAAGAGGACACTGCCAGAGACAAAAAGACTCAGCTAGTTGGACAGAGCCATCCGGAAGAAGTTCGTGGAGTGCGAGCATCGCCTGCCAATCTTAGCGATTTGCCGAAGGGTCTCCCTGAACAGCTCGTCAAAATTGTATTGGTGACCTTCATATCTGAATTATATATATATATATATATATATATATATATATATATATATATATATATATATATATATATATATATATAAAGCAACTGTAAGAGAAGACAGTAAGCTGCGCTACTCTGATGAAGAAATCGTGTTCTCTCCCGCCTCCACCTACTGCTGCTCCGTGCACCCCGCCTCCTGCTCTTCCTTCTAATTCCTCCTTCCTCCTCCTTCTCTCTTCTCGCCTGCTCCCCCTTCTCCTTCCATCTCTCCTCTCTCCTCTCATAACTCCCCTTCGACTACGTTTTCTGTTGCGGAGAACAGGTGGACCACTATTGATCCCTGTTGGTGTGCAAGACCTCTCCGATCGCAGTCGAAGGGGCCGCTTGTGCGGGCCCCATATCCCCTACGATCGGTCTCCTCTTTCGCCGTCCCGTCCTCCATGGTCCCCTTTTACCTACGCCCTCTTCCGCCCACAAAGTATTCGACAAATTGCCTCAGAGGTCTACCACTGTATTTTGTCCTTTAAGTGCTGCCCCTTCCTCGTAGGCTGACAGATATAGATCGGCTATGGATAGAGAGTCCACAAAAATGAGCTACATTGAGCCGAAGAACATCAAAGGAAGGAAGGTGATCGGGATTAGAAAAGATGACATCGCGGAGATGGAAGAATATTGGAAGAACTCTATAGTTCTCTATGTTATGGGAGCTCGGCCGTTATTTTGGTCAACTCAAAGAATTCGCCCTTAGACTATGGAGGAAGAAAGAAAGTACGGAGATTTTCTCTCAAAAAAATGGCTTCTACTTCATCAAATTTTGTCTATCTATGGACGTTCGATAGTAGATTGGTAGTTTTGAGACACTGGGAGCCATTCTCCAACTTTGAGCGTGATTGTTTGTCCACTGTGCCTATCTAGATTCAGTTTTCGCAAGGACAGCCATAATTATGGTTACCTTTGTGAAAAGCATATGAAGGAAAAGAACATAAGAAGCTTGTCTCATTAAGATGAGAATGATGCATACTTTAGGGATCCGCTTGAGCATATTTGGCCATGATGGCAGTGAAGTCCTCTGCGGCATAGTTTCGGGAGTTGACGTCAACCGAGACTTCTTCATCCCCCAAGACTTTCTACCCATGTTATCCATGGTCGGAGCCTCCACCGCTACGGGCTCCTCGGGTGGGGTGGTAAAGATCTCCTGGTCAGGAGAAGAAGGAGCGCTGGACAACTTCTTCTTTGAGCGCCTCGATTTTCCCTTTTCATCTTGTACAAATATATATAAAAGCTAGAAAAAAAGGAAGGATTCTAAATTAACAAAAATGTGGTGTCTTTACTGGTAAAGCAACCGTCGTAGACAATTCCTCCAACTCCATTTTGGGTCAGGGAGCGGGCTTTGCAGCATTTGGTTTCCTATAATTTATATATTTTTATTTTGGAGAATATTTTTACTTTTATTAGGTATAGTGTTGTTAGATCAATGTTTTGATTTTTAGATCATAATGATATGTACCTAGGCCTATAGGTGAGATATACTAAAATTAGGTCATATATTGGCATTAGGCTCCTTAGATAGCCCCAAATATTTTATTTTACTATTTTAGAATTTTTTGGAATTTTTGGATAATTAAAAACTATAGAAATTATTTTTTATAGGTTTTTGGTATTTACTGTGGAGTCACACGAAATGATTTTGAGGCCAAACTATTTATCTAGGCTCTAGACACCTAAAAATAATTTGTAGAATTTTCTAGGATTTTTTTGGATTTATCTGTGATTTATATGGACTTATTTGGAGTTAAAATGAATTTTTAATAAATTTCTACAATTAAATAATTAATTATACAGTCAGCCTTGCAATTCAGTATATTGGTCCACCTGTCAGCCTCTCAGCCTTCTCCATATGGCCCACGAGTCAGTCAATAGCACAGCTGACTCAGCTTTTTCTATATTAAGACCAAGCCAAACCGAGCTTCAGCCGCTAAGCCAAGCCGGATGGATGCTGAACCATCCGATCTTGGCGGAGCCGCACATATGGTGATACGTGTCCCCGCCCAGCTTCTTAAGCCAAATCTACCGAATCCCTCTCTCCCTATATATATGTATAGTTTAGTTAATTTCGTAAACCATAGAAAATTCCAACAGCTTTTGTGTGGGAGAGTGTAATGCCTGTAGTTCGTATTACGTATTTTGGAATACATGTACGTATTTTATCTTGTATTACATGTTTTCTTGCTTAGTTTCCTTCTTGGCTTGGTTTATTCCTGGTTCGGGTTGGCTTGGTTCGGTTTGGGATTGCTATTGGTTCATGATGAACCCAAGGTGAACCCCTACCTACCACCACCACTACCATTTATTAACCATTCTTCCTTCTCTCTCTTCATTACTCTTCTCCCATTTACTTCTTCACCTACCAGAGAGAGAGAGAGAGAGGTCTAGGCAAGTGCAACTTGCTTCATGGAGGAACTCCAATTTTATTGCTTCATTCTCTTCCTTACAGCATTTTAACTTACTTTAGTACTTGGCATTTCCACTTTCCATGGCTAGATTCTTGTAGATCTAAGTCTAGTTTAATTTCGAATTTCTTGGATTTTGATCTACTTAATCTTGTTATTTCTGAGTTTTGATGGTTCCATGTTGTAGAGCATTTCCTTCTGCCCCGTTTTGACCTATGGAAGTTCAGATTTGGGCTCCGGATGATGGAGTTATGGAGCTTGAGAACTTGGCTCTCATGGTGTTCTTCTTCTCGAAATTTTGGAGAAGATGAACTGTGCTTGACTTGACCGCATGAATATTTCATGCGGCAAGTGTTCTCTTGAGCCGCATGGCTGAAAGTACTTAGCCGCATGGATCCCGCAACCCTGAGCCGCATGCGCCCTTCCCATTCCAGGCCGTACGCGCCCCCCCCTTAGCCGCATGAGAAATTCATCTCAGCCGCATGAATGCTCTGACTTAGTCTCATGCGCCCTCTCTTCTCGCTGGCCGCATGGGACTTTACTTGACCCAGCCGCATGAGAACAACTTCCTGAGCGGCATGCACCCTCCCCCCTTTTATCTCCTGACCGCATAAGCGCACCCTTATCAGCCGTATGAACCCAATTTATTTCAGCCGCATGGCTCCGCTCTTGTCTCAGCCGTATGGACCCAATTCATCTCAGCCGCATGGTTGCATGCGCCCTCTTATTCCGCTGGCCGTATGAGGACTGATATCCTTAGCCGCATAGACTTTCTTTTATCAGCCGTATGCGCCTGACCCTATTGAGCCGTAGGGGCTTTTCTTCTTCCAGCCGCATGAGATTATTCCTGGCCGTATATTCCTGAACCGCATATTCTTGATAATCACGATTTGATTGACATGATTGAAATGACAATTGTACATAACATGATGTGGTAAGTAAACATGACATGACATGATAGTGGCCCGTCGTAGCGTACTCCTGACAAGAACTCTTGACCTGATAACCTGACATGATATATCTTGATAAGCTGTTGCGACGGCTACCTGACATGACATGACCTGTATAATTAGTCCTGGACACCGTGGCCGATTGTGCTTGTACAAATAATCCAGTCCTGTCTTGCATCATGTCTAGGAGGGGACTCCTGAGTACCACGGTCAGGAGTACCTATTGAAATGGACTAAGGCTAATAACTAGATTAATACACTAGTCATAAAGAGATCTCCCTGCTACAGGCAATTCCGTTACCTGGGCACGCCTTGGGATCTGTAGCCTGCCGTCGAGTAGGGCACATTTCCAGTACACTGTCATGTGTTGCACCTTTCAAGCTACCTAAGGGTACATTCATTTCCTGGACGATGTACCCACCTGAATTCAACTCTAAATCTTTTAACCCGGGTAACCTGGATGGACTGCAGGGCTTGTGGCTGTGGAGTAATCTTACTGCTTCTTGTTAGTAACTAGGCCTGTGATAACCCTAGTTAGTTAAAGTATCAAGCCGTAATTCTTGCTTGGCCGTGAAATGATTGGATGGAGTCTAACCTGTCTAGTCTTGTCCTGATCTTGTTCCAGAATGCCTGTATTTATTTTATCGATAAATGGTGAGAATTCCAAGTTCTATTCAGATGAAGGGTTACAACCCCGGTCCTTGTTTGGTTTACGGGTTGTAACCTGGTTACACTACAACAAAAAGACCTATTAATGACGCTTGATAAGTGGATTTCATGACGGCTGATAAAGAAGCATCATCAACGTTCGAAATACCTTTTTTCTATGACGGTTTAGGCTAATTCTGTGCTTTTTATAATGTTTATAAAACAAAGCGTTATTAATAATTTAGAGCAGTGGCAAACTTGTAATATTTTTTAAGTTTAATTGTTGGCAAAATTCTTGCTATAGCCCGCCTCTCCCCCAAAACATTCTGGTCTTCTCCTTCTCCTCCTTTCTTCTTCCTCCTCTCCCCCAACTCCAAAACCCTAACCCTCGATCCAAAATCTTCGAGGAGGGCCTCACGCTCCTCGTCGCCCTCCAGGACAAGCTCGAGGCCGTCGCGCACGCGATCGATAAGAACGCGAAGGAGGAGCGTTAGGGTTCTGCTCGTCCTCTTCTCCGCGCTCTCCCTCTCCTTTCTCTTCCCCTCAACTGCCTCACCTGCCCCTCCTTCCTCTCTCTCGCCGGATCCGGGCCCTCCGCCGTCCTCGTCTCCGGATCCGACCCGACCCTCCCACTCAACCGCCCCCTCTGCTCCTTCTGTGCTCCCGACGGCCCCCCCTCATCCGCCTCCTCCTCCTCATGTCTCTCCTCCGATTTTAGTTTTTTTTCCTTCCTTCCAAGAAGCTTCAATTCCATTTCCATTCTTAGCATCACATAGAGAGAGGGATTCTTTCTATATATGGAAAGATTCAGTGCAAGAGGAGAGAAGAGAGCACTAGCTAGAGAGGAAGACCATGAAGAGAAAGAGGAGGAGTCAGCTTCTTCCGAGAGACCCAAGATTCCTGGGCTCGAGAGGTTCCTTTCTTTTTCTTCTTCTTTTGATTTTGATTACTATTTGTATCGGAAAGTTTCGAGAAGTTTGTAGTGATGCTTTTTTTTTTCCTATGGTCTGTTCTAATGCAGTGTGATAGTGGAAGCACTCAAAGTGGACAGCCTCCAGAGGCTTTGTTCTTCTCTGGAGCCTTTGCTCCGCCGAATTGTAAGTAGATTCTTCTTTCAAATATTTTCAATCTATGGAACATATCAAAAAAAAGAAAGGGATTAATCTTTACAGAGAAATTCATGGTCTGGGAAGAGACCCATTACTGGGGACATCAATGTCAATCTTTGGATCACGACGAAGAACCCATATTTTGTTTCACCCACCAAAACTCGTCTCGATGTTCGCCATTCCACTCAAATGGTTGCCACGTGTAAATACAAAAAACTATCACTTATAGGTTTCTTCTTTATTATAAGAAAGATATGAAATAAGAAATTGGACTACTTTAGTACATACAAAGTTTGGATTTCTTTCTTCTTTCCTTTCCCGTAAAATATCCGAAAGAAAGAGAGTATTTGTATTTTTGGTCCTTCTAGTTCTTGAATTCAACTAGCTTGGCAATCAATACTATGCTTATACGCCTGTTAGTTTCACAAGAATGGGTTTCAGTATTGTTCTTCTGAGTTGTGGATTGAGGGAAGTTGGATTAGTTTCACAAGAATAATGCCTTTATTAATTTGAATCAACAATCGAAGTCACTATACACAAGTAAGATTAAAATTAACATAAATTCCATTCACATGCATAAATGAATTGGCTTGAGGGCATAGTAACACATAGTTGGGTTATAGCTTGAAAATCTTTATCTTTCTAAGATCTCACGACTTATATCACCATCAGGTTCTTTTTTATTTCTGAAACTAGTGAAGTTTCATGAAGGGGAACTTCAAATAATGTATGAACCTCTCATTGTCATCTATTGTAAACAAGAACAACTGACCGCGGGAAACACTAAGGTTTTCTAGGGTTTTTATTAAGTAGTGCTTTGGTCTTGGAAAATTATATGTTTTGTTATATCTTCTAATTAAATGAAGATGCCACTTGGACAAACTCCTACAGGTCCAAGATTTTTCATTATAGTACATGATTGTGTAATTTAATCATTTTTCTCAAGTCACTGGGGCATGTTCCAGAGGTTATGTTTCTAATTTTTTCTATTTGTGAAAAAGACCGGAGTTCTGATTTAACTTTTGAGCTGGATCTTACGTGATTCCTTGTTTTGATTTGCACTTAGGCTATAGCTTGTGTGTTTCTTAGAGGCTACTTATTGTTGCCTATTTCATATACCAGGTCATATTGAGAGGAGATTTATTGAGGTTCCACTTGGGGCTACATGGGCTGAGGCAACAATGCGGACGTCTGGATTTGATACTGCCAGAAGATTTTTTATTGATACCCTTCAGGTACCACTTGATATATACCCACCTTGAGAAAACTATGTTTTAATTTTATTTGTATGCAGCTGAAGCTGCAAACTCTTAATGCTATTGGTTAAGCAAAGCTGGTTAAGTTTAGCACACCTAATGTTTGCTATATAGATTTGTCCTTTGAAGAGGCCTGTTAAATGGGAGGCTGTTGAGACATTTTTATCTCCCTCACTGAAAAGTTTCACATTTCCTGTACAAGGTGGCCTGACTATGGGATTGGCTATTGCTCAGTTCTGGTCTAGCGGAATTGGTAGCCATGAAGCCACTATTGTTGAATTTGAGGTAATTATTGCATGCTGAGGTCTTTAGATATTATTATTGCTCATCTAATTTTTTCATTGGTGCAAGCCCTAAGTTTTGTTGTACGTTAACCTATGCATGGTCACCACTACAAAAAAGAGAGCGAAACAACATGGATTTGAGAAAATGTTGAAGTGATACTTTAGGAAAGGGACCAAGTCTATTGCTGAAACTGATGCTATGAATCTTGCTTATAGCTTCAAATATGAATTCAACAATATTTTTGTTAGTTCCATGGAGTGAAACTAAATGTTCTTATTTATCCCCTCTACTATACCTATCTACATTCGGACCCCATCATTTGATATGAGGATCCAACATCTTATGATACGCATATTTGTTTGGACTTTGGAGGCAATTAGGTGAAAGTGGAACTACCAGTCAATTTGTACTTGCACTGCTTGTTTTCTTTTAATTTAATCGAAATCAATACCAGTAATTAGTCATTTGAAGCTCGTACAATCAAAGTTGTGTTGGAATATTTTGGTTTGAGGGACTCAGTATAGTTTGCTTGTTCTGGTTCAAGCTTTTTACAAAGCCTTTTAGAGCATGCTATGTTTGAGTTATGTAGGGCTTTTTACTCCTTTCTCTTGATATTTCATGATTAGATTTGATTTTTAGGCCTGACAATTATATGGACTGATTTGGTTGTCTTCTCTTTTTCTCAGGATTATTTTACTGGTGTTCCAGCTGTCGTTGATCTTTCATGATTATTGGTTATGTGGCCAAGTTTTGATGTGGACAATTTTGGTAGTTGTAAATATATATATGTATTTGGATATTCTATTTTGAGAATGTAATGAAGATGTTGATATGTACTCTATTTTGAGAAATGTAATAAAGATGGTGATATATAATGTTAATTTGATTTTTAGGCCTGACAATTATATGGACTGATTTGGATATGCTAATTTGAATAGTATAAAGTGTTATAAATGTGCTGCATTGAGCCTATACATATTATCTATTCATGACGTTTTAAAATTGTTCTGAATTGTGCACTATATATTAATTATTCATAACGCTTTTATATAAACTATTCATGACGGTTTCTTTATGACGCTTTTAAAAAATATTTATAACATTCGTTTTCATAACGGTTGCTTTGAAAAAAAAAGTGTCATGGTTTGTCATTAATGACGCTTTTTAGCCGTCATTAAAAGGGTTTTTTGTTGTAGTGTTATCTGAATAGTTCCATGGTTATCTCGTCGTATATCACCCTGATGTATTTTTTTATTTCCAGTTCTTACTTTTATTTATACTCTTGTGCTGATTGCTGGTTTTAGTTCCTAAGTGAAGCTTCCTTTGTGGTACTTGCTCTTTCTAGGATCTGACCCAGCTGGTTTTGTATGGCCAGATTTCGGAGCAGTTCCAGAGGATCTACCGCTCTTCCAGCCCGATGTTGAACACCAGGCGTAACCAGGGCAACGAGTGGGTTATTTTTGGCTCCCCCACTTTATTGTAAAAATATTCTTTTAGGCGTTTAGCTGACGAGCACCTGTTTAGCTCGATTGTACTTACTTACTGTCTGCCTACGGGCTGTAACATGATTGACAGATCCTAGGGTTGATCATGTATAACTAAACTCTTGCTAGTCCTAACATTTTGTAATGACCAGCTTCATTATCAGCTGAATATATAATATTTGGGATGCCTTATTATTGTATATTTAATGATCATACATCTTGTAACATTTACTTACTTGCTTGTGATTGAGACACTAGGCTTGTTCATGACCATAGGAGGCTGTTGGCTTGTAGTAAACCCTCATGTATCTAGACAGCCGTGACCATATAGCGAGGTGAGTTGCACTTCAATATACGTAGCTGGCTATGTCTGCCCCCGCTCTCCAGTATTCTGGTTCTGGGGCGTGACAGAGAGTTCAATAAAGACCTCGACTTCGTGGAATGTTTGCCGTTGATCTAGACGTCTGTTTCATGTGCCATTTTTTTGTTAGAAGCATATTAAGGTTAGGTTTCCGAGTATGTACTTTATTTTTAGGAATATTTTGTTTGAATTTCTGGATAATTAATTGAGTGTCAGTTGTCCAAAAATTGATGCGTCGTACGATTTTTGAGATTTCGAGGGATCCCGAACTCCGATTCGCGATCCTTTTGAAGTTTTGGAAATCTGACACCGAGCCCTACAACATTTAACTTTTCTACAAATTTATAGTTTTATCTGTTATTTTATTTTATTCGTAGAAGTCAAATTTGGTCAATGATTTATCGATTTTGTCATGGCTAGCCATAATGGCGATAACTTTTGACCAAATCATGATTTTGCGGCATGATCGATTCCAGTGCACTCATGGCACTGAAATCTACTAAGCAGCATACTCAAACTTTTGAAGTCATAATGCTCGACTAGTTAGTCAATAGTATATCTCGGTTTGCGTGCCACGGGTCCTAAATTTGAAACCTTGACTTTCCTTGGCCAAATATTTATGTTTAGATTTTTATTTTAGAATTAAATAGGTTAAAATATGATTTTAGATGATTTATTACAAAATTAGAATAGAATTAATTTAGTTAACCTATTAGCCACTTACTAGAATTTTTAGAGTGGGAATCGTTGATCTAACCTGTGATTGTTTTTGTGATGGGGTAGATCGGATTATGACATCTTGAGTTGTGATTCATCATCTATCGAAGAATGCAAGTATCACTATGACCTATATGTCCTTTATTTTATACTGCATGTATATTCGTGTCGTCTTTTCACTATTACTCCCTTATGATTTGTGTTCTCATTGTTCATGATTACCATTATGCATGAGAGTTAGAATCGTTAGGTTATACATACTTGTTCATGTCTTACTCATTGTTTCCTATTGTTGACAGTTTATCATATTGCTATTATTTATCGTAGTGGACATGTATTGTGAGTGAGTCGGCGAGAGAATAGAACAAGTAAGCATGTGGTCAACGAATTGAATACAGACCCCCTATACATTGATTGCATAATATCAGTCATGCACCACACGTATGACTGACGGATATCCCAAGCCGTCTACATGCTGAAAGTTGGTATTCTAAAACACATAGTACACATGACTTAATCATTGTTACTCTATTGCCTTTTTTTTCTTTCTTCAAGCCTACCTTCTTATTGTTATCATGTCTTAGTGGTATGTCAAAGTCTACCTTCATATTTTTATTATGTCTCAGAGGTGCTTCCTTATCATATAATGTCATGCCTATACTTATCTTCAGTTAATTTCCTTTTATCGTTTCTTCATGCTTGTATACTATATTGTGTAATATAGTATTATGGTGATCTTGCTCCAATCCTGACTGGATAACTATTTTTCAGCTTTAAACGACAAGATTTGTCCCGAAATTTACGTTGAGTATGTTGGCGACCCTGACGTTACTGGCGTACCCGATTCCAGTCCTGATGCAAATTAGCATATTTTCTTTCTTATGGATTTGCATTAGTTAGTAGTTATAGTTATAGAGTTTAGTTTGTTTTATTTACTGCTATCCGGGCTTGTTCTCAAGACTTTCTAAGTTGTAGTAAATTATTTGATATTTATAATATTGAGACTATTGGATATTTTTGGTGATTATTGCTGGTTTAGTTGTGGATGATATATGTGCGTGTTGTGCTTGTTGTGGACCATTGTTATCATAGACAACGTACTACCACCGATTCTGCAGCGTAGGCGGGACTTGGCCATGAACTCGTATTCCAAAATTGGGAGCGGGTCGTGACAAATTTTTATGATCTTGCTCCAATCCTGACTGGATAACTATTTTTCAGCATTAGACGACAAGATTTGCCCCGAGGTTTGCGGTGAGTATGTTGGCGACCCTGACGTCACTGGCGTACACGATTCCAGTCCTGATGCGAGTTAGTATATTTCTTTTCTTATGGATTTGCATTAGTTAGTAGTTATAGTTATAGAGTTTAGTTTATTTTATTTACTGCTATACGGGTTTGTTTCCAAGACTTTCTGAGTTGTAGTAGATTTTTTGATATTTATAATATTGAGACTATTAGATATTTTTGGTAATTTTTGCTGGCTTAGTTGTGGATGATATATATGCTTGTTGTGCTTGTTGTGGACCACTGTTATCATAGACAGTATACTACCGCCGATGCTGTGGCATAGGCTGGACTTGGCCACGAACTCGTATTCCAATATTGGAAGCGGGTTGTGACAAATTTTTATGGTAGCCCATGTAGGTCCAATTTTGCAAAAGACTGCGAACTCGTGGCAGTACTTAAGTTAGTCGTACTACTGCGAGCCTACGAATAGAGTGAAGTTAAGAGGTCATATCATCCACAAATAGGAGTTCTAACCCTATGAGTCTATTTATCTTAGGATCTTATTGTCTCTTAATTGCATCTTGCATGATTTCATCCGTGATTTTTTCGATATGTTTGTATCTACCATTCTAACCATATCCTTTCTTTCCTTTAAGTTTGCAATGGTTGAGACAAGGCACAGTATGATCCGTAAGGGAAAAATGGTAGCTAACCCTTATGCTACTCCTGAGTTCGAAGGATCGACAATAGAAAGTACAAAGTTCATAGAGCCCTCTAACCATCAACCAGATAGAGTTAGTGCTGAGGATCTCCCACCACCACCACCAACAGCCCCGACCCAAGGAGTAACTGTAGATGGAGCTCATATCCTTACGATACTCAAGGGCATGACGGAGACTCAACAGAGACATGCAAATATTCTGGAGAGGAGCGTAGAAATACGACAAGATCGTGTGGGTACTATTGATGGGTTTCGCAAGATGAACCCACCTCCCTTTACAGGCTCAGAGAAACCTATAAAAGTCACCAACTGGCTAGTAGAGATAGTGATACTACTAGAGGCATCAGTGTTGCCACCGGAGAAATGGATAAAAGCAGTGAAGTTGCGGCTGAAGGACAATGCACATCATTGGTGGGCTGCACAAGAAAGAAGGTTGGACAAGAATGTGTCATGGGAAGAGTTTAAGGACCTCTTCAACACCATGTTTTTCTCTATGACAATTCGGAGGGAGTTACGAGATCAGTTCATATGACTAGAGCAGAGAAGCATGACAGTGGATGAGTATGATGCAAAGTTTAGTCGTTTAAGCCATTTTGCTTCTACACTTGTATCTACAGAAGAAGAAAAGGCAAAGAAGTTCCATTCTGGGTTGAATTACAAGTTATAGAGTTTGACAACGTCAGTAGACCCAAAATCCTATACTGATATCCTGAATGTAGCTAGGCGTCAAGAATCTATCCTAAAGTAGAAGGTAGCTTCCCAAAAGAGAGGTAGAGATGGTAGTCATCAAGAACCATCTAAACATCCTAATAATTCTCAGAAGACCCTTCAAATCTAGTAGCAACATCATCCTCCAACTAGAGTGGTATCATTCCAACCACAGCAACAGTCTATCCCACCCAAGCCTAAGTATAATTATTGTGGAAGAGAAGGACACAAGTGGGACCATTGTAGGAAAAGGTTAGGACATTGTCTCCTTTGTGGATCGCCATACCACCAAGTGCGAGAATGCCCCACAGCACCAGCTCATAAGCTAGTTTCGTAATAGCAGTCCGAAGGAGCACAACATCAAGGATAAGGATAAGGACAAGGATAAGCTTTTGTAGCTGTAAGTCAACCCCAAGACATAGGTAACTTAAATATGTTTCCTTGACAGCCTTCTTTAGTTTTAGTTGTTGGATAGGATGCATGCTTAGTTAGTTCGTAGTATGCTTATTATTGATCAGTTCCCTTATGTTCTGAGCCTTTATCTTTCCGTGACTTAGTTTAAGAAATTATTGCTTGATACAGTTATGTATCATATTATACTGTTAGTGACGTTTGATTTCCTATAATTTATATATTTTTATTTTGGAGAATATTTTTACTTTTATTAGGTATAGTGTTGTTAGATCAATGTTTCATAATGGCATGTATCTAGGACTATAGGTGAGATATACTAAATTTAGGTCATATATGGGCATTAGGGTCCCTAGATAGCCCCAAATATTTTATTTTACTATTCTATAATTTTTTGGAATTTTTGGATAATTAGAACCTATAGAAATTATTTTTCCATAAGTTTTTAGGATTTACTGTGGAGTTACACGAAGTGATTTTGATATCAAACTTTTTATTTAAGCTCTAAACACCTAAAAATAGTTTCTAGAATTTTCTAGAATTTTTTTGATTTTTTTTGTGATTTATTTGGAGTTATTTGGACTTAAAATGAATTTTTATTCAATTTTTGCAATTAAATAATTAATTATACAATCAGCAGTACAGTCAGCCTCTCAGCCTTCTTTGCACTGGCCCATATGTCAGTCAATAGCACAACTGACTCAGCTGTCTCTATATTAAGACCAAGCCAAGCCGAGCATGAACCGCTGAGCCAAGCCGAATGGATGTTGGACCATCCGATCTTGGTGGAGCCACACAGATGGTGACACGTGTCCCCGCCCAGCTGCTTAAGCTAACTCCACCGACTCCCTCTCTCCCTATATATATATATATATATATATATATATATATATATATATATATATATATATGGGAGTGGATCAAAAGTCCCCCTTAGAAAACCTCCTAAAAAAACCCTCACTCTAATCCGTAATTTAATGTTAATATTAATGTTAATGTTAATATTAATTTTTATTTTTATTTTTATATTAATATTAATGTTAATGTTAATATTAATTTTAATGTTAAGTTTAATTTTAATTTTAGTATTTAATGTTAATATTAACATTAACATTAATATTAAAATTAAATTACGGATTAGAGTGAGGGAGTTTTTAGGAGGTTTTCTAAGGGGGCTTTTGATCCGCTTCCTATATATATATATATATATATATATATATATATATATATATATATATATATATATATATATAAATATATATATATATATATATATATATATATATATATATATATATGTAGTTTATGTAAAATATATATATATATATATATATATATATGTAGTTTAGTTAATTTCGTAAACCCTAGAAAATTCCAGCAGCTTTTGTGTGTAAGAGTTCAATAGAGACCTAGACTTCGCGGAGTGTTTGCCGCCAATCTATACGTCCGTTTCATGCACCGTTTTTTAGAAGCGTATTGAGGTTAGGTTCCTGAGTATATACTTTATTTTTTGGAATTTTTTGTTTGAATTTCTGGATAATTAATTGAGTGTCAGTTGTCCAAAAATTGACGCATCGTACGGTTTTCGAGATTATGAGGGATCCCGAACTCCGATTCGCGATCCATTTGAAGTTTACTCCGATTTGCTATCCGTTTGAAGTTTTGGAAAGCTGACATCTAGCCCTACAACATATAATTTTTTCCAGAAATTCAGAATTTCATCTACTATTTTATTCGATTCGTAGAAGTCAGATTTGGTCAACGATTCATCGATTTGGTCATGGTTAGCCATAATGGCGATAACTTTTGACCAAATCATGATTTTGTGGCACGGTCGATTTCAGTGCACTCATGGCACTGAAATCTACTAAGTTGCACACTTAAAGTCATTACGTTTGACTAGTTAATTAATGGTATGTCTCGGTTTGCGTGCCACGGGTCCCAAATTTGGAACCGTGACTTTCCTTGGCCAAATATTTGTGTTTAGATTTTTATTTCAGAATTAAATAGGTTAAAATATGATTTTAGATGATTTATTCCAGAATTAGAATAGAATTAATTAAGTTAACCATTAGCCACTTCCTAGAATTTTTAGAGTGGGAATCGTTGATCTAACTTGTGGTTGTTTTTTGTGACGGGTTAGATCGGACTACGACATCTTAAGTTGTGATTTCATCATCTATCGGAGAAGGCAAGTATCACTATGACCTATATTTCCTTTATTTTATAATGTAGGTATATTCGTGTCATCTTTTCACTATTATTCCCTTATGATTCATGTTGTCATTGTTCATGATTACCATTGTGCACGAGAGTTAGAATCGTTAGGGTATACATACATGTTCATGTCTTACTTATCGTTTTCCATTGTTTACAGTTTATCGTATTGCTAATATTTATCGTAGTGGACATGTATTGTGAGTGAGTCGGACGGAGGAATACAATAAGTAAGCATGTGGTCAACAAATTGAATAGAGACCCCCTATACATTGATTGCATAATATCAGTCATGTACTACACGTATGACTGACGGATATCCCAAGCCGTCTACATGCTGAAAGTTGGTATTCTAAAACACACATTACACATGACTTAATCATTGTTGCTCTACTGTTTATTAGTCTTCTTTCGTCAAGTCTACCTTCTTATTGTTATCATGTCTTAGTGGTATGTCAAAGTCTACCTTCATATTGTTATCATATCTCAGAGATACTTCCTTATCATACAATGTCATTCCCATTCTTATCTTCAGTTAATTTCCTTTTATCATTTCTTCATGCTTGTAAACTATATTGTGTAATGTAGTATTATGGTGATCTTGCTCCAATCCTAACTGGATAACTATTTTTTAGCTTTAGACGACAAGATTTGTCTCGAGGTTTACGGTGAGTATGTTGGCGACCCTAACGTCACTGGCGTACCTAATTCCATTCCTGATGTGAATTAGCATATTTCTTTCCTTATGGATTTGCATTAGTTAGTAGTTATAGTTATAGAGTTTAGTTTGTTTTATTTACTGCTATCCGGGTTTGTTCTCGAGACTTTCTGAGTTGTAGTGGATTATTTGATATTTATAATATTGAGACTATTGGATATTTTTGGTGATTATTGCTGGCTTAGTTGTGGATGATATATGTGCGTGTTGTGTTTGTTGTGGACCATTGTTATCATAGATAGCATACTACCGCCGATGCTGCGGCGTAGGGTGGACTTGGCCACGAAATCGTATCCTAAAATTGGAAGCGGGTCGTGACAGGCTTCACTTTGCCACCCATCGTGGAGATGACCTCCTTTTTCTGCTTCTTGGAAAGAGGCGAACTCGCTTCGGCCGGAGCTTGTCGCTTCAGACGGACATTGGTCAACTCTTCTGAAGGACTTCCAGGTGTCTATTGCACCACTACATCTAGGGCACCCAGAGGTAAATAAGTATAAGCTCTCTGGATGGTGTCCTCCAATATGACAAACTTGGCCCCGACGATGAAGCTTCGTTCCCAGTGGTATCTGTGAGACTCGTCTCACAGTATCGATATTTATATACGGATACATATTTTGTTCTGTATTTCATATTTTTTTGGTTTTCGGAATGCTTTGGAATTTTTTCAAATTATAGATTATCTTCGGGACTGGTATACCGATGGTGTACCGGTGTAAACCAACGACATACCGCCCAGACAGATTTTCCATATTTTAGATTTTTTTTTCAATTTCAGATATTTTTGTGAATAGTGTTTCCAATATTTTTGTGAATAGTACTTTAGATACTTTGATGAATAGTGTTTAGATAATTTGGTGAATAGTATAGATATACCATATTATCCAATGAACATTTGGTTTTCTTCCAATAGATGAAATTGACCTAGAATGTGACATGGACCGTTGAGCACCTCTAGAGGGAGGGTGAATAGAGTGAGTGCGAGTGCAGCGGAAAATAATCACCTATTTAAAATTATAAACAGATAACTATGGCAGTGAATAAGAGACAGTAAATAAATATAGCAAAAGATAGATAGTTCAAACTCAGTGACATAGCGATGTATACTGGTATCCCTCTGAGAGGACTAATCCAGTCTCGAGTATTCTTGCTCGATGTTAATCCACTAAGACACAAGCTAATTGAGAGCTTGCAGTCTCTTACAACACCGTGCTTGGTGACAAGAGCACAACCGACTTCACAACACCGTGCATGGTGACGAGCGTACGACCGGCCCCACAACAGAGATAGTTTCTGTACTTTGAACAACCTCTTTACAACTCTTGAGAACCAAAAGACTCTAGATCGAATAGATATTACTGGCTTTTGGATAAGAGAAGTGTAGGTGTGATATGAAAGATTTTGATCGGATGAAAACACTTATTGAAGATAGAAGAGAAGATAAAATTGATTGAGTGATTTGGAATGAGAAATTCTCTTCTATATATGGGTGTTTTCGAGGACCGAACTCGGGCAGAATTCGGGCAGAGTTCTGATGCAAAGATTTCGCAAATGAACGTTGCATGCAGATTTGGAGGCAACAAATATTAAAATTCAAACTAACCGAACTCGGTCAGAGTTCGGACCGAACTCGGGCCGAACTCGATTTGAGTTCTTTCTCAGAAAAAATATAAGATATTTGTCAAATTCTGTTGCAAAATGGAAATAAAATTTTTGGTAGGTGGACTATGGATAGGTAGGCTATATTGGAAAGTGGACTATGATCAACCTAAGCCAGTATTATCCAGTCGATCTTACAATTTATATCCTAGACTCAATAAAGATAAAATACATAATAAATTGTAAAATGACTCAGACTAGATTCCAATGAAAATAAGCTTCAGACTGATGATTTACGTGCTTGCTGATGTAGTAGTACGCTTGTTGATATACTAGACCTGAAATGATTAGCAGCAGTTTGTATATTTTGTGTATTGACTTAAGTTTTTGTCAATTATTAAAATCAGGTGTGACCATGGAGTGGGCCAACAATCTCTTCCAATTTGATAATTGACAAACTTGAGTCTATACTAAAATATATCTAAATAGAACAAATAAAAATACCTGAAAAGGAATAAATGATGGTGGTGATATGCTTTCTTGTATGCTTTGTTGATTTTGGTATTGTGCTCTTTCTCCCCCTTTGTCAATAAAAAAATGGTTTCGGCTCCCCCGTAATGTGTGAAGCCAACAATGTTCATTAAACAGACAAAGTAATACTAGAAAGATAGTTACAAATAACAACATTGCCACAACTAATAAGTGCATAAAAGAAACAACTAGTAGTGGATTACTGAAAATGTCATACTAAATGAAAGATACAACCATCACAAACAATCACAAAGTGCTAACAAATGTCTAACGGTAAAGTTTAGACATAAAAAACTACATCATATCATCATCTATCAGACTCTATCCAAAATCCACTAGCTTAAGTCCTCATCACATCGGAGTATCGTCACCTCCAGGAGCATCCGGTGAAAAATATGCAGCAGTAGGATCGAAGTGAGGAAATGTCGTCTCATCATCGAACCTGGGTCCAGGGAAGCTGGGGTGATGAAGAATGGTAACTGGATGTGAGGGATCATGAGAGAGATACCAGTGAAGATCAGTAATGATGTTCCGCAACACCTGAGCCTGGGTGATATGGCGGAACTCTGAATCAAGATAGCCATGATGTCATTGCGCTGAGAGGGCAACGAAATCATCAAAGCGCTGATAGAAGCTAGGGTCAAAACCCGGAGCACGGGCTGGAGCAACAGCAGCAGAAGGAGCCTCGGGGTCAGCATCATGAACATGCTCAGCACCAGGAGGCAGAGGAGGAGTAAGATATAACCTAGACCTACTAAGCTCAAAGGCAGTAGAGGAGTAAGGACAGGTTTGAAGATCGATTTCAAACCTCCTAAAGATAGAAGCCAAATGTATTGGGTAGACAAGGTTGCGTCCTGTATTTCTGCAGTTAAGCATCCATGCCATCATAGTCTTAGGAACAAAAAATGGAATGCCAAAGTGAATGTGGTACATGGCTGACAATTCCAAGAAGGTAATCTCATCAGAGGATCCCTTCTTTGGAAGAAGAACAGAGAATATAAACCTATGGAGTTCATAGAAATTTTGATTTAGATGCTTGGAATAAACTCTTCTAGGAACAGGTTTAGGATGACACAAAAGTTCTTTTAATGAATCAAAAGTGACACCTTCAGGAAATTGAGTGTGATGAATGTCCACTAGGGCTTCACCTACATCAGGAACATGAAAATATTCACTGATGTCGGTGGCATTGAACTCTAGTTCATGCCCAGTAACACATGAATAGAAGTTGCCGTTATTTTTTACTTGCAGATTGCAGTAAAATATACGGACAACATTACCATAAATATTCTCAGCAACTTCGAAAAAATCACGAAAGTCGAGACTGTCAAAAGTGGAAGCATATTCAGAAAAGATGGTAAAGTTAACACGTGCTCCAGCACAAATTTTACGAGAAAAGAGTCGAACCAAAGGTCAAAAAATTCCCTATCGGGAAAGAGACCGGAATCATAATTATCAGATCCCGTAGGTCTAGCTGGACTAAAGACATTTGTGGAAACATAGTCAAAGGACGATGATCCTGCTTGAGAGGAATCAACCTTTCTTTTTTGGTGTTTAGGTGCCATGGATGAGAAAAAGAGAATACAATACCTTCAAAGAGGAGGAAGATGGTGGAGAGGATGGCCCACTAGACTCATGAGAAAGCTCGAAAGGAAGGAGGAGGAGAAGTTCTTTGGAGTATTGGTGGGTATTTCTCGATAGAAGGATGAAGAAAAGTGAAAGAAAGGAGAGAAATATATAGAGCTAGGGCCGGCTGTTCGGTTCTGGAAATCCGTACAGCGCCGACCGAACTTGGTCCGAACTCGATTCGAACTTGGTCAGAGGTCGGTCCGAGTTTGGCTGCTTGTATTCGCAATGTCATAAATACAGTATTTGTTTAAAAATTCGATTTTATAACTGTTGTACTCCTTTATTTAATAACTTCTATTACTTTGGATTAGCTGTAGGGTCCGGATCCCAGCTAGCGGTAGTCCGAAGACTAGTACACCGTATCGCTTCAGGCTATTTACACCTGTATGACAGAAGAACTCTTTCGGCTTGTTCCCAAAATAATTTTCGTTAATAAATTATAAAGTTTCGAGTTATAAAATAAATTTAAGAAACATTCTACATTATGAATCTAAAAATTCAAGTATGCCAAGCTCTCGCCACATAACGTTAATCGGTCTTCAGCCAGTGGTTTTGTGAAAATGTCTGCTAGTTGATGATATGTGTCAATAAACTCTAGGCAGATGTCCCCGTGTTGTTGGTGATCATATAAAAAGTGATAACGAATTTTAATATATTTTGTGCGTAAGTGACATACATGGTTCTTAGTCAGGTTAATAGTGCTAGTGTTATCACAGTAAATGAGAATCTTAGTGTAGTGCAGATTGTAGTCTTCCAGGGTTTGTTTTATCCATAAAATTTGAGCACAGCAACGTCCTGCGGCGATATACTCAGTCTCAGTAGTTGATAATGATACAGAATTTTGTTTCTTGTTAAACCATGAGACTAAGGCCTTTCCTAGGAAATGAAATGTACCGCTGGTACTTTTATGGTCTACTTTACATCCTATAAAATTCGCAGCTGAGTAACCTATTAGGTTAAAGGATTTGGTTTTAGGATACCACAAGCCGACTGTAGAAGTTCCCTTAAGGTATCGAAAGATACGTTTAACGACACTTAGGTGTGATTCCTTAGGATTTGCCTAGTATCGTGCACAAATGCAAACACTGAACATAATCACTACAACAAAAAGGCCTATTAATGACGCTTGATAAGTGGATTTCATGACGGCTGATAAAGAAGCGTCATCAAAGTTCAGCAAGACTATATTCTATGACGGTTTTCTATATAAACGTTATTGATTGTCTCTCAGTGATACGAGCGTTATGAAAAAAAATACCAAATTTTAAGTCGAAACCTCGACTCTTCCGCACTTTCTCCCGCACTTAAGGCAAAGTCTAAACCCTTTCTCCTTCTCTCTTTCTCCTCCCGCTCCCTAACTCCCTTCAGCCCACTTTTCCCTAAAATATTTTGGCGGCTAAACTTGGAGCCCTAGTTTTCACTCCGTATACAATTTTTTTGATCTCTCTCATCTTTCATTCTTCTCTCACTGGATTGATTCATTTTTCTTCTTCTTTTTTACTCTGAATACGAAAAGGGTTCATCAAAGAAAAAATATTGTAAGTTCTTCTTCTTCTAATTTTTTACTCTAAATTTAGGTTCTTCTTCGCGTTCTTGGTCCAGGGGTGGGCCACCGCATCTACGAACCTCTTGTGGAGATCAGGGTCCAAAGCAGCCTGGGATGCTTGAGCGTCCGTATGGGCTCGTCCACGACGCCGACAATGGGTCGGGAGATCTTCTTCCTATTGTGGGAACCAGTTGTCTCCTCTTTCCCTCATAATTATTTAACAAACAATAGATTGAAGAAAGCGGCATCAACTTTATGTTTTTTCCTCTAAATCTACATTTTTAATTGCTTCTTCAGAGTCGAGTAGGAATCGATGATGGGTACTCAGGTGGAAATATTGAAAGTGGGAAAGATAGTAGAGTCGCCGAATTTTACTTCTCCTTTGTATATAAATCACATTCCCTCGATCGATTGAGCATCAGATCGACCTAGTGGTGGTTTTGAATACGAAAGGAGGGGTTCATCAAAGAACAAAGATTTTCTTAATCAAAAGATCTGTAAGTTCTTCTTCTTATTGTTATTAATCCTTTAATTTTTTTTACTCTGAATCTAGGTTTATGCTTTTCACTCTTAAAATTTTATCGTTCTTCATTCGAGGAGAGTACCTCTATGTTTGTACTGTATATGATTTTCTTTCTGTATATGATTTTTCTTTATTGTTTATTTTCCTTACCAGGTACATATATGTTTTATGCAAATGCAAAGTTGTCATTGTAGTGATGCTACTTAACTTTCATTTACATATATATTATTTACCAGTTATTGATAGTCGATGATATACGTCATGTCCAAAATGCTTCCATCATTTATGAGTACTACTAACCTTTCTAATATGCTACAATTCTTAATTTTAGTATGCGCTCTCAATTTAGAATCTAGTCAAAGCAAAAGTGACGATATGACACCACCATATCTTTATCCGATGACAGGGAAAGAAAGGCCATTCTTAGAAGTCGCACAGCTGCTAATAAGGAAATTATATGTTGGGGCAGCTAAGCTACGGTTACTGATGTGCTTGGGGCTTCCTAAGGAGGATATGTAGTAGTTCACAGCAAATGAGATGGAAAGCCATATTCATGTTGTCCCAATGTGTACTATAGCAAGCTTCAAAAGGATGAAACATCTCTCTAACCAATACTCTGTGAGCCTTAAAACTACCCAGCTTTCTCTATAAAAAAATCATAGAGGCAGATAAAAAGTTGTCACGACCCGCACCCTAGAGTAAGGGCACGAGACGTGGGTACGTCCAGCCTACGCCGCAGTGTCAGCGGTAGAACGCTGTCCTAGGTCACAACATCTAACAATATAATGCTAAGCAGTTTATACTCCCCGAATGGGGGTGACATAGAAGAATGTAAACTTAATCACAACTAAGGGAGAAGAAGCACGATATGAAATAGAACTCAAATGAAATACAGATGATCAGAAAAGTCTAAGTGTCTAAGATAACATCTCAGCAACATCCAGAATACAAGGTCTCAACTACTGAATATGAAAGAATATATACAATCCAGATCTCAATGACAGAAATAGTAAAACCTAGACTAAACTAGTCCCAAGACAACATAAGTAAGATAAAGTCTAACTAAACTAGTCTAGGCAGCAGGGATAATATCATCAGCTAGAGCTGGGTCCTCCAGGGAGTACAGCTCACAAGTGTCGTCTAGGGCTGTCCCATAGAAGGTGTCAACACCAGTCTCATCCTCGTCCTCTGTAAACATTCAACGGTGCCCAATCAGGACGGAGCGAGCACAATACATCTCAACAGTTCATAGCAGGTTAGAAAATATAATCATGCAGTAAAGTAAGATACAGGAACTGAAAGAAAGTACAGAATGTAAACAGAGAGAGAACTGTAATAGAAATATCTACTATAAGTAGAGAACTAACAGTGGCTAGTGAGTCAGAGTACAATATAAATATGTGAATGGCATAGGAGATTTTGATGAGACACTACGGAGGTGATCAGATGAGATACTACTTGGATATTATTCACATGTCTACTTCTACTCCCCCGTACCCCCAATCAATACACAAGGATCCAGCCAGGTTATGTTATGATCCATGCAATGGCCCATAAGGGGTGATGCATGGTAGGCCCAAAAATGGGTGATTTTAGGAATGCCCATAAATGGGTGATTCAAGGAAGACTCTATGATCATGAGAGTACATGTCACAAGTGATCAATAAACCATGAAGCATAGTGATACACAATGTAAGTGAAACGTACAGAACATGTAGTATCCGATGCTTCCTGAGGGGATAACATCTCAAGAAGGGATCCATATAGTAGTAATCCGTGTGACCAACGTGACAGTATCAAGTAAAGTAATTTAAAGCAGGAGAATAATTCTAAACAGGATATGAAATGATCAGAGAATGTACTCACCTGTATCCTGAGTATCTGAAGAATATCTATTGTCCGAGGAGTGGTGTCTGTCTCCTATAGAACAGTACAAGTCACAACAAGTCCAAAAATGATAATGTTAAGTTCTACTATGCATTCTACATGATTCGAGGTCAATCTAGATCCAAGTCAACTTTTGGTCAACTCTGGTCAATTAGACTAGTCAAACTAAGTCAACTCTGGTCAATTAGACTAGTCAAACTAGGTTAACTAGGTCAAGCCTAAGCCAAACAAGTCTCACTAAGCCTAACCAGCCTATTCTAGCAAGCACACACCATTTCTAGACTATACAAGTCTAACTAGACACTCACTAGGCATACAGACACACCCATAGGCTAAGAGCCCTAGGCTATAGGCTATATCATGCCTAAGCCAAACCACAAACACATATACACATAACAATATATATCTAATATATTGTAGTACACTCATTAACATATAGGCTACCATACACATAAAGAAACATATATTATATATACATAGAGATAGATAGAGGCATATGTGATAGTGTACATGTGAGCATGTGTGTGTGTGTGTGAGAGTGTCAAGAGGGTGTGAACTAATAAAACCTGTGTGTGTGTGGGCTAAAAACATGTGTGTGTACTCAGGCAATGTGTGTGTCTTAGTGTTCATGTGTGTGTGTGTTATACAGGATGTATAAGTGTTGACATGGAGGTCGGGGTTAGCAAGTGTAACAGGTAATGAGGAACCTGTGTGACTGGTTCCAGTGTGTGTGTGTTCCAGGAATCCCAAAGACAGGAACAATGTGAATCCTGTGTGTGTGCATTAGAGTGTGAGTGGACTTGTGTGTTGAAAATAACAGGAAATCAGTGAACAATAGGGTTCATGATTGTTGTGTGTGTGTGTGCATTATGTGGAGTGTTGTGATTGTGTGACAGATATCAGATTTCTTGAACCAATGGTAGGAAAAATAGAATGTGGCAGTTAGCAACAAATAACAGTTTTAAGGAACAGTCCAATGCTAAGAATGACAGTTAAAATTGATATAATCATTCAGGTTCATTTAAAGGAAGGAAAGAAAATCAACTCAGCTGACAGTCCAATGCATTCGAAACCTAAATTCGAATTCTAAGCCCATACCAAATCAGTGACAATCCCTAACAGTACTAACACATGTTAACTGGAATTTAAACATGGAATATCATTCAGAAATTAGTTTGAAAACAGGAATCAATGACAGTTTAAATAGGAAAATAAATCAATTCAAAACTAATGTGAGTATCAGTCACATTATCAGTCCAACCCACATGTTCGAAAGCTAAATGTCAGTACAAAAACCTATCTAACTTGTAAAACCTATCCAGCAATAGTTGGTACATATGTAGGTTTCAAAAATGGAAACTTAAACATCAATTTCTCAGTTAAACCAGGAATTGAAGTTCAAAAAATCAAAACTAGATTATGTATCAGTCCACACCATCAAAAGTCCAATCTTAATATCCAAAATCCATTTCAGAAACATAAAGCCAAATCTAATATGTAAAACAAATCTGACAGGAACTATTTCACATGTAGGATCAATCAACATAAAAAAATCATTAATTAAATAGTTGAAAATGGAATTAAAGCTCAGGAATTGAGAACTGTATACTGTGTATCAGCCATATTGGGAATTCGAGAATTCGAACTCAAATTAATCATTAAAATTACAAACAATAGGTTGGTAATAGGTGCCACATATGTGTACGTGTGTCTCGAGTCCTTTCGTGTCACCCAGAGCCGGATACGGCGTGTCCACACATCATAAACCAATCTCGTGCACACACAGACACGCTGTCTCGTGCACTCGTGTCTAGGACACGGCACACGACATGACACAACACGTGGGTGTGCACCTAGGTTCGCCTAGGGTAGGGCCACCTCACAGACACCCTGTACTGTGTCCCCGAGACTCCAGGATGCGACACGGAGCCCGTGTCAGCGCGTGGATTGCAGTTGTGCGTGCGCAGCGCCTGCCCGGTGCGGGCACGATTGCTCCACGTGTACCCAACCATCTGCTCCCAAATTTTGGGAGCATGATGTCAGACATTGCCCCTCACTCCACACAAAAATTTGTGTCCCGAAGTGTCCTGTATCGTGAGTTATAGACCCCGATAGGCAGGACACAGGCGTGGGGTTCGTGCACGTGTCCAAGGCCAAAAACTCGACACAAACCGACACAAAATACATAATACCCTTCACAAAAGTTCATACACACACCTAGATCTACAAATCCATGCAATTACATTTCAAAAATACGAAAATCAATTCCTAGTGGCATTTCTACAAACACCTAGGTATCCTATTGGATACGTGTCCGATACGGACACGAAATGAGTCCACCAAGACACGAAACTAATTCATACAGTTAGGGGACTCCTAAACCTAACCGTATATGCAAAGAAAACTGGAAATTAATAGATTTTAGTATCAATTACCTATTGAAGAACTCCTCAAGCAAAAGCCCTCTTCTAGATCTTACTCCTTGTTAGCAAACTTCCCCAAATTGATCCCAAGCTGGAATAATCCTCAAATAATAGCAGGTATAGATGAATTAGGATCTAATGCAACTTGTTTGGATTAAAAAGGAATTAAAATGGATTTTCTAGAAATTTCTAAAGATGGGATTTACCTCTTTTTTCCAAATGTGAACTTTCTAAAGGAGGCTAACCTAATGGAAGAGACTACTTATAGGGGGATGTTACAATCCTACCCCCTTAGAAAAATGATTAAATAGTTTAAAAATGTAAACTTTCCAAATGTGAACTTTCCAAATGTGAACTTTCATGATTTTAAATAGTTTAAAAATGATTAAAAATTACCAAAAATCTTATTATGAAATAAATATCAATAAATATCAATAAATAATAATTATAATTACAAAATTTTAAAATTACCCTCATCTGGAAAACTGGGTGTTACAATCCTACCCCCCTTAGAAAAATTTCGTCCTCGAAATTAAAATGTTCATACTCCTTCTAGGTCAAACCCCCACAATCAAAGTCTCAGAACTTAAACAAATTATACGATTTAAAAGGACGACATACATAGTCATGGCATACGGTGGTAGTGAAAGTCTCATCTAGGTATACAAGTCATGCTAAACCAAAACGGTCATAGGGTATCAAAACATACAAGCAATCAGGGGTGTTAAACTGGAAAAGATACAGAAATAACAAATCATCAAAACAGTAAGGCAGTCTACCATCCTATATAAAAACTGGTACTTATCAAAAAAAAAGATAACTACCAATTATCTATAAAGCGGTACTATTCAAAGAAAAATCAAAATCAAAAGTTCAAGGGACAGTTGTCAATAGCATTGAAATCCAATCATAATATATATTAAGAATATTTAGTCTCGATACGATCTAAGTTGATCAATTCTGGGAAATCAAGATTTGGGCAATATGGAGGACAAGGTCATCGAAGTCTGAGCACGAGCATACAAGGATGGAGATTCAGGTCATATTTAAATTTGATTCAATTGAGTACGAACCCAAGACATTAATGTGATAAGAAAGGATGATGAAGGTTGATTGGTCGTGATTAAGGGATCTAGGATTCAATGATATTGAAAACCTTTTAGGAAAAACAAGGAAAGATTTCATAAGAAGTCAAGTTAATCATCTCTCTCTAATACCATCAAGTTTATTATTTGCCAATTATATTTTTATCTCACAAGTCCCAATATAAAAATTAACCTTTATATGACTATCATCAAAAAATTTATAACCTTCAGTCATCTTAACCTTTACCATGATCACCATAGATAAAATTCCAAACTTCTAAAACATTTCCCACGAAGCATACCCCTCTTATTTAGGTATCAACACTTATTCATTTAATCAAATTTCAAATTCCTTCACCTCGTCCTAATTTAGATCTGAAACCTCTAAATCCAGTTTATGAAATCCTTGAACTTGTTTAATTCAAGTCTCGTATTTATTCAACCCTAATACCACTATGTCATATAAAATTTATTCTTATTTATAAATCAACCTTCATATTTTCTTCAACGTTCACCTTCAAATATTATCCTTTTGAATTCTACAATTTTTCCCCAATCATCTAAAATAATTCCTATAACTTAAAATTCTTGTGTTCTCTCTGTCTCTAGTCACCCTTTTACAATATCTAGTTCAATTTCGCATAATCATCGAATACAATTAAATTCTCCTTTCCGTTTCTAAATCTCTACATAGCCTTAGAGTAAAAGTTCCCAAGAATCAATAACCAAGACTTTCTAAGTTCTCAAAACTAGGTTGACCTCTGATATCCTCATTAGTTTTTTTTTTTGAAATACATCCATGAATTACTCATAACCAAAATTTTATGCGATTGTTTCTAAATTGATAACATTTATCTCTCGATTCCATTCTAAACCTTTACCACATCTCCATCTCGAATTTTTCATATTTGACATCCAACATTCTGATTCCTACAAAATCATCATATGATAACCAATTGCGTCATTTTTGAACTAGATAAATTACGTTATTTCCTCAACATGTCTTAGGCAAAATGATATGAAGATTCAAGGGTTTCAAGGTATAGCTGACAAAATTAGATACGAGACAGAGAATTGATGTAATCAGGACAGTTATATAAGACAAAGAATGATGGTAATAAAATATTGGCAGGAAGAGAATGATAATAGAATCTGTTCTGCTTTTCTGTTTAAAAGAAGGAACCATTTTGAAACCAGAGCAGTAATATCAAATCCAAGATATGGTCGAGCAAAATCATCGATTCATTATTTTAAGAAGAGATTCATAGTAAGAAGTTACACAAAGGTTTACAATACAGCTAAAGCTACTCCTACTCCTAAGTTAAATAATGAGAAACAAAACAAACAAAACATTTTTTTTTTGAAAGACTGAACAAAAGTAGAGAAAACTTGTTCAAGAGCATTTAAGGTATAATCTGATAATCATATGCGTCTATCCAAAAATTATGGTGCTCCAAATTCTCGTCATACTAGTAAGCAAGGCTACGATAATCAGAGTCCTTGACTAAGGTACATACCTCTAGGTTCATGGTATTTAAAATTTCTGCATTATCGCATGCGACGGTAAAAACCTTAAATTTTCACACCCGAGAAATATGTCCAAAATCTGACTATATGTCCTCACTATGCCAGCGAACATGACTATCGAAGATTCTAGATCCCATAACTGAGGTGACCTAGCCCATATAATTTTTTTTCGAAGAAAAACAAACATAACAAAAGAGCAACAGGACAAAATTAATCAATCAACAAGGAACAGATGGAATCGGATTTCAAGATAGTAATAAGAGGCAATTGTGGAAATAGAATCGAGAAGAATAGAACTTGCAGCAAGATCTCTAATGGTCTGTACATCCTCGACTGTCCTGACAATAGCTTGCCCCTGCTGGTTTTTCCTGGTTTGCTGCTGATGCTGCATGAACCGCTGCTGCTGAGAGAAATGGAAATGACAGAGAAAGGTCTCTGTACAGTCGAAGGTGCACCTCCAATGTAGCAGAAACACCAACCTGAGTCGGCACAACAGAAACTGCGGTCTCGATGCCCTGATGAACAGGACGAGAGGTGGCCAGCCTCTCGATAGTATTCCCCGAACCGAAGCGATGAGATCGTGTCTTCATAACCATCATGAAGACAGATCAAAACAAGAAGCAATTTCTGAGAATGAAGCAAAAATTCAAAGGGGGACAGTTTATATTCAAGGAAAGTCAATAAGCAACAATTTAGATAAAGGAATCTGATTAAGAGTTTTCCTAGGGTGATTGAGTAACCTCAAAAATATCCTAATCCTACTGCAGGCTGTAGTGATACTCTAGTCCGAATACCGCTACATAAACTAGACCTGCATGGGCCACCACTAAAAATGTGTCACGACCTGCACCCGAGAGTAAGGGCACGAGACGTGGGTACGTCCAGCCTACGCCGCAGTGTCGGTGGTAGAACGCTGTCCTAGGTCACAACATCTAACAATATAATGCTAAGCAGTTTATACTCCCCGAATGGGGGTGACATAGCAGAATATAAACTCAATCACAACTAAGGGAGAAGAAGCACGATATGAAATAGAACTCAAATAAAATACAGATGATTAGAAAAGTCTAAGTGTCTAAGATAACATCTCAGCAACATCCAGAATACAAGGTCTCAACTACTGAATATGAAAGAATATATACAATCCAGATCTCAATGACAGAAATAGTAAAACCTAGACTAAACTAGTCCGAAGACAACATAAGTAAGATAAAGTCTAACTAAACTAGTCTAGGTAGTAGGGATAATGTCATCAGCTAGAGCTGGGTCCTCCTGGGAGTACAGCTCACAAGTGTCGTCTAGGGCTATCCCATAGAAGGTGTCAACACCAACCTCATCCTCGTCCTCTGTAAACATTCAACGGTACCCAATCAGGACGGAGCGAGCACAATACATCTCAACAGTTCATAGCAGGTTAGAAAATATAATCATGCAGTAAAGTAAGATACAGGAACTGAAAGAAAGTACAGAATGTAAACAGAAAGAGAATAGAAATAGAAATATCTACTATAAGTAGAGAACTAACAGTGGCTAGTGAGTCAGAGTACAATATAAACATGTGAATGGCATAGGAGATTCTGATGAGACACTACGGAGGTGGTCAGATGAGATACTACTTGGGTATTATTCACATGTCTACTTCTACTCCCCCGTACCCCCAATCAATACACAAGGATCTAGCCAGGTTATGTTATAATCCATGCAATGGCCCACAAGGGGTGATACATGGTAGGCCCAAAAATGGATGATTCTAGGAATGCCCATAAATAGGTGATTCAAGAAAGACTCTGTGATCATGAGAGGACATGTCACAAGTGATCAATAAACCATGAAGCATAGTGATACACAATGTAAGTGAAACGCACAGAACATGTAGTATCCGATGCTCCCTGAGGGGATAACATCTCAATAAGGGATCCATATAGTAGTAATCCGTGTGACCAACGTGACAGTATCAAGTAAAGTAATTTAAAGCAGGAGAATAATTCTAAACAGGATATGAAATGATCAGAGAATGTACTCGCCTGTATCCTGAGTATCTAAAGAATATCTACTGTCCGAGGAGTGGTGTCTGTCTCCTATAGAACAGTACAAGTCACAACAAGTCCAAAATGGTAATATGAAGTTCTACTATGCATTCTACATTATTCAAAGTCAATCTAGATCCAAGTCAACTTTTGGTCAACTCTGGTCAATTAGACTAGTCAAACTAGGTCAACTAGGTCAAGCCTAAGCCAAACAAGTCTCACTAAGCCTAACCAGCCTATTCTAGCAAGCACACACCATTTCTAGACTATACAAGTCTAACTAGACACTCACTAGGCATACAGACACACCCATAGGCTAAGAGCCCTAGGCTATAGGCTATATCATGCCTAAGCCAAACCACAAACACATATACACATAACAATATATATCTAATATATTGTAGTACACTCATTAACATATAGGCTACCATACACATAAAGAAACATATATTATATATACATAGAGATAGATAGAGGCATATGTGATAGTGTACATGTGAGCATGTGTGTGTGTGTGTGAGAGTGTCAAGAGGGTGTGAACTAATAAAACCTGTGTGTGTGTGGGCTAAAAACATGTGTGTGTACTCAGGCAATGTGTGTGTCTTAGTGTTCATGTGTGTGTGTGTTATACAGGATGTATAAGTGTTGACATGGAGGTCGGGGTTAGCAAGTGTAACAGGTAATGAGGAACCTGTGTGACTGGTTCCAGTGTGTGTGTGTTCCAGGAATCCCAAAGACAGGAACAATATGAACCCTGTGTTTGTGCATTAGAGTGTGAGTGGACTTGTATGTAGGAAATAATAGGAAATCAGTGAACAATAGGGTTCAGGATTGTTGTATGTGTGTGTGCATTATGTGGAGTTTTATGATTGTGTGACAGATATCAGATTTCTTGAACCAATGATAGGAAAAATAGAATGTGGCAGTTAGCAACAAATAACAGTTTTAAGGAACAGTCCAATGCTAAGAATGACAGTTAAAATTGATACAATCATTCAGGTTCATTTAAAGGAAGGAAAGAAAATCAACTCAGCTGACAGTTCAATGCATTCGAAACCCAAATTCGAATTCTAAGCCCATACAAAATCAGTGACAATCCCTAACAGTACTAACACATGTTAACTGGAATTTAAACATGGAATATCATTCAAAAATCAGTTTGAAAACAGGAATCAAAGACAGTTTAAATAGGAAAATAAATTAATTTAAAACTAATGTGAGTATCAGTCACATTATCAGTCCAACCCACATGTTCGAAAGCCAAATGTCAGTGCAAAAACCTATCTAACTTGTAAAACCTATCCAGCAATATTTGGTACATATGTATGTTTCAAAAATGGAAACTTAAACATCAATTTCTCAGTTAAACCAGGAATTGAAGTTCAGGAAATCAAAACTAGATTATGTATCAGTCCACACCATCGAAAGTCCAATCTCAATGTCCAAAATCCATTTCAGAAACATAAAGCCTAATCTAATTTGTAAAACAAATCTAACAGGAACTATTACACATGTAGGATCAATCAACATGACAAAAATTATTAATTAAATAGTTGAAAATGGAATTAAAGCTCAGGAATTGAGAACTGTACACTGCGTATCAGCCATATTGGGAATTCGAGAATTCGAACTCAAATTAATTATTAAAATTACAAACAATAGGTTGGTAATAGGTGCCATATATGTGTACGTGTGTCTCGAGTCCTCTCGTGTCACCCAGAGCTGGATACGGCGTGTCCACACATTATAAACCAATCTCGTGCATACACAGACACGTTGTCTCGTGCACGCGTGCACTCGTGTCTAGGACACGGCACACGACACGACACAACACGTAGGTGTGCACCTAGGTTCGCCTAGGGTAGGGCCACCTCACAGACACCCTGGACTGTGTCCACGAGACGCCAGGATGCGACACGGAGCCCGTGTCAGCGCGTGGATTGCAGCTGTGCGCGCACAGCGCGTGCCCAGTGCGGACACGATTGCTCTATGTGTACCCAGCCATCTGCTCCTAAATTTTGGAAGCATGATGTCAGACATTGCCCCTCACTCCACATAAAAATTCGTGTCCCGAAGTGTCCTGTATCGTGAGTTATAGACCCCGATAGGCAGGACACAGGCGTGGGGTTCGTACACGTGTCCAAGGCCAAAAACTCGACACAAACCGACAAAAAATACATAACATCCTTCACAAAAGTTCATACACACACCTAGATCTACAAATCCATGCAATTACATTTCAAAAATACGAAAATCAATTCCTATGTGGCATTTCTACAAATACCTAGGTATCCTATTGGATACGTGTCCGATACGGACACGAAATGAGTCCACCAAGACACGAAACTAATTCCTACAGTTAGGGGACTCCTAAACCAAACCTTATATACAAAGAAAACTAGAAATTAATAGGTTTTAGTATCAATTACCTATTGAAGAACTCCTCAAGTAAAAGCCCTCTTCTAGATCTTCCTCCTTGTTAGCAAACTTCCCCAAATTGATCCCAAGCTGGAATAATCCTCAAATAACAGCAGGTATAGATGAATTAGGATCTAATGCAACTTGTTTGGATTAAAAAGGAATTAAAATGGATTTTCTAGGAATTTCTAAAGATGGGATTTACCTCTTTTTTCCAAATATGAACTTTCTAAAGGAGGCTAACCTAATGGAAGAGACTACTTATAGGGGGATGATCCCTAGTTGGCCAGCCATGATGATTAGGGTTAGGGTTTCTAGTAATGGGCTATGGGCTTTGGGCCTCTATGGCTTAAGTTGATAATCATTGGTTTCAAAACCATAAATCATGGCTTATGACTAAAAGCCTTCTATTCTAACTTGAGTCTAAATGACCAAATCATGGGTTGATCTAGGTTAGACTAAGGTTACATACTAAACCAAGTCACCTTAGTTAGGGTTAGCTTCTAGGTTAGGCTCCAAAGTCAACACTAGTCAAAGTCTAGATTAACCCTTAATTAAATTATACCAAAAATCATATAAATTCTAATAATCTCAATAATTCATAATAATTCCAAATAATATATATTAAATTCAAATAATTCAAAAATGACAAAATACCTTCAAACTAGAAATGTGGTAGATGAAACACCCTAATCACAAGTCATGATTTTAAATAGTTTAAAAATGATTAAAAATCACCAAAAATTATATTATGAAATAAATATCAATAAATAATAATTATAATTACAAAATTTTAAAATTACCCTCATCTGGAAAACTGGGTGTTACAAAAGTGAAGGCCTTCATTGATATACTTATGGACCTATGGTTACTAGCATACAAATCATATTCTAGTGGTCACCTATATGTATTATTTGTTAGGATCGCTGCAACCTTATAGTCGCGTTCTCTCCGACTAGCTGGACATTCGGAAAAGGAAAGAAGAAGACTCCTGGGCGAAGGTGGCAGCAGGGTACCATCATCAGGTAACATATTCACAAATTTTCAACAACGAAATATATTTTCTTTTAGGGGAAAATCAAATGATGAGCAGCACTTGATGTATATACCATCTTTGTTAACTACCATTACCAAATCTTATGTGAGAATATACCCATTTTGCTTGTCAATTACTTATGTGTGACTTTAACTTGTGAATTTCATTTCCAATCATTAGTTACAAGTTTAGTTGATATAAAAACAAGAAAAGATTGTGAACGTAGATCATGGTACCTCGTACACCTATCTAGCGAGTTAGTATCAATAACCATTAAGCAAAAGCCTCCAAAGAAATTTCTTTTATAAAGCGTCTTTGAGACACAAGTGTGTACAAGGTAAACGGACCAAAAACTTTATGACACGAGAAAGAAAGATGTTGATCATTGGTTATCGCCGGGAGTAGTGTAGCATTACTGACAATTGATATGTGTACCACCAGAAAAAGTCAACATGGTACCTTCTGTAAAGCTAGCTAAGAGCCACATATGTAACTTGTAGGTATGGGTGAAGTATGTCCAAATGTATGCATGAAAAGAATAATTAGCTAAAACTAATTACTCTTTATTTAAATTTTAAAGAAAAATACTTGACAAAGTTACTTACATTATTTTCACCTTTCATTTTCAAAGCACCAGATGTTGTAGCTGAACAGTGATATTACTTCAAGTTGAATGGTTTAATTTGCGTTGTACTGATATATTCGAGTATTTATAACTGCAATGATTATATTTGAGGTGGCTATATGTCAAACATGATATGATACGTTGTATTTAGAAGTCCCTAGAGACGAGTTGGCACTACAGATTTCTCTTCTGTGCATTTTACTGCATAAAAGTGACATTGTTGGAGGCCTATTACTGCAATTACTACCCCCTCCCTTTGTGTGTATCATCACTTTCCAGTTTTGGGATGTGTGTGTCAGTTCGACAAAACAAACGTTGCAACATTTGATTTTTTCCTATAAAGTAATATATAAGTTGCACTTGGATATGCCTATATTTTTTTAGGTTCAATCAGCATCCTCATTATCACAGCCCATACTTTGCCACTGGTTTCTGTGTGTTTACAAGTACTCAAGTCAGAAGTATATACACTCATGCTTAATTATATGGCATTGGTAGGTATGAAGTTCCATACAGCCAATGAAGCTTTTGGTTTGAACTGTCCTTTTTTTTCCAGGCACTTATCTTCAGTTGAACCCCTTCTTACATTCTAAATTAGGACAAATAGGTTACTCGACTGCTATTATCATTTACTTTCCCTGTAGGAATATAGATTTAAGTGGGGCTATTTAAGTGGGGCTGTCTCCTTTGTGAGGTACATACTCTAAACTCATAAAAGGAGAATATAGATTTAATTAACGCATTCCTTTGTGAGGTACATGCTCTAAACTCATAAAAGGAGAATATAGATTTAATTAACCCATTCCTTTCCTTCTCTCAGTATGAAAAAGATATGATATATAATAAATTTTATTAATTTCTTGCTCTTTTAGTCTTGATAACAAGAACAATAATGGAATTATTTTTGAGTACCTCTCAAGTAGAGAGTCCCATTTTGCTTGGAAAAGATTACAGCAAAGTGATCAATGATGAATATATTTTTGGTATTTGATTACTCTTAACCTATAACCATTTTCAGTGTTGAAGAATTTTAAATTTTGTTCTTTAGCTCCTTGTGAAATGTTAGGTTCGGCATACAGTATTGTGTTCATTATGAGCAAAGTCCTGATTAACATATTCAATTTTTTTTTTGTCAATGGGATGCCAGACAATCTCGTATATAGTAGAGCATGTGGTTGGCACCGATTCCTTTGGTACTATTTTCCAGGTATTTAGTGTGGTTCTCTAGGAACTTTTAGCTTCCTACTACCTTATGCCACTTATTCACCTAAATTTAACCTTTGATTTTTTTTCTTCTTCTGATTTTCTTTGAATACCATATTTGGTAGGCCAAGTGTTTGGAAACAGGGGAAACAGTTGTTATTAAGGAGGTACTGCAGGATAGGAGATACAAGAACATGAAGCTCCAGATGATGCAGTTACTCGATCATACTAATGTTGTTCAATTAAAGCACCACTTCTTTTCAACCACCGATAAAGATGAGCTATACCTGAATCTTATACTTGAATATGTTTCTGAGACTGTTTATCGCATGACAAAACACTACACTCGGATGAACCAGCATATGCCTCTCCTATGTGTGACTTTATATGTATCGGGTGCCATATCATTTATACAACAGTTATACCTTCCACATTAACTTAAATGTTTCATACTAACATTGTAATCTAATCTTGTGTGTAGATATGCCGAGCGCTTGCTCACATTCATAGTGTTTTAGGGGTATGTCATCGTGACATCAAACCGCAAAATCTCTTGTTAAGAGGTACTTCATGCTTCTTCTGTTTCTTTGGGTTTTAAGTCTGAGGTCATTTTATATTATAATTTATGAAATGCAGAAAACTTTGACAATAGACTGGGGTACCTGCATTCTGGAATTGTTCACAGTGATTAGTGTAACGAGGTATCCATCTTGTTTCTTAGCTCTGATACATATTATTATCTATTGTTCAATTGAGGTGCTTCTACCAGTTTTCAGAGATATGTAGCTAATAATACCTCATTTGTTAGGTCCAATTCATGGTTCTCTGATGTCTCAGACATACAGATGCACACATGGATGCACACATAAACAAATACATCTTTTATGCTACAAGGGTGATAGAAGCATGCTACCCTTTTATGCTACAAGGGTGATAAAAGCTTGCTATTTATTTATTTATCAATTTGTCCTGATACAATTTTGTTTCGTGTGTTTAGATATTTTTGTACCACCATATATGGGCATATTTTGAGAAATTGAAAAGAGAATGTAGTGCTGGGGATTTAGATAAGAAACATCAAAATATCCAGGTTCATTAGATGTCAATAGTCATCAATATCCTCCATCAAGATCAAATGAAATATGAAACATCACTCGAATGGTTCTTTTGCTCAAGATTCGATAGTTACATATATATACATCATTATATTACATTTATTAAACCTTATTTTATCTTCTGTAGGGTACATGTGCTGTGGACACAGGTCTTCATGTGACTAAGTTGAAGCTAAAGTGTGGGATATTTTCATGTAGATAGTTTTGATGTAGCTAAAGTGTACTCTATATTGGATATTCTATATATTTTGAGAAGATGTATATGGCCTAAGAAATGTAGAATAATAGCTAAAGTACTCTATTTTGAGACAATAGAATGTAGCTAGATAAAGTACTCTATATCTGTGAGATGTTGATGTACCCTATTTTGAGACAATGAAATGGAGATTAATGGTACTTTATATTACATTTCAATATTTTGTTGTGAATATGGTTCAAAGTGGTTGTTTTCGAATTGAATTAAGCAGTGTTTGGAATGTATAACATACAGTATAGAGCGTTATAAATGTGATACAATGACCATTCATAACGCTTTCAAAATGTCCCGACTTCTAAACCATATTAACTATTCATAACGGTTTTACATAACTATCTATAACGCTTTGAAAATAAAACGTAGCAGAAATTCAACCTATTAATGACGTTTTCGGAAGAATTATCTATAATGTTTTGAAAAACAATTATAACACCCGATTTCATAACGCTTGGATTAAGAAAAAAAGTGTCATGGTTCTTAATTAATGACGGTTTTTAGCCGTCATTAAAAGGTATTTTTGTTGTAGTGAATATCAGGACGACTAACAGTTAAATATAAAAAACTACCAATCATACCTCGATACTTACGATGGTCGACAGGTTTGACACTTTCATCGGTGTCAAGCTTTGTAGATGTAGCAATTGGAGTTCCGATAGGCTTTACATTATCGAAGTCGTACTTTTTCAGTATGTCCTTCGTATATTTGGCTTGATTGATGAATGTTTCCTTTGAGTGTTGTTTGATCTGGAGTCCTAGGAAGAAGTTCAGCTCTCCCATCATACTCATCTCAAATTTACTCTGCATACACTTAGCAAACTCTTGACAAAGTTTTTCATTAGTAGAGCCGAATATAATGTCATCAACGTATATTTGCACAAGGAGAATGTCATCATCTAAAGATTTGATAAACAATGTTGTATCAACTCTTCCTTTTGAAAAACCATTATCAAGTAAGAAGGCACTTAGACGTTCATACCAAGCACGAGGTGCCTGTTTGAGTCCATAGAGTGCTTTCTTAAGCTTGAAGATGTGATCAGGTTTTTAAAAATCTTCAAAGCTAGGGGGTTGTTTCACAAAAACTTCTTCTTTTAGAAATTCGTTCAAAAATGCACTTTTCACGTTCATTTGAAATAATTTAAAATCACTAAAATATGCAAATGCACAAAACATGCGGATAGCTTCTAGTCTAGCAACATGAGCACATGTCTCATCATAATCAATATCTTCTTCTTGATTATAACCTTGTGCCGCTAGACGTACTTTGTTGCGTAGAACTTGTCCATCTTCACTTAGTTTATTTCGGAACGTCCATTTGGTACCAATTATCGATTGACCAATAGGTTTAGGAACAAGTTCCCAAACTTGGTTTCTCTCAAATTGATTAAGTTCCTCTTGCATGGCATTAATCCAAAACTCATCATTAAAGGCATCTTCTATATTCTTAGGTTCTATTTCAGAAATGAAACCTACATTTGCTGCTATTTCAGAATCTCTAAGAGAGGAGCATGTACTTACACCTTTTGATACATTACCTATAATGAGTGTCTCTGGATGATCTGGTAAGAACTTCAATGATTCAAATTTATGAGTCAGATCTTCCACAAGACTCTTATCGGTTTTTGCTTGTTCACCTTCATCATCATTGTCGCTAGATCTGTGACTATTGAGCTCATCAAAAGTAACGTAATATATTCTTCAACAATCATAGACATTTTATTGAAAATTCTATATCCCTTACTCTTAGCAGCATATTCGAGAAATATTCCTTCATCTGCTTTAGAGTCGAACTTATCCAAGTTGTTCTTGGTGCTCAGGATAAAATAACGACATCCAAAAACTTTGAAATAAGAAATGTTTGGAATCCTTCCGAACCAAAAGTTCATAAGGTGTTTTCTTCGAGGTGGGTCGAATTAACACCCTATTTAAAACATGATAGGCTGTGCTAACAGCTTCTGCTCAAAAATATTTAGGAAGATTATGCTGATTCAGCATGACTCTAGCTATCTCGTTCAGAGTACGGTTCTTTCGCTCCAGAACACCATTCTGTTGAGAAGTTCTAGGACAAGAAATTTTGTGGTAGTATCTACTATCATCACAAAACTTTTTGAAATCAGTATTTACGAATTCGCCACCATGATCACTTTGGATACGAGTAATCACGAAGCCTTTTTCGTTTTGTACCTTTTTAAAAAATAGCTAAAATTCAAAAATAGCATCACTTTTGTTTGATAAAAAATAAACCCAAGTAAAACGAGAGAAATCATCAACAATAACAAATGCGTAGAGGTTACCACCAAGACTAGCGACTATACTAGGACTAAATAAATCCATATATATCAACTGCGAAGGTCTAGAAGTACTTACAGCGTTGATGGATTTAAATGTAGATCTATGTGCTTTATTCTTTTCACAGTCAGCACATACCATATCTCTCTTGAATAGAATCTCATGGAGTCCTTTTACCAGCTTCTTAGTGCTTAGTCGTAAGATAGTGTCCATATTAGCATGTCCTAGTCTCATATGCCATAGCCAGTTTTTATCTAGATTAGCTACTAGGCATCTTCCTGTATTATTAGTACTCTCCAGAAAGAAAACATAAATATTGTCTTCTCTAATCCCTTCATATACGGAATTACCAGATGACATATCATATATGGTACATTTGTCTTTTACAAAGTTGATACCATAACCATTATCAGCCAAATAACTTATGCTTAATAGGTTACGTTTCAATTCTATAACTAAACAAATATATTTTATTACAGGATAAGGAGATATACCAACATTGCCATTACCTATGATATCACCTCTCAGATTATTTTCGAAGGAGACGTATCCTTCTTTCTTCATCGATAGCGTGGCGAACGAAGATGCATCACCAGTCATGTGCTGCGAACATCCGCTATCGAGGATCCACTTGCTTTTAGCATGAGAGGGTTGAGGGTCCACCTACAAAACAAGTAGATGAATCCTTTGGTACCCATTTACTGAAGGGTCCATATTGATTAGTCTTAGGTCTCCAAAATAATGTGCGATTGTCAACAAGTTTTCTTGCTAAACAATACTGTGATATGTGTCCATGAGTACCATAATATGTGCAAGTGAGTTTTAAAAATGTGTTAGTAAAATTTGTGTTGACATGCATATATGATTTCTTTAAAAACCTATAAGTGAAAGTATGGTGATAATCGTGTTTCTTTCGTGCTTTCTAAGTTTTAGTCCTCTTAGGTGTATGCTTGGCATTAGAACTAAACTTAGGCTGTGTCACAGGTATTGCCTGTTTGCCTAACTTGATTTCTAACTTTTTAGAAACCGCAAAAGACTCTTCATATTTAGCAGTCATGTCTAAGAGTATTTGATCTGTGACTAAGTGCTTCTTCTTCTCTATGTCATATAACTCTTGTATTTTGACATAGTCTCTTTCTTTCTTTTCAACTTTGAGGATAGCCTCATGATAGTCTACTTTAAGCTTGGCTATCTCTTCCGTGTTACCGGTAGTAGACGTTTCTTTAATGTCTTCAATAAGACTGGACAGTCTAGCTATCTCGGTTGTGTATACCTTGATCTCTTTTCGAGATTGCTTTTACTTGTCAAGCACATTTCTGTGTTCTTCAAGTAAGTCACTGAAGGCATTTTCTAATTCATCGAAAGTAAAATCATCATACAAAGGATTTAAGGATACCTTATCAAAGGCCATAAGACAGACATTTGCATTTCTGCAGGGTCTGTCTTCTTCCTCTGTATCACTGGCGTCACTTTCATGCCAGATTCTAGTATTTGCATACTTTCGACTTGTTGTTGCTTTTCTGCTTGATCTTGATCTATCGTATGGACTGCTCTTTTTCGAAGTTGGACAGTCCTTCTTCATATGCCTTGATTTCTTGCATCCAAAGCATATCATTTCATCTTCATTGCTTTCTTGGATATCTCTCTTCCTTCTGTTTGATTTCTCAAACTTTAGGAATTTTCTGAAGTTTTTCACTACTAGGGCTTGTTCATCACCACTTGATGATTTTTTCTCAGAATCATTGCATGTTGATTTTCTGGCTTGAGCTTTAAAGGCGATAGATTTTTCTTTTGGAGTTGCATCTTCAAACTCTTACAGATTAAGCTCATAGGTCATGAGCTTGCCCATCAGTATATTCAGAGACATGGTGGTGAGATCGTTTCCTTCAATGATTGTTGTTGCCTTTGGGTTTCAGTCTTGGTAAGAGCCAGCAGTACTTTTCTGATCTTTCCATGATTACTGTAATCCTTACCAAGAGATTACAAAGGATTAGTAATATCAAGGAAACGTATGAACATCTGTGTAATTGACTTACCGGATTTCATCTTAAAAGATTCATACTCCTGTGTTAGCCTACTGATTTTGGATTCCTTCACTTGGGAAGTACCTTCATGAGTTACCTCAACAAGTTTCCAAATCTCATGAGACGTCTTACAGGTTGAAACTCTGTTGAACTCTATTTTGTCAATTACACAGAACAGTGCGTTGATGGCACGAGCATCTAGACCAGCCTTTGCTTTTTTAGCCTCTGTATATTTGTCATGAGGCTTGTCTACAAGCACGCCATCAACTACTGTAGGTGCCGTCTTACCCATCTCATATATGATTTACTCTTTATTGTTTCTTGTGTTGATTGGATTGAGATATGATTTGTTTGACCTTAGGAGTCGTCAGTGGCATGCTAGAGTTCACCTACTTGTCTTCTAGACAGCTTTGATCGCATATTGGGGTACTGGCGTACTCTAATATACGTAGCTGGCTTTGTTTCGTCACCGTTCTCCATTATTTTGGTTCTGGGGCATGACAGAGTTTTTTGGTGGCCCATGTAGCTCTGTCTTCAGACTTGTAGGGGATTCATCTTGTTAGAATCTCAATCATATATTTTTGTCTTTGTTTGATCTTCCCTTGCTTATCGTATTTCTCGCTTTTCTTGAACTGTAATCATGCTTGGCATATACTTGCTCTATTCCCGTCCATTATTGATATCACGTGTCCTTATTATTCAGGGATACCCCACCTTCTTATCTATTTCTTTCGAAGATTTTATTGCTCCGTCTTCTACAATGGTTCAGGCAGCATGTCAGCATCCGATCCCGCCTCCACAAAGTCAGGTACCAGTACCATCTCAGCATTTGTTGGCAGCTTAGTTCACTCCACTCCAGTCAGTTCAGCCAGCAAAGTCAGCCCGATCCTATGTTCAGCATCTCTTTTCGACGCGGTCTCAGCAGTTTCAATGTCAACATCTAGAACAGTTTCCAAGATCTAATAAGTCAGGTAAAATCAGCAACAGGTAAGAGCAGCAGTCCCGATGCATAGGTAGAAAGAGTTCGTTACCACAGAGCAGATGTTGGCTGAGGGTAGTCAGATTATTGGTAAGCTTCTGAGGTGTTCCTTTAGTCATTCTTATTCTTTGGTTCTGTCGACGACCTTGTCTTCCACTTATATCCGGAATGCGATGGTCGACTTGATATATTCGACGAGTGAAGGCGAGTTTCTCGTACCACTTTTTTGCCTCTGTATCTCGTGATACGCGATATCTATCATGTATCCCGACTACGTTGGTGCATCCTGGATCGGAGTCATATTCTCGATTGAGTTATTGGTACCGACTTACTTCGAGGCTTGACCCATATCCACTTTGTGAGTCAACATAGGCAAACGAGGATGAATCCCTACTCAACGGACTCAGGGGCATATTATTCCATATGCCTCATAGTTCTTTTCTTTCTTGTATTATATATGTATGTATTTATTATTTTTTGTATTTATTTAAATTCTGTATCTCAAATATCACTAGTACATGAGATGTTTTCTTTCGATGAGTTATGATTTTACATTGATTTAGCATGTATATTTTTGCTCGACTGGCTTTTGAAAATTTTGAGTACGGAATTTTTCAAAGTTGTGGAGAGTTGTGAGACTCGTCTCACAGTATCGGTATTTATATACGGATACGTATTTTGTTCTGTATTTTATATTTCTTTAGTTTTCGGAATGCTTTGAAAATTTTCCAAATTATAGATTTTCTCCTGGACCGGCATACCGATGGTGTACCGGTGTATATCGACGACATACCGCCCAGACAGATTTTCCATATTTTAGATATTTTCTATTTCAGATATTTTTGTGAATAGTGTTTTCGATATTTTTGTGAATAGTATTTTAGATACTTTGATGAATAGTATTTAGATATTTTGGTGAATAGTGTAGATGCACCATATTATTCAATGGGCATTTGGTTTTCTTTCAATGGATGAGATTAACTTAGAATGTATCATGGATCGCGATCCGACGGTCACGATTAATTCATCCATTCTATATATACCAATTAACTTTCTCTCTCCTCTCTTTTCATTCCTTCTTCATTTCCTCTTCACTCTCCTTCCACTTTCTCAAGCTTAGGAAAGCTTGGCCTTGAGGCCTAGAGTGTGGTTTCGGAACTCCTCTTGGTGGTGGAGTGGAAGATTAGGCTCGGTTGCTAAAACCTAGGCAAGTAAATCTTGCTCAAAAGTGATATGACCATACTTTATTTTTTATTTTTCATAGAAACTGAAGTTTTATTGTTCTATAATATGCTTCTCTAAATTATTAACATGTTTAGTATATAGCACTTTTGGTTTTGATCGATAGTATAGCGTAGATATGAGTTTATAGATGTTATTTGCAAGTATTTTATGGTATTCATCTATCAAATATTTTAATTTCTGAAAACTAATACTTCCACGTTGTAGAAATTCAATTCTATGCAATTTTGACTTTTGAAAATCTGAATTTCGATTTAAAATAAGATTTTTATGGCCGAAACAAGTTTTGTCATTTTTTAAGTTTTTGTTGCTGTTTAGATAAACGAAATTCTGATGGAATACCGATTTTTAACGATGTAATATCGATTTTCTGCCCAGAAACTTATTGCCTTTTGGCCGGAATACCGTCGGTATACCGAATTAGGCTATTTTGTCTGTTTTTGTCCGTTTCTGCCCATTTTTGTCTGTTTTTTATATTATCTTCTATTGTAATGAACTTTTAACATGATTAGATGACCTGTTATAGTTAGAGAATGATTGTACACCCTATATATACTTGACACTCATAGATGTACATAAATTGTTTTATGCCATGTACTTATCTTAAATGATTTTTTCTACATACCATGATATAGTTCCTATTTGATTTTCTAACATGCCATGATATGCAATGCCATACCTTTCTAGATTTTATTGTCCAATTTATTTATTTTCTAGCTGTACATTGATTAATAGTAGCCTGTCATGACATACTCATGATTATCGTATATGTCCAGATTGATTTAGTGGCTCGTAGTAGCGCACCCATGTATCAATTTTTTGATTGACTTCTAGATTGAAATTGAATTCATGTTCTTTATTGACACCATGGATTTAAATTATTATATGTCTAATCTATCTGCATCTTGGCAATGGACAATAGAGTATGAGTATTCTCCATTGTATCGTGCGTAATGTGTATTGAGAACATTTGCCAGAGATATCTCGCAAATGACTTGTACCCATGACTCGTCATTATAGGACGATTCTTGAGTGTCCACGACTTGAGAATTGAAAATGAATCTTATAGGTAATTGACTAGTAAATTTATATAGATCATTGGGAGGGGAGGACACTTCATGCTACCGCGACTCGGGTCGCTATGGGCCCTCATAGTGGCAGGGATAACCCCGATTGGCGTAAGCCCCTGACCTCTATTGATTGAGTAGATGTTTATCTACTATTGATATGATTTTGAGTTGATGTTTATCTACTATTGATATGTTTGTTTTTGAATAGATATTGTTTGTCTACTATTGATAGAGATTATTGGTTGTTTGTATCTCTTTTCTTTCTACCGTCGTCACCCCCTTGGCCACCCGAGTTACTGCAGCACAGGTGGTAGTGAAGTTCCTCAACTTGCATACTAGTAATAAGGATTGTGATAACCCTAGCTAGCTAATGATAGCAAGCCGTAGATGTTGATTGGCCGTGCACTTTTGGTTGTGCGTTACTTTATATGCTCTATGTGTCGGTGAGTGGCCAGAGGCTAAGTTCTGCTCGGAAAAGGTTCTGCAACCCCAGTTTTTGTTTGGTTTAAGGATTGTGGCTCCGATTTCTAGTAGTTCCTAAGTCCCTTGTTACTCATTTGCTTATTATGTTCCATAGCTATATTGTTCAGTATTTCCATTCAGTCATTTTATTCTCGAGATACGTGCATTGGTACCGCACTAGTCCTGAACCATATTTATTTATTTCTGTCATTATGTTATTGTGTTGTTGATGGGCTTTGTCGTTCACCTTGAACTTCCTTGTGGTACTTGCTATTTGGGAGTCTAACCCTACTAGTTTTGTATGGCCAGGTCCCATAGTTCATCTCGAGGATCTACCGTCTTCTTCTCCGGATGGTTCGTACTCAGAGGACCGATACGGATTAGCGAGTGGGTTACCTTATCTCCCACTCCAATGTTGTACTTCCATTTGGTGGTGTTTAGCTAAGGACATGTATTAGTCCTTGTATGTGGGTTTTGTTCCCTCCGTCTTCGTACGCCGTAGATATATATTCTGGACTATGGCTAGTTGTACATTTATGTATCTTTGGTATATTCAGTTGATGTATCTTTTTATTATGTCAACTCTCATGATTATGTATGTATTTGTGTTTGGGACGCCTTACCCATCTCACATGTGATTTACTCTTTATTGTTTCTTGTGTTGATTTAATTGAGATAGGATTTGTTCGACCTTAGGAGTTGTCAGAGGCATGCTATAGTCCACCCACTTATCTTCTAGACAGCTTTGATTGCATATTGGGGTACTGGTGTACTCTAATATACGTAGCTGGCTTTGTTTCGCCCCCGTTCTCTATTATTTTGGTTCTGGGGCGTGACAATATCTAGTCGGCGGATTATTCATCGAGCAATAAAATTTGACGGCAACGTATAAAATGTGCATCATCGGCCCTCTTGTGGGGCAATAAAGCGTGCCTTGGTGCACCCAGTGTTATAGTATTGCCATGCCCAAACTCCGTCAGTCGGGCCTCCTACATACCCCCAAACAGGTACTAGGATTACCCAACATCAATTGGCTATAGCCGAACTGGCGCACAAAAAGACTCGACATGACGAATCTATATGGAAATCTTATTCCAGTTCCGGTAAACCAGATGAGACGGTCGAATGGACTGCAATCAATGAAATGCCCCCTCCGACAAGCTAGTAACATTAGTCCCTCTGTCTACTAGGTCTCCCTCGGTGAACCCTGTGTAGGTGGGAGGTGTAAGATCGATGGCACCTCTAGAAGGGGATGAATAGAGTACAGCAAAAAATAATTACAAATTAAAAATTCTAAGCAGGTGAAGCAAATGATTAAACAAACTTAAATGCAAGTAAAGCAGTAAATAGTGGAGGTAAGAAAGCAATACGCAGACACAACAGGTTTATACTGATTTTCCTCTGAGAGGACTAGTCCAGTTCGCAAGAACACTTGCTCGCCATAATCCACTATTTTGAATAGAGATTACACCGCGTGCTTTACGCTGAAGAACACGCCAACTATAACACCATCATGTTTTTATCCGAAGCCCACGATCAAACTTCAACAACACCTTTCTGAGAAAAGCTTTAATATACCAAGCTTTGTACAACTTGAATACTCTTAATCGAAAACCACCGGCACTAGAAGGATCGAAGTTGTCTTGGAAATTTAAAGATTGAAGCTTTGTAAATAGAATAGAAAGCTTAGGAATAGATAGAGAAGATGAAGATTGAATGAGTGAATAGAAATGAGAATTTCTTCCTTTTTATAAGAATTTTTGAGACAGAGTTCGGACAGAACTCGGTAGGCTAACGTTCATAATTTTGAACGTTGGTGATCCAAAAGAATAGGAAAAGCTGCTGACCAGGAGAAATCCCAGGGGACCAAGTTCAGTCCGAGATTGGGCAGAACTCTGGCCGTGTTTTGTTGCCTTGGTTCTGGTCAACTTGATTTGGTTTAAGCTTTTAGATGTGGCTTTCTTTTGGGTCAGGAAATGGATCAATGATTGTTTTTAGGATAGAACTTCTAAATGCCAGTGATCCCGACTCATAAAATAATCTACTCAATAAAAGAAACATACAGAATAAATATGAAAATTTTAGTGGAGATAAAATCTGCGATCTTCGATTTCATTTCATATCAAGTTCGGAGTTTTAAGTCAATTATCGAAATCGGTTTGGCCATGGCTTAATGGGCCAACAATCTCCCCCATTTTGATAATTTGACAAAACTACGATTGATACTTAAGAATATGCTAAGCTCGATTTGGAAGTAGATTTGATATGGTACTGTGGGTACAGTAGTAGCTTTGGACGTCACTATTAGTACAATATAGTTGCTCTCCCGTAATGTACGGTTAAGTCTTGTTACTCCCCCGTAACAAAACATGTCGGTTGAATATCTGTAAAAGTCTAAAAAAGAACAAGATCTCCAAACAAATTTTTAGTCATAAAATATTTGCAAGCGATTTAGCAATATGCAACATTTTAAAGCGATTTTAAGTATCTATCATATTACTCTCCCGTTTTGTCATATAAACAAAATGACTTAAGCAAATTGATAGTAGTACCCAACACAGAATAGAGCAGAATATAAATAAGAGAATGCATAGTACTGGAAATAGAAATTCCAACATAAACTAAAATAGATAGAGTTCATATATCACTAATAATAAAACTGATAATGCATGAAAGAAGCATTTATCACTAATACATAATCGCGCAAAAAGAGGTAAAAAAACATAACTAGTGGTGAACTATTACGAGGAAACAAATCCTCAATCGTCATCCTCATCATCATCAGTAGCAGCTCTGGAAGGACCGGTCTTGGTAGAACGGTTGGGATCATATTGGGCAGCAGCAGGGTCAAAGTATCGCTAAACTTCTAGATCATCAATACGGTAGCCAAGTCTGGTGAGAACCATAGGGATGGTACCACTAGGGTTGTGAGCAAGACTGTATGACATATCCCAAACAGAGTTGGATATGGCCTCGAGCTGGAGGGTGGTACAGAAATCCAAGGACCAAAATTGATCCATCATAAGAGCCTGAAGTGACTCAACGGTAACACCACGAGGAGGATGAGTAGGATTGGTGTCAGCAGCAAATGGGTCAACTGGAGGAGGTAGAGCCTGAATAGTAGGAGAAGAACGACAATGCTCATGAAGATAAGCAGGAACAGCGTCCTCAGGACAATCCTCTAAGTCCGAACTCAAAGTACTAAAATATGTACGGGAGATACATCGCATAAAGAAGACGTCGCGATTTCTTGCAAAACCATTCCATAGCGACGATAATAGTCTTGGAGAGACTGAAGGGGACGTAAAAGTGGAGATGATAGATAGCTAAAAGCTCTAAATAGAAAATCTCACCAGTGGCAGTATTATTTGGAATGATGGTGGAGAATACCATTATATGAAGATCATAGAAGTAGTTGTTCAAATGCCTAGGGCGAAAAGTGCCTTTCGGTCGAGGATTTGGTTCACATAGCGAGTCACGAAATAAATCAAAAGTTGTCCCTTCGAAAAATTAGACAGAAGTGATATCGACTAATGCTTCCCCAATATTAGAAATGTTAAATATGATAGCTAAGTCACCAGCATCAAACTCAATATCGATTCCACCAACTTTTGATTTCACTTTCCCATTAGTGACCGATAAGTTGTAATAAAACATACAAATAACATTGGCATATATAGGAAAACTAGATTGAACTAAATCTAACAACTAATGGTGTTCAAAAATGTTCACGTGATCAGAAAATAATATGAAATTGATAGGAGCACCCGGACAAACTTTTCTTTTATGAAAATCATTAAACCACTCATTCGATGTCTCTTGAGACACAAATATAAATTCATCAAAGAAATCTCCGTCGGGTTTGGAAGTAGTAAAAAGAGAAAATGAGGTCGCCTTATGAGGAGTAGAGGACGAAGCTTCATCAACTTTCCTTTTCTTTTTCGAAGAAATAGGAATTTTAGGAGCCATAGGAAAATATAAAAGGAGTGGAGATAGAGAAAATATACCAAAATTGAAGATGAACAGTTGAAGAGAACTTCGAGAGACCTTCGATTCCAAGATTTGAAGGCTTGAGAGGCTTGGAGGAGGAAGAACCAAGAATTTAGGGTTAGGACTTCGGTAGTATGTAGAGATTGTGATGAGGAGAAAAATGATGTTTGAGAGTTTAAATAAAGAGGGGGCTCGACTGTCCAGCTTCTGTTCAAATTTACCAGACCGAGTTCGGTCTGAGTTCGGCCAGAACTCTGACCGAGTTCGGTCACTTGGGAATCAAAACATATGTTGGAAAGAGTGTGATAGTTTTTAACATAAATGCAAAATTAATTAGAAATAATTGTGTTGAAATAAATAATTAATATTAATCAATTAATAACACACAATTCGCATCAAATATTTCGGATTTGCTGTAGGGGCCGGATACTAACTAGCGGTAGTCCGAAGACTAGTATACCGTGTCGTTTCAGGCTATTTACACCTGTGTGACAGAAAGGCCCTTTCGGCTTAATACCAAAATATTTTCCACGAATTCATAAGTATTAACAAATAATATTTAATTATATTAATTCAACATCCAAAATTTCTAATTCCCTTCGTATAACGTTAAAACAATCTTCAGCCAAGGGCTTAGTCAAGATGTCAGCTAGTTGATGTTCAGTGTCAACAAATTCTAAGTTAATATCTCCTTGTAAAATATGATCTCTAAAAAAATGATGTCTAATTTCTATGTGTTTAGTACGAGAGTGACATATCGGATTCTTCGTAAGATTAATGGAACTAGTGTTATCGCAGTAAATGAGGATGTGATGAAATGATAGCTGATAGTCTTTCAAGGTTTGCTTCATCCACAAAATTTGTGCACAACAACGTCCTGCAGCTATATATTCAGCCCCAATTGTTGATAATACAACAGAATTTTATTTCTTAGAAAACCAGCAGACTAAGGACTTACCTAGAAAATAACATGTGCCACTAGTACTTTTACGATCAACTTTGCATCCGACAAAATTTGCGTATGAGTAACCTATCAGGTCAAACGAATCAGTTTTGGGATACCGAAAACCAGTCGTCAAAGTTCCTTTAAGGTATCGCAAGATACGCTTAACGGCGCTCACATATGATTCTTTAGGACAAGCCTGATACCGTGCTCATAAGCATACTGAGAACATAATGTCAGGTCGACTAGCAGTTAAATACAGTAAACTACCAATCATACCTCTATACCTACGTACGTCAGTTGGTGTACCACTTCATCTATATCAAGTTTTGTAGATGTTGCCATAGGTGTGCCAATTGGTTTGACATTATCCATGTCAAATTTATTTAGCAAATCTTTTGTATATTTTGCTTGATTGATAAATATTCCTTGTGAACTCTGCTTGATTTGTAGCCCGAGGAAGAATGTTAGTTCTCCTATTATTCTTATTTCGAATTAACTCTACATACACTTAGCAAACACGTTACATAACATTTTATTTGTTGATCCAAAAATTATGTCATCTACGTATATTTGTACTAATAAAATATTCTTATCCAAAGATTTTATAAAAAGAGTAGAATCAACCTTCCCTTTTAAAAAACCATATTCAAGCAAGAAGGAACTAAGGCGCTCATACCATGCACGAGGTGTTTGTTTGAGGCCATAGAGAGCTTTACGAAGCTTGAGTACGTGATCAGGATTTTTGAAATCATCGAAACCAGGAGGTTGTTTTACAAAACCTTCTTCTTTTATAAAACTATTTAGAAAAGCACTTTTGACATCCATTTGAAAGAGTTTGAAACCATAAAAACTTGCAAAAGAACAAAGCATACGAATGGACTCTAGTCTAGCAACTGGAGCACACGTCTCATCATAGTCAATGCCTTCTTCTTGATTATAGCCTTGGGCTACTAGACGTGCTTTATTGCGTGTAACTGAACCATTCTCATCTAATTTATTTCAAAACACTGACTTGATACCAATGAACGGGTGATCAATAGGTCTGGAAATGAGTTCCCAAACTCGATTTTGCTCAAATTGGTTAAGTTCCTCTTGCATTGCGGAAATTCAAAATTCATCATTAAAAGCTTCTAAAATATTTTTGGGTTCTATTTTGGAAATAAATGCAACATTAGCTATTACTAACTCTCTTGTGCTTGAGCGAGTACTTACACCTCTTGATATATCACCTATTAATAGTTCTTCGGAATGGTCTGGCGTAAACCGCATTCGTTTTGGCAGACTTTCCAGATAGGACGTGGATGGTATATCACTTAGTGGTGTATCATCTGATGTGCTATTGTTGAGAGTTTTCTCTTCTTTATTGTCACTATCGTTATCGTGTTGATTGTTCAACTCATCGAATTTTACATTTATTGACTCTTCAACAATAAGTGACCTCTTGTTGAATACTTTGTATCCTTTAATTTTTTTCGTGTAGCCCAAGAATATGCCCTCATCAGCTTTTTTGTTAAATTTTCCTAAGTTGTCTTTTGTATTCAAAATAAAACATCTGCAACCAAAGACCATGAAATAGCTGATGTTAGGAGTTCTATTAAACCATAATTCATGAGGAGTCTTTTTAGAGATGGGTCTAATCAGAACTCTATTTAGAACATGGCATGCTGTATAAACAACTTCTGCCCAAAAATATTTTGGAAGTTTATACTAGTTAAGCATAACTCTGGCCATATCGCCAAGAGTTCTATTCTTTCTCTCCACAATACCATTCTATTGAGGAGTTCTGGGGCAAGAGAATTTATGTGATAGTCCATTTGAATCACAAAATGATTTAACCTCATGGTTATCGAATTCTCCTCCATGATCACTTCGTATCCGAGTAATCATGAATCCTTTCTTATTTTGCACCTTCTTACAAAAAGATACAAATTCAGAAATGCCTCATTCACTATGCCAAAATAGACATTTTTCGACAGACCAAAACTATCATACATAACGATAAACGACAGTTTTAATCTGTCAGAGCATCCGTCGTTAATAGCGCGTCCAAAAATATAAACGACAGTTTTGGATTATCGTTACCTATCTGAAAAAATAACAGTTATTGTCTGTCAAATAAAAACAACGAACTAAAACTGTCAAATAATCTGTGAATTAGTCCACCATTGTCTTTTTCTTTTCAATAGTTAAGGTATGTCGTTTTTTCTGGAAACAGAATTCGAAGAAAAACTCAATTCATCTATATTATAGTTATATAATCATGTTCATCCTCTATATAAAACTGAAATACACCTAAAATTAGAATTTCATATAAACCTCAACAATCATCAAATAAAAGAAACTCAATCAAAATTGTATCAAGTAATAAATGTATAGACATTACATAGCAATATTCCATCAAAATCAAAATGAAACCCCAATGTAATGTTGCTTACAATGACTTAGTTCTTATGATGAACAAAAAAAGGGATGAACAGTTGGATGGATGGCTGGATGAGATGGATTATTAACATCAGTTTGTAGCTCGACTTGATTTATTGCAGGAATAACTGCTGAGCTAACTTCAGCAATAACAGGAGCTTGGGAAACACTTGTATTATTGCTTGAAAATCTGGATTTCCCTTCACTTCACGAATTCTCTCTCTAAGAAGTGAGGTCGGTTTAACGTCTTTCATGTCAACACCAAGGTTCTTAAACAATACCTGCGAGCCGAAATAGAAAAATAAATTATTGTGTTTCTGTTTTTATTTCATATAGGAATAGGTTAATTGTCATAAAACGTCGAATTTCAGGTTCATTTTATGGTTTGGAAGGTTATATATCTCAGTTAGTAAAGCAATGATAACCATAGTCCAAGGACTAGGAGGCTTGTAGGCCAAACTACTTTGGCATGGTTCCAATACCTGCCAAAGATTCGAGTAAGTTAGAAAATCTAATACCATAAACCAAATGAACATGAAAAGAAATAGCACAAACATCTAGGTGGCCTCACCTTCGAGGTAAAAGGAATTACTGCAATCATCAATCCCTTTTCAAATGCCTAACAAAAAAAGTTAAAAAAGCAGTAAGAGCAATTGAAACAACCTGAGATATCACACATCCATCATAAATATCATAAAAGGGGAGCGTGATTCGGAAGGTTCCTACTTCCTACTCAATCTTTAGCCTATATAAGCCCTTTAGAATCACATCAAATCAACCACTGAAACTATCAAAATTTTGGATTATGAAATTAAACGATACCTTAAGAAGCATACCACACTAAATTAATGAAAAAGAGAATCAAATTTAACAGAAGATATATTATTCTTTGCTGTCGAGACATGGTAGACCAAAACTATGGTGCTAAACTCAAATTCATTAAAATATGCCCCAGGGGATCAACTAGTATTCACCTTTCATATCTAATGCAAACAATAATCTAGCTGAGTTTAATGACTTAAATTGGAAAAGGGCCTCAAGTATTACTATAATGAACCACTAGAAAAAGAGAACAAAAATAGAACGTGTGAAGTTAATTCTGAGTAGGGAAGTATTCTATCCATACTTGTTACCCATAACAACATGTACAAGATGTTCAGCAGCATTTACTTTTAATTAATGAAAAAGAAATTTAACAGAATATTTTTTTTCCACTTTCAAGACATTTAATTAGACCAACAGTATGGCATGCACTGAACTCAATGCCATTAACAGATGACCCAGGTAGCAACTAAACTAGTGGCTATCCATATCTAGTAGAGTTGAGAAGATAGCAACAAGACTTACATTATAGAAACATGGTAAGAATTGATAGACCAACAGGGCAATACATGCACCCACGAAAGTGATACACAGATAGCTTCCTTCATTGCTTAGAGCATCTCCAACCCATGCCTCCAAATTTGGAGGGATGGGGAGGAATATTCCGGGAATATTCCAATTATGGAGGGTGGAAAATGGAGGGAGCTCCAACCCATCTCTCCATTTCCCCCCTCCATCTTCCATTTAATTTAACGATAAACTAAACATTCCATTATTATTAATGGTAACTTAAAGTATGGGGACATATGGTAATAAATCGTGAAAGAGAAGAAGGTAACTCTCGACTTTGGCAAGATTACTTTTCTGAGAACCCTACATATGGGGAAACCTTTTTTCGCAGAAGGTTCCGATGTCGAAGGAATCTGTTCCTTCGCATTGTCAATGGCGTCAAAGAGCATGATAATTTCTTTGTGCAGAAAAAAGATGGTTTAGGTAAATTAGGATTATCAACTTTACAAAAAGTAACAGCGGCACATCGCATGTTAGCTTATGGAACTGCTGCAGATATTAGTGATGAATATATTAGGATTGGAGAGTCAACCACAATCCAATGCTTGAAAAGGTTTTGTCGAGCAATCATAGAAGTGTTCGGCGAAGAATATTTGAGGCATCCTACACCAGACGACATTGCAAGACTGCTAAGAAAAGGCGAAGAACGAGGGTTTCCTGGAATGTTGGGAAGTCTTGACTGCATGCACTGGGCATGGAAAAATTGTCCAACTGCTTGGGCGGGACATTACTCAGGACGTCACGGAGGACCAACGATTATTCTTGAAGCCGTAGCCTCGTATGACTTATGGATATGGCATGCTTATTTTGGATTACCTGGATCTAACAATGATATCAATGTATTGCAATCGTCAAATTTGTTTGATGAACTAGCACAAGGTAAAGCTCCTCCTGCTAATTATACAATCTTAGGAAAACATTATGACATTGGTTACTATTTGGCCGATGGGATATACCCCAAATGGTCTACCCTTGTACAAACAATATCCCAACCACAGGGTAGAAAGAAGCAGCACTTTGCCACAATGCAAGAAAGATATCGAAAAGATGTGGAGCGTGCTTTCGGAGTGCTTCAGGCACGCTTTGCTATCATTAAGGGACCATCACGTTTTTGGGATAAACGGGTGCTACACGACATCATGACCGCTTGTGTGATACTACATAACATGACCGTGGAAGATGAACGTGATAAGGAAGCAGACATTGGCACTCACGATGGGCCTTCTGGAGCTGAAGATATTGAGACCAATGTGGACGACCGGTTCCGATCATTCCTTGATCGATATAAGAATATTCAGGACAGAGAGGCTCATTTTGAGCTTCGGAACAGGCTTATTGAGCACTTATGGCATATGCTTGGCAATGAATAAATGTATTTTTAGTAAATTAATTTATGCTTGTTGTATGCATATGTGTTATGTCAATGAAGAAATGTATTTCTCAGCTCTTGTAATGTATTATTTCCATTTTAATGAAAATTATTGTTTGAGATATTGAGAAAATCCATGTTACTATCAAAATTCAAATAGATACTGATTTAATTTTTGAGCAACCAACCCAACACTTCTTTTTACTTATCCATTTTAACATTATTTTTTTGAAAAATTAAACATTCAATGATAAGTAATAGTTGCGTAATTAATTTTAATATAAGAAATTTATTATTAGAAAAACATTGTTGAAAGCTTTAAATAAATCTAATATTTGTAATTATTTTGATAAAACTAAAATAATTTAAGAAATATTTATCATCTACAACATCCCTTCATGATTAGTTTAATTTCAATTTCAATTTCAATTTTAACAATGTTTTAAATTTAATATCTAGTTTGAAAAGGGATAAAATGGTGGGCCATGCTCTTATCCAGTGATCGGCAAAAAATTTTCTCCCCCCCCCCACATATCGCGAGTTCCTGTAGCAACCCCCAAAAAAATTTTCCGTAATCGCGTGCGGTTGGAGCACCTCCCCCGCTAAAACTGGCGTTATCCCGTGCGGTTGGAGATGCTCTTAGTAATATGCTACTTTATAAACAATAAGTCATCACTTGTCTGAGTAGATAGCCTTAGTTTAAGTCATGCCACCACCCCCAATGAACATGTCAAATGGACTTCCCTGGGATATTTGACCGGTACATTGGGAGGGAGAATTTATGATCAGGTGGATTATGGGGTGCTAAGAGGCCTGAACTCCACCAATGGAAAGAAAAATAAAATGGTGCTAATAGGAAGATCAACATAGATAGCGACATGTTACTTTTTTCTGTTGATAGCAAGAAAAAGAAAATTATGCTCATAGGAAGATCAACATAGATTGTGAGATAGTATATTACCTCTATTATTAGGGACTTCAGGTCTATTTCTTTGGCCCGGAGTACTTGGTTTCTACCGATTGTAAGTTTTCCAAGCCACCTACCAAGATTTTTTAGTAAAGCCGCTCCTCTGAACTAGATTTTATGAGGTCTGATCTCAACAAGACCTAAATGAACAAGGAGAGTTCATTATTTTCGATAAATGTAGTACTGGAAAAAAAGAATGAGAGAAAAGAAAGAAGATTGATGTAAAAACCTTGCAATTATCATATGTGGTTTTGATAATTTCCTTATTAAGTTCCTTAGAATTGACCTTGTCTAAGAACTTCAAATACAAGTCACGAAAATTTGGTTCAATGCTTGCCCTCCAAAGGTCTTACTAATCACATGAAATTACTTTGAAACTACAGAATTGGTATCCAAACTGGAGAACATTGACACTAATGTTTTTACATTTGTACCTTCTCATCACCATATATTGTGCAAACCAAGGATAGTACTTCTCTTTGATAACTTCGATAAACTCTTTTTCTTTAGCTTCCATATTTGAAGTTGATATATTATTGATCATGAACAATATCTTGTCTTGAACCTCTGGGCTAGGAGCCTGAATTAACCACATGAAATTGATAATTCTTTGCAATTATATCAAATACAACCCCAAGGCTGTAAACAGAACGGTTACATTGACGATTCCGCTATATATATATATATATATATATATATATATATATATATATATATATATATATATATGAAAATACAGCAATGAATCTAAACAAAAAAAAATTTACCTCGATGGGAGTATCTCTGCTTTCAGCTGCCACAACAGCGTTTCAATGTTTAAGGCAGCTCCAAAACCTGTGATGTAATAAGGTTGTCGAAGCATACCTAAAAGAAGACCCATTAGAGCCGCTAACTTAAAGGCACAAAACTAGGACAATAATAGGAATAAATGTATCCCAGGTACAATTATCATATATATACCACAAAAACTTGAACTACCATGTATCCAAGTGTTACCTGCAGCTGTTATACTGCGGGAAGAGCGCATGAAAACTGGAGAAGAAAAAACAGTAGCTGGCACACAAGTAGAATGCTGAGATTATGGTGCTTGCAAGGATTGAGTATTTGTCTGCACACAGCACAAACACGCTATTAGGTATATATATATATATATATATATATATAAAATATATATATATATATATATATATATATATATATATATATATAGCAAATGACCTCTAGCCTAGTGGGGTTAAGAGAGATGCATGCGGCCCGAGTGGTCAGGAGTTCGAATCTCAGTGGAAACGATTCCAGAAACAATTTACCTGGTTCCAATATATATATATATATATATATATATATATATACACACCTGATGTTCTCAAGGCTGATGACAAAAGTCTTCTCTCGACCTAATATTATGGAGGGGTAAAAAAAGTATCCAAAAGCCAAAGATTTCTAGTAGGTATTCCAGAGCATGCCTCATTATGGCAGCCTTATCGAGCGCTACAATTTCTAATTTCCCACTCTGTTCTATCTGTATAATAGAGCATGACTGGTACTTGGTCGTCTGAAATATGGAAATTCTACTAACAAAGATTCATGTAAAAAAGAGAGCAAAGAATGAATAAATCAGTTGCACAGTTGCTAATGGTTCACAAAAGGCAGAATATTTATCCGATAAGGGCTTGTCGATGAGGAAACAAGAACCTACAACAAAAAAGAGGGATTCTGCACATTAAGGGGCCAAAAACCTATGACTCGTCTTACAAAACAAAGCAACAAATACATGACTTGAAAACCTCAGCGAGATATACTACCAAAAGATCTTAATATTCAGTTATCCGGGAAGAGGTAAATCTATTGCTTAATAGAGATGGGAATAATTCACCTCTACATCTGGAGATCATCAAAATGAAGTGAGAGAGAGATAATCACAAAGAGATTGCAACAAGTCTACAATGATTGGAGGATCTTGGATATGCGCATCCAGTCATCCTGTGTTCCGATGGCAATATGTGGATGTTGTTTCCCTGGATTGATGGGTTATATCATGTATCACTAGTGTTTCAAGTGTGTGGGGACTGGGGATAGGGGATATATAGATGTTCCTACCATTATTGTCAGCCACCACACCATCACCATGCCTCGTCTAGCATCGCTTCGTCGCTGCAAGCTATAACATCTACGGCCAACCTGGATGACACAGAAACAGTGAGATCAGGACAAGACAAGAGGAAGCAGCAGCAGAAGATAATACAAACATAATTGGATTGGGTATGAAACATTGATGATCTCATGATTTGTAGCCATCCATCCCGAGATGAATCCAGCAATGTTATGAATGATATCATGAAAAAGAAGAATCTAAAAGATCGAGATACACAAGCTATTCTAGCAACGGAGCTATAAATTTTCATCTTCCAAATGGTTAAATATCGAATGTAAGCACAAGAAGGCAAAACTTGGCAAAAAGATGCATCAACTTTCAAATCTGACAAAAAGACATTAAGTCTAACAATAGATAAAAGAGTAGGAATGATTAACACCACTTGTGGAATCTAACAAAAGAAGCATTATAGACAACTGTATATAGTGTTGATACTATCAGAATTCACGCCTCAAGTAATCTACTGATGACAAAGCAAAAATAATTTATTACAAGAACAAAAAGATGTAGCCTATTCCTCACAAAAGATGAATTCTATGTAAGAGAGTTACTAGGGTTAATTCAACAATTCAAGCAATATTTGCATATACATGTAAATAGGTTTATCACAAGGTTCACAATATCATTATCAGAATGGGTATCTGGCCCTTCCTATGAGTTGCAGAATCGATGGTATCGACACTATCGCTGGTTTCAAATCAGAGTATTATATTTGTTTGGTATTGGAAAGCAAATAATCATCAATAACTTATTAAGTTTTAGAAAAAATATTTTATACATTTAGACGTAATTTTAAGTATTTCACGTGTCGTTTCTTATTAATTTTGGAATTAAATGAAGTAGCCAACCTTGTCCATTAGTTACCTGCGAAAGATAATTTTGTTTCTCTTTTAAATGCTTTTACAATCTTATTATGTTTTTTAACCCCTGTGGATTGGTTTTTTTTGTTTGCCGAATTGACTAAAAAATAGACCCTAATGTCAGTAGTGTCGATATCAGTCGGTATCGGATTGGAACATGTCAAATCGTATCGATATCGACTGTATCGGATCGATATTTGCTGATAATAAAAATTATGGCTTATCATCAACATACACTGCCACATAGTGATCTCGACATCCAAGCTTAGATTACTTCTGATGTACTTGTTTCCTTAGAGAATTATCACCTAAACAACTATGTGGTGCCTACCAAAAGGTTAGATAACCCTTATCATCATAATCAAATGACGAAGGAGTTGGGATGGCAGAGATTCACATCCTAGCACATCAAATCAGATTTGGTTCGCTTCTGGTGCATGGTTCTACCACATGCATCATATATGTCGAATAAGGGTCCTACTAATGACAACCATTCGATAAAGTTTTCGAATGGACAACTGGATGTGAAATAGACACAAACTACAATCAATTGGTTGCCTTGCCCCATGTTTCCAAACATTATACTTGAGAGACTATTGTAGGTAATGTAAAGAAAATTCACTACGTAAACCTGTACTATATGCATATACTTGAGAGACTATTGAATATGGTGATCTACTAATTTTTACTCAACTAAAGAATGTATCTCCAACAAAAATCTGTACGAACATTATTGTTGTTCCATGACCTCTGGTACAATAATTAACTCTCCATATCAACATCTCACCAATCTTTCCCCTAAGTTCTCATTAATTCAGGCATCCACATATTAGGTCTAGAGAGTACTGTGATGTTGCTAAGAAAAACATTTTTTCACATTGAATCGAATAATTCTTATACTGAAGGCAAAGAAATTTGAACAAAAAAACCAATCTACAGGGGCTGAAAAACATAAAAAGATTGTAATAGCATGTAAAAGTGAAACAAAATTATCTTTCACAGGTAACTAAAGGACAAGATTGGCTACTTCATTTAATTCCAACAATTCTGTATAGTCATGCTCATGAGTTTACCTGGCATAGAGAATATCTTGATGACGACAAATTCATTTATATTAGAGATGCATCAGATGAACAGCATCTACAGGGTATCTAATTTTTTTCCTGTATTTCATATTCATAACCAGGTTTGCACTTAAAAGAAAGTATTCTTGAGCATAAGAATAATACGAGGTTATAGCGTTGTATTCTTATGTGAATGTGTTATGAAATTATGACAACTAAAATCCATCAAATAGTAGTTGTTTGATGATTTTAGGTTGACTCTTCCTCGTAAGCAGCATCATTACTCCCTCTATTTATTAAGCTATGGTACTATAGCTAAGGTACTATCGGGTCACATACTCACATGTAGGAGAAATGGGTGGATGTGCAATATGTAGGTTTGATGTCAAAACTTTCTTAAATGTATCCATCATATCTTAGATAACTTTTTGATCTTATTGTAGATTTGGATATATTATTTAGTTCAGTAGGTATTATGCATGTCATGTTGCCCAAATTTCTTAACCATGCCAAGAATACATCAACAAGTTGACAACTTAACATGAACCCATTTGACTATTAAAATCATCATACTTGCCTAGCCACCAAAACTCTATCGGCAGTCAATAAATGTTTCTATCATCACCCCTGCATATGTAGAGTTGTGCTTGCATGTAGCCGAACTATATTGCACGGACAAAATACGGTTAAGGGATACATCCATTTCAAAAAGGTGTGTCAATTATCACAAGATATGTACACAGGTACGAGTACATGCACGACACAGGTAGATGCAGTAGAAATTTAAAAAGTAGTATTTATCAAACAAACATTTTGTGTGTGTGTGTGTGTGTGTGTGTGTGTGTGTGTGTGTGTGTGTTGGAGGGGGTATGGATATTTCATAAATTCATATTCGTGGCCAAAACTGCCAAAGATAATAGTTATAGCTATATAGGATCAATCATGTATAATAACGATGAGGGTGTGAATATTGTTGTCCATTGTTTAAACAACACAACTGAAGTACATAAGTACTTCCAGATTTTTTTTTATCATAGCATACATTTGAAATTCAAGAGCAAAATTCAAAAAGGCAGCATAAGACCTTTCATGTTATGTTTTGTATCTTTGATAATTAGGAATCATGTTCAAAAGATGATAGTAGCTGAAGTAAGAAATGTGTGCATCTCAGAAAGTTGGAGACGGGGTCACACTGTTGCTTGAGGATAAGATGAGAATAATCATTCAAGATGGTTTGGTGTGCAACAGAGACAAATCAATGCACCACATAGGAGTGACAGCATCCTAGTTAAAGGAGCTGTTAGATACAAGGGATAGACATAAATTACATTGCATCTATGACAAAAACTGCAAAAAAAAGACATGGCAATGTTAGTGTGGAGATGGCCGTAAATATAGTAGAGTTGGAGAAAAGGATTCATGTACCAGAGGCTAGCCCCAAAATTTTAGATAAATGCTTCATTGTTGTTGTTGCTTGTACTTTAAACTTTAAACATCATAACAAGTATTTTTTTAGTATATCAATGAATTTTTGGCTGGTATCTATCCAGTTATCTCAAACAAACTTTTATAAGCACATATGTTGTCACGCCCCGATTTCGTCGAATCGATAGTCGTCTCCCGGGCGTGATGCCATGCGAACCTAATTTGCGATCGCACAAGGCATAGTCATAAGGTAATCTGAGACACGAGATCTAAGAGAGTACGCAGACAAATTGAATCAAACATTAAGTAAAGGAAACTTTGATCTTTATTCATAATAAACATCATTTACAGACTCCAGTACAGGACTCGTGCCATGCGGGCTACAATATGACTCAATTACAAAAGAGTGCTGATGAGATAGCCGTTCCATACATTGCACACATCCCTCGATATACAACAAAGTACTCCAGTGACCTGGAATGGAGGGACGCTGAGCCATCTTCCTGGGACAACTGAGAGTCTTCAAGAGTGGAGTTGCGGGACAAGTCTTCGACGCGCGGCCGAAGCTTTAAAAATCATGAACGTCGCCGAGCGTTGGCGCGTCCTTTCTAGTTCGCTGGACCTACAAAGAACGAGGATTAGTACGATCACATGTACTGACGAATGGCGAATTAAAATCCAAGCTCTGCATTTGATTCAAGAAGTTTCATAAACATGTTAGCTAGCTATTTTTGTGATCTTTCTAACCATCCTGCTCGATTTACATGTTAACATGTTTTGAGGCAAGCATATGAAATTGTATAACATTAAGCAACTATCATATTCATCCCGTGTCACGTGCATTTGTTAAGCAGTGAAAGGGTGTGAAGGTCACTGGCAATGTCAAGCCATCACGGACTATAGCTGGGTTAGACGGCGACCCTTTCGCGGCGGGTAGCGAGCCTTGTGCAAAAGTTCCCGCATAACCCACGCCGATGAACGGCTGGCGCTTGCTATACACGTTCCTCCCGGGCCGAATCGATCCCTTGGCCTAGGCAACCGTTCGAGGAAACTACACCTTGTCGACAAGTTGTCCAATGACTGTTTTGCAGAGTCTTGAAAAATTCTCTCTTTTCTAGAACCTTATCATTTCTCTTTTATGTGCAAAACTTAGCCGTTCTTTTGAACTTAGTTGATTTGCTTACTTAGCTGTATCGTTACGATAAACGTTAATCGATTCATTCATTATTTTGCATTAGCTAAGTGGAATTGCATAAGAAAGCACGTTTTCTACTTTCAATACCGGCAGTTTGATAGCAAGTGTTTCGTGAAGAATCGTGCCACAATTTCTTTGATTCTACACTATTATGACAAACATTCATTTAACTTCATATTGATTTTGAAGTAGAGGGACGAGGCAAAGGAGGTCAGCCACTCGCCTTAGACTTGCTTCAAGCGAGTGACCGGTTGGCTGCGCTGTCGCCTACGCGATCACCTGCAATCGGATAAGCAACTGATTAGAACACTATGTAAATCAAGGAATTTCGATACGAATGTGAAGCTCGAAAACGCAAGTCACAAAAACCCATCGAAAACATTCACGAAAAATGCATTCACGAAAACCAAAGCCAAAGCCAAATCAAGTACGGCATGAAAATCAGAGCAACGGGAGGTCTCTTCCTACTCAGCCGCAGACCCAATCCTCGAGGTGCAACCTGCTGAATATAGGACTTCGTTCCGAAGAAGCCATTCCATAACGTGGAATGGATCTTAATTCAACTGTTCTCGTTTGATCGACTCGACCGATTCTGACCTATCGGTCCCGACCGAATGAATAGCGATAATGTTCCTTTCTCGCGCACCCCATGGACGGAACGGGGCACGATGTAGGGACGGGGCACTACACCATAACCAACTAATAAAAAGTTTTATCCTCGAAACTTAAGGATAGAACCTACCTCTACGAGAATAATGAAGTAAATTTTTTCTTTATTTCTGATTCAAGCTCCCACGTCGACTCTTCGACCGAATGGTTCCTCCAGAGGACGCGGACGAGAGGGATCGCTTGATTTTGCAGCAGCTTATCCTTGCGTTCTAAGATTTGAACTGGCTCTTCAATGTAGGATAAGTCGGATTTCAGCTCCAGCTGGCCAAAATCTACCACGTAGCTAGAATCGTGCACGTACTTTCGCAACTGAGAGACGTAGAAGACATTATGTACACCTTCAAGCGCTGGCGGTAGGGCAATTTTATAGGCCACTGGGGCGACCCGCTCGAGTATTTCGAACGGCCCAACGAATCTCGGACTCAACTTTCCTTTTGTGCCGAACCGAGTAACTCCTCGCATGGGCGACATTTTGAGAAATACGTGATCGCCTTCTTGAAACTCGAGGGGTCGACGATGAACGTCCACGTAGCTTTTTTGACGACTCTACACGGTCTTTAATCTTTCCCGAATGAGCCGAACTTTTTGCACAGTCTGTTCCACCAGTTCTGGGCCGAAAATCTGTCGCTCTCCGACTTCGTTCCAGCAAATGGGTGATCGGCACTTTCATCCATACAAGGCTTCATACGGCGCCATTTGAATGCTGGATTGATAGCTATTACTGTATGCAAATTCAGCCAGAGGTAGATGAACATCCCAGCTTGATTTGAAGTCAATTGCACAGAGTCATAGCATGTCTTCGAGAATCTGATTAACGTGCTCCATTTGGACGTCGGTCTGAGGATGGTAAGCTGAGCTGAACTGCAACTTGGTACCCAGCGCCGACTGAAGGCTACTCCAGAATCGCGACATGAACTGTAAATCTCGATCAGAGACGATGGATACTGAAACTTCGTGCAGCCGTACTATCTCATCAAAATAAATCTGTGCCAAGCGATTAACGCTCCAAGTAACTTTGATGGCAATGAAGTGCACTGACTTGGTTAGTCGATCGACGATGACACAGATGGCATCATTTCTCCACGACGACTTCGGCAGACCAACAATAAAATCCATGCACACGTGCTGCCACTTCTATTCTGGAATCCCCAGATTCTGTATCTCCCCGCCCGGTCTCTGGTGCTCAGCTTTCACCTGCTGACAGGCTATGCATTACGACACGAAGAGTGCCATATCTCTTTTCATTCTGTGCCACCAGAAGTTTGTGCGGAGGTCCTTGTACATCTTCGTGCTACCGAGATGCAAGGTGTACTTTGTGTAGTGCGCCTCCGACAATATCTCCTTTCTGAATTTTGAATCGTCTAGAACGCATAGCCTACCATTCAATCGAAGCATGCTGGTTTCGTCTTCCGCAAAGTCGGTCGTCCTACCCGTCGAGATTAGCTCTCGCATTTTTTTCAGGTACGGATCGTCCTTCTGTGCGGTCTTGATCTTTTCTTGTAGGCTCGGGTCTAACTGCAACTTTGCCAACTGCACATTCCTGAATCGGACTCGGAGTTCGATGCCCATCTCTTCTAGGTCGCGTAGCAGTCTGTGGTCGATAGATAGCAAGGCGATATACTTCCGACTCAGTGTGCCCGCCATAACATTTTCCTTTCCCTGCGTATAGTCGATAGTCAAGTCGTAATCCTTGATCAGTTCAAGCCAATGCCTTTGCCGCAAGTTCAGTTTCTTCTGCGTGAATAGATACTTGAGGATCTTGTGATCGGTATAGATCATGCACGCTACGCCGTAAAGATAGTGACGCCATAATTTTAATACGAACACAATCGCCGCTAACTCCAAGTCATGAGTAGGGTAGTTCTTCTCGTGCGGCTTTAGCTGTCGGGAAACAAAAGATACCACCTTATTCTGCTGCATCAGCAAACACCCCAAGCCCTGACCGGACGCGTCGCTGAATATCTGGAAACCCTCAGTCCCTTCTGGAAGTGCGAGTATCGGGGCCTAGACGAGCCGTTGTTTTAACTCTTGCAATGAAGCTTCACAGTCGTCTGACCATTCAAATACGACTCCTTTCTGGGTGAGGTGAGTCAGAGGCGATGCGATCTTCGCAAAGTCTTTCACGAAGCGTCGGTAGTATCCCGCTAAGCCAAGAAAGCTTCGAATCTCGCCGACGGACGTTAGCCGTTTCCAATCGACAACGGCTTCAAGTTTCTTCGGGTCGACTGCAATGCCTTCAGCTGAAATGATGTGTCCGAGGAATGCGACGCTGCTCAGCCAGAATTCACATTTGCTTCGCTTCGCATATAACTGATTTTCTCGAAGGGTCTGAAGCACGGTCCGTAGATGCTCAGTGTGTTGCTGCCTATTCTTCGAGTAGACGAGTATATCGTCAATAAAGACTACTACGAACTTGTCGAGGAATGGTCGGAACACCCGATTCATCAAATCCATAAAAGCAGCAGGGGCATTCGTTAGGTCGAACGGCATTACCAGGAACTCGTAATGGCTGTATCGAGTACGAAAGGCAGACTTTGGCATATCGTCTGGCTTGATCTTGAGTTGATGGTAACCCGAACGCAGATCAATTTTAGAGAATACCGTGGCTCCTTGCAGCTGATCAAACAGATCGTCTATGCGGGACAGGGGGTATTTGTTCCAGATGGTGGCTTTATTCAGCTCTCGGTAGTCGATACAAAGATGTATTGAGCCGTCCTTTTTATTGACAAACAGCACGGGCGCTTCCCATGGCGAGACACTGGGTCGAATGAATCCCTTGTCGAGCAACTTTTGCAACTGTACTTTGAGTTCTTTAAGCTCTGCAGGGGCCATTCTGTACGGAGCTTTCGAGATCGGTCGAGTATCGGGGAATGTATCGATAGTGAACTCATTCTCTCGATCGGACGGCATGCCGGGTAGTTCATCCAGGAACACATCTGGAAATTCTGCCATAACGTCGGTCTGACCCGCATTTGTACTATCCTGTCGTATGTCTCGAACGGACGCTAGATAGCCTTCGCAACCAGAATGCAGCATCCGTCGAGCAGATATTGCGGAGATCACCAAGCAGGTCGACGACACCTCACCACACGGGTAGCAGAATTCAGGCACTTCAGGTATACGGAACGTGACCCTCTTTTCAGCACAGTCTATTGTTGCGTTGTACGGACTGAGTCAATCCATACCCAGAATGATGTTGTCATCCTTAATATCTAGAACTATCGCATCGAGACTGATCTTTTGACCACCTATACAAATGATTCTGTCTCCGCAGACTAAATTTGTAAGTAGTGGCATGTCCAACGGCACGTTGACAGTGAGATCGAGGTCCAGCGATGTCAGGGAAAATTTGTGCTCGACGGCGAAGTCCGCCGATATAAAACTATGCGTGGCACCTGAATCAAACAATACACGAGCAGGTTTATTATTGAATTGCAGTATACCTGTCACGACCGTGTCAGATGCGAACGCTTCGTCTCGAGTCATGGCATAGACACGGCCCTAAGCATTGGGGCGACAGTTTTGGCCATTCTGTTGTGCGGTCGGTGGAGCCCGAGGTGCTTGGCCTCGGTTCTGATGATGTTGTTGTTGGGGGCGCTGATTTAGCTTCTTTGGAAAGTTACGTGCGATGTGGTCCATTTGGCCGCACCCGAAGCAAGCTCCATTCTTCAATCGGCACTCATTGTCCATGTGCCCCTCTTTGTGGCAGAACTACTCGATCCTTCGTCTGGTTGCCGCCTCCGTTGCCGCAATTTTGACGCTTGTGTACGTTATTGCCTCCCGTATTACTATGATGTTTGTTATTAAAGTGAACAACGCCGGTAGTAGCAGGAGGATACTCGGACTCCAGACGGAGGGCATGGTTGAGTGCCTCGCCCATAGTTTTGTATTCAGGCTCCGAAATGTGAGCACGGATAGTGGAACGCAGACCCACTTCAAATCGTCTAGCTCGACTTGCAGTGGTAGGTAGATAGGCTCCAGCAAATTTGGCTAGTTTGTTGAATTCGGCCACATACTGTCGCACTGTCAAATTCCCTTGCCTCAACTGCATAAATTCATTTTATTTTTCCTGTCGCACGGCTGCAGAAAGATATTTGGTCTCGAACGCATTTATGAATGTAGTCCAGAAGATCGTCGTCGTCCCGTCTTCACGTCGAATAGCTCGCTTCTGCACAGCCCACCAATCGTGCGTGTTCATTCGAAGTAGAAGTTGAGCACACGCGACTTTTTTCGAGTCTTCGATACCCAGAAGCTCGAACTTATCTTCCAGCTCCTCCAACCAGTCGATCGCCACGGAGGGATCTTCTGTGCCGTTGAAGTGCGGCAGCTTTTTGTGAATTTTGACACGTCGAAGCTAGAACTTCTCGGTACCGCATGTGAGAGCACGGGCGCCTCCGGTTCAGCTTCGTTGGATCGAACTGCAGGCTCGGTCATGGCAGGCATCATCATTGAATTGTTGTTGGCTACGACCGATTGTACGATTTGCTTAAGTGTATTCAGCTGCTGCTGCTGCAGCTTGAATTGAGCCTCGAACCGATTCTCGAATTGGGTCTGACGAGCCTCCGTCTACTGACGATGGAACTCGTTTTGACGTTGCTGCATTTCGAGCATCTGCAGCATCCGTTGCATCGGTTCGTCGGAAGGTCCGGCTACGGTAGGCGTCATTTCCGTTGGGTTAACGGAATGGTCGGGTCTAGAAGTACTCGAGCCGCTGGAAGCGCTCGTCTCATTCTCTGTTCGAGCTCCCGCAACTGCAGGAAAAAGAAAGGCAACTCTCGTTAGTTTTAGAAAATGTCCTGGGTTCAGCGTATGGAACAACTCATCTCATCGACACGAGGTCAACGGTTGGAGACTAGAAACTCGACACTAGAGGCCAAGGACGTAAAGTCGTGCTCTGATACCATTATGTCACGCCCCAATTCCGTCGAATCGATAGTCGTCCCCCGGGCGTAATGTCGTACGAACCTAATTTGTGATCGCACAAGGCATAGTCATAAGGTAATCCGAGACACGAGATCTAAGAGAGTACGCAGACAAATTGAATCACACATTAAGTAAAGGAAACTTTGATCTTTATTGATAATAAACATCATTTACAGACTCCAGTACAGGACTCGTGTCGCACGGGCTACAACATGACTCAATTACAAAAGAGTGCCGATGAGATAGCCGCTCTATACATTGCACATATCCTTCGATATACAATAAAGTACTCCAGTGACCTGGAATAGAGGGACGCTGAGCCACCTTCCTGGGACAGCTGAGAGTCTTCAAGAGTGGAGTTGCGGGATAAGTCTTCAATGCACGACGAAGCTTCAAAAATCACGAACGTCGCCGAGCTAGTTGGCACGTCCTTCCTGGTTCGCTGGACCTACAAAGAGCGAGGATCAGTACGATCACATGTACTGGCGAATGGCTAATTAAAATTCAAGCTCTGTATTTGATTCAAGAAGTTGCATAAACATGTTAGCTAGCTATTTTTGTTATCTTTCTAACCATCCTGCTCGATTTGCATGTTAACATGTTTTGAGGTAAGCATATGAAATTGTATAACATTAAGCAACTATCATATTCATCCTGTGTCACGTGCATTTGTTAAGCAGTGAAAGGGTGTGAAGGTCACTGGCAATGTCAAGTCATCATGGACTATAGCTGGGTTAGACGGCGACCCTTTCGCGACGGGTAACGAGCCTTGTGCGAAAGTTCTTGCATAACCCACGTCGATGAAAGGCTGGCGCTTGCTATACACGTTCCTCCCGGGCCGAATCGGTCCCTTGGCCTAGGCAACCGTTCGAAAAAACTACACCTTGTCGACAAGTTGTCCAATGACCATTTTGCAGAGTCTTAAAAAATTCTCTCTTTTCTAGAACCTTATCATTTCTCTTTTATGTGTGAAACTTAGCCGTTCTTTTAAACTTAGTCGATTTGCTTACTTAGCCGTATCGTTGCGATAAACATTAATCGATTCATTCATTGTTTTGCATTAGCTAAGTGGAATTGCATAAGAAAGCATGTTTTCCATTTTCAATACCGGAAGTTTGATAGCAAGTGTTTCGTGAAGAATCGTGCCACGATTTCTTTGATTCTACACTATTATGACAAGCATTCATTTAACTTCATATTGATTTTGAAGTAGAGGGACGAGGCGAAGGAGGTCAGCCACTCGTCTTAGACTTGCTTCAAGCGAGCGACCGGTTGGCTGGGATATCGCCTACGCGATCACCTGCAATCGCATAAGCAACTGATTAGAACACTGTATAATTCAAAGAATTTCGATATGAATGTGAAGCTCGAAAATGCAAGTCACGAAAACCCATTGGAAACATTCACGAAAAATGCATTCACAAAAACCAAAGCCAAAGCCAAATCAAGTGCGGCATAAAAATCAGAGCAACGGGAGGTCTCTCCCGACTCAGCCGCAGAGCCAATCCTCGAGGCGCAACCCACTGAATATGGAACTTGGTTCCAAAGAAGTCAATCCATAACGTGGAATGGATCTTAATTCAACCGTTCTCGTTCGATCGACTCGGCCAATTCCGACCTATCGGTCCCGACCGAATCGATAGCGACAGTGTTCCTTTCTCGTGCACCCCGTGGACGGAAAGGGACACGATGTAGGGACGAGGCACTATATATGTCATTTCATCTTAGGATGCAGAATTCATTAGTAAATATAACTATACCCCTCCTAACATGAGAACAGTCACTTCTAGTAGTTGTTTCAATATTGTGATATTAGCCTAATTGATACTGTAAACAATGTTTCCATATGAAGCACTTGCGAGAGGTTTTTAACCCCCACTCTACGCCACACTGGAGAGGTTTTGTCTATCTACGACTTGAATTCGCATTCTCTACGATGTAAGCCCCAAGTCCTCTGACATGTACTGTGCAACGGCTCAATGACCAGTATAAATATAAGAGATATTTGTAAATATCTATCACAGCAGCGTTTCTCTGGTAGAAAATTTAATAAAGCAATTGTAGATACCTGAGCCTGTTGGGCCCATCACAAGAACGTTGCTTTTTTCAAGTTCTACTGTCTTAGTGTCATTCACATTCACTTTACTATTACTCGACTCTTCTGCAGACCTACATGAAAATTAGTGTTAGCAAGTGTTATATCCCCACTTTAATGGTTGTACATGCTAAAGCCTTTACCACACATATTCCCACATAAATGAAGACAGACTATATAGGCTTTTACATTATAACTTATTGAACCAATGACGAAATACACGACCGAAGATATGAGAGGATAAACTAACCACTTCGGCAAGGATTGATGATAGATCCTTTTGTAGTGGTTGTAGACTGCTCTAAAAGGCATAATCCTATACTTGTACCTGCAAATATAATCATTGTGATCTAAGTCGAACGGATTGAAGGTGGTATACAAAAATTGATATTTGCCCAGTAACAACCCGAGATGCTTGACTCTCCCAAAGAACAAACAATAATAAATTATAGAGTCCAAAATAAACTAGACATTGATACAAGTAATCAAATTTAAATCATATTAAGGAAACTATTCAAAATTTCTAAAAATCATAGATACTTACAATGACTAATTCAACTTATCAGTAATTTCTTTTAACTGCAGCGAAATTAAATAAAAAATGATCAAACTAATGGAAAAAAAATTAACAATCTACAAAATATAATGAGCCATCATCTAAAATTATACTAGAGAAAGAAAAAAATGGTAAAACATAAATGAAAAAATTTCCCCAAATCAGAAACCCTAACCTAGAAAGAAAGGACTCGAAGAAGAAACCCGTCGTCATCGAGAACTCGTCGTCCCCATCATCGTAGCCGTCAGGAACGGAATTAAGGTTCGGGTTGGTCTTTGATCTTCTATTTCTTCTTCTTCGAACCTTCTTATCCTTCGTCCCCGTGAAGTTGCGGAAGGGCATGAGGTGGGGGAGGGTGCAAATGAGGGAAGAACGACGACGGTAGGGGAGCTAAAATTTTGAGAAAAGAGATAAAAATTAGGGGAGCTAAAATTTTGTGAGGTAGAAATTTTTTAGATAAGGCTCCAGCTCGGGGAGGGGGCGCAGGTTTTTGTAAAAATTTGGGGAGCTAAAAAATTTAATGAAGGAGGGAGCCAAAATTTTTAAGGAAAATTTGATGTTAAATAACGGTTTTAATCCATCGAGAATGCAAAGACAGTTTTAATCCGTCGTTGTTGGACAATCATAACTGTCGCAAATCGTCCAATTTGGTGTAGTGATTCTTATTTGCTAGAAAGTAAACCCAAGTATATCTTGAATAGTCATCTACTATCACATAAGCATATAGCTTACCGCCAAGACTGGCGACTCTACTTGGTCCAAATAAGTCAATATGAAGTAACTGCAAGGGTCTAGAGGTACTTACAGCGTTTATTGATTTGAAAAATGATCTAAATGCCTTGTTCTTTTCACATTTGACACAGACCATGTCTTTCTTGAAAGTTATTTCAGGTAAGCCTCTTACCAGTTTCTTGGCAGACAACCTTGCAATATTGTCTATGTTCGCATGTCCAAGACGCATATGCCATATCCAGCTTTCATCTTGAGTTGTGAACAAACACTTCCCCGTACTATTAGTCTTCTCTGACAAATATAGTACATATATGTTGTCCTCTCTTGTCACTCACATTTTCTGTTATACGTATTTCCAGTGTACGTTTGCGAATTTAGACCCATATTTTATTTACAGTATTTTCGTATTTCTTTATTACTTGCCTTGATGTATCTTGGCTAAGGTTGACCTTGGGTTGAGTTGGTCCAACTTGACTTGCTTTGTATGGCTTGTTTTGGTTTATTTTGATGGTTGGTTCAACATGTTGAACCATCCCCTTTTTTTATAAAACCTAACCACTCCTTTCTCTCTCTTCATTACTTTCATTTATTTCATCTCCTTCTTCTTCATTACTCTCCCACCAACCTAGAGAGCTTAGACAAGTGCAACTTGCTTCATGATGGATCTTCCATTTTATTGTTTTATCTTCTTCTCTACATGATTCTAAGCATCTTTAGAACTTGGAGTTTTCGGTTTGGACGGATGGATTTTTGTAGATCTAAGTTGGTAGCATTTTCGGTTTTCTTGGGTTTTGATCTACCAAACTTCATTATTTTCAAGTTTTGCTTGTCCTATGTTGTAGAAAATTTGATTTTACCCAAAATGGACCTTTGACAAGTTAGATTTCGACTTGTTTTGAGGAAGTTATGACCAAAATAAGATTTGAACATTTTCTAAGTTCATCTGTCCTAAATCTGGCAGGGACGATGAATAGTGCCGTATAGTGTAGCCTGTCGCATAGTGTAGCCTACCGCATAGTGCCGTAGCCTGCGGCATAGTGCCGCAGAATGCCGCAATGTGCCTATTTCGGCTTATTTTGGCTGTTTTAAGTCCTATTTGGCTGAATTGTGGCTAGAATTTCTCCCAACTCCCAACATGAAAGTTGTAGATCATTTCCTTGGCTTCAATAATATGTTACTAGCTATTTATGCAAGTTTCTCTCAATCATGATTATGTAAGGATATGACATGATAGTGGCCTGTTAAGGCGCATTCTTAACAAGTAACAAGTAACATGACATGATAATGGCCCGTCGTGGCGCACTCTTGACAAGTAAACCTGACATGTAATCTTGAATGTTGTTGCGACGGCTATCTTGACATGCTAAGTAATAACTCGTCTTGACACCGTGGGTGATTGTTCTTGAATGTGCTTGTATAAGCTACCAGTCTCGTCTCGCATCATGTCTAGGACTTGCATCCCTGATTACCACGATCAGGGATTCATGCTGAATCTGACTAGGTTAATTACTAGAATGATCAAAGTAGCTCATATAGAGAGATGTTTCTATTACAGGCAATCCCGTTATCCCGGTCACCCCTGGTGGACTTGTAGCCTACCGACGAGTAGGGCACATTTCCAGCCCACTGTCATGTGGGGCACTTTTTGAAACAAGTAATATGCACACTGTCATGTGTTGCACTCAAAGTCACCTAATAATTCTTGATAACACTTACATGAACCTAGCCTGGATAATCTGGATAGCTGCAGGGCTTGTGACTGCCGGAACATCTCATTGCATCTTGCTAGTAACTAGGCTTGTGATAATCCTAGTTAGTTAAATTATCAAGCCATACTCTTTGCTTGGCCGTAAATGTGGGATGGAGTCCAATCCTGTCTAGTCTTGTCTAGATCCGGTACATGGCTACCTCAGGACATGCTTGCTTACGCTTTACTCTTTGCAATAAATGGCTAGAGACCCGGTTCTGTTCAGGCGAAGGGTTACAACCCTGGTCCTTGTTTGGTTTAAGGATTGTAACCTGGCTTCCGGAATAGTTCCTCGTCCTCTTGTCATTTGTTGCCTTATTTATATTTCCTGTTTTCCAATTATTATTCTTGTTTATGTTCTGACATGCTGGTTTTATTTCTTAAGAGAAGCCTCCCTTGTGGCACTTGCTCTTTCTGGGGTCTGACCAAGCTGGTTTTGTATGGCCAGATTTTGGAGCATCACCCGAAGATCTCCCAGCCTTCCAGCCAGATGGTGAACACTAGACGTAACCCTGGCAACGAGTGGATTTTATTTTGCTCTCCCACTCTATTGTAAATTATTCTTTTGAGACATGTAGCCGCCGAGCAAGTGTTAGCTCGGGTTGAATACTTATATTTCTTGTCTGTCTAAGGGCTGTAACATGATTGACAAATCCTAGGGTTGATCATGTATGACTGAAACTCTTGCTAGTCCTCGCATTTTGTACGACTAGCTTTATGATCATCTGTATATGAAATGTATGGGATGCCTTACTATTGAATATCTGATGGTCTAACATCTTGTAACTATTATTACTTGCTTGAGATTGAGACACTAGGCTTGTTCTTAACCATAAGAGACTGATGGCTTGTAGATAAACCCTCATACATCTAGACAGCCATGATCGTATATCGAGGTGGATTACACTCCTATATACGTAGCTGGCTGTGTCTGTCCTCCGCTCTCCAGTATTCTAGTTTTGGGGTGTGACACGGTTTAAGTGGTGGCCCATGCAAGTCTTGCAAATCAAGATGTGTGAGGGTTTTACCGGATAGATATCTCAATCAGCACTCGCCTTTGATCTCTACTCATGTCTTCTAATCTTCCTAAAATCTTGGCCTAGTCACATGCTCATATCCTTGATCTATCTTGGTCCTTTCTTAATGTTCCCCAGGTCATTTTCTTCAGTGGTATTGCTCCTGGTCCTGCCGATCAGCCGGAAGGAGAACCACCAGTGAACCAGGCTCAACAAGGAGACCAAGCCCAGCTCTCAGGAGCAGCCTCCCGAGTTATGCCTTCCGGGGATCCAGAGCCACCAGTTCAGCCAGCTCAGCCTGCAGAGCCTGACAATGGAGTCTTGGTAGGACTCATCCTGGAATTACTCACCTCTCAAGATCGTCGGGGCGATGCCCTGCACCAGACAGTACAAGATGCTACGGGCAAAGTGGGTTACCAAGGTAACAGTGCAGCCAACAATTTCAAGCGCTTGAACCATCCCTTCTTTGATGGCAGTGAAGATGCTATTGCTGCCGATGCTTGGCTTCAGGACATAGAGGTTATCCTTGAGGTACTAAGGACTCCAGAGGAAGAGAAGGTGGCTGTAGTTCGCCTACAGTTATTAGACTTAGCCCACACCTGGTGGGCGATGTTAGCAGTTGGATTGGCGGCACCTATTCCATGGGCGACATTCAGTGACAAGTTTCAGATCAAGTACTTTGATGCAGTGGCTCGATATGATCTGCAGACGAGATTCACCAATTTGAAGCATATGAGCAGGACGGTCGATGGATATACGGCCGAGTTTTCAAGACTGAGTCGGTTTGCTTCCACCTTAGTGGCAACCGAGTTGGATCAAGCACAGCAATTTCAGCAGGGACTCCACCTAGAAATTATTCTGGTTGTGGAGCAGTTCGAGCATCGGACTTTTGATGATGTCTTGAGGGCAGCTAGGAGGCACGAGTATACCTCGCAGAGGATCGTGGACCGAACCGGAAGCAGGAAGAGGTCCCATGGGCAGATGAGTCTATCCTCATCACCAACCCCGACAGCTAGGGCTTTGTCGATTGGAGGTCCCCGAAGGGCGAATTCAGTTATGTTGGTTCATCATTCAATACCGATGTACCCTCAGCAACAGAAGCGGAGGCAGTCTTCCGCAATGGGCTGCACTCATTATGGGAAGCTAGGACACGTTATTTCGGAGTGTCACAGAGCACAGTAATTGTGCTTGGCTTGTGGGGCACCGGACCACATGATAGGGTCCTGCCCGAATAGAGCCAGTTCATCATCGTCAAACCTAACTAGTCCATCGGTTAGGGGACCAGCCCTAGCACCAGTGCAGTAGTAGCAGCAGCAGTACCAGCCTCCTGTGCCATTGCCGCCTCAGGCACAAGCCTTCCAGCAGCAGAGATCCCAGCAGTATGCCCAGACCCAAGCTTAGATACAGAACCGGCAGAGAGATTTCCAGCAGAGGGGACCAGCACCCAGAGGGCAAGGTCAGGCTATGGTTATGACCGTGGAGGAAGAGTTAGCTTCAGGTGAGGTAGTGGCAGGTACCATTCTCGTCAACTCTTTTCCAGTATCAGTATCATTTGATTCGGGTGCATCGCATTCATTCATGTCTGTACGATTCACTACACGGATAGGAATGGAGCTCGAGTCATTATTAGTAAGGCTCAATATACTTACTGGTAACGGTCTTATGGGAGTAGATAGAGTATTTTTCTCGTGTCGAATCATAGTTAGTGGTAGAGAGCTTCCCGGTAGGTTAATAGAATTTTCGATAGCCGACTATGATGTGGTCCTAGGAATGGATTGGTTGAAGGAGCAATATGCAAGAATAGAGTGCCATGTTGGCAGGATTATTTTTAGTATTCCAGGCGAGGCAGAGTTTTTATTTTCCAGAGGCGAAGTAGAACCTTCTCCACCAGTCTTGCGAATGGCAGTAGCAGTTCAGTTTTCCAGAATAGTAGAAGAGTTTCCTGATGTATTTTCCGAAGAGCTTCCAGGTATGCCTCCAGAGAGAGAGATAGAGTTCACTATTGATTTGCTTCCAGGGACGGCCCTGGTGTCAGAGAGAGTCTACAGGATGGCACCTTTAGAGTTGAAAATTTTGTATAAGATGATTGAAGAACTCAGAACCAAGGGATTTATTCGTGCTAGCGGATCGCCTTGGGGAGTCCCGATGCTTCTTATGAAAAAAAGGATGGTACGTCAAGATTATGTGTTGATTATCGTACCTTGAACTCTGTAACAATCCCTCTACCAAGGATAGATGACTTAATTGATCAGCTCAGGGGAGAGGTAGTATTCTCGAAGATTGACTTGCGATCAGGGTACCATCAGATCAGAGTTAGAGAGCAAGATATCCCGAAGACAACGTTCAGATCAAGATATGGACATTGGGAGTTCCTTATTATGCCATTTGGAGCGGCCAATATGCCAGCCGTATTCATAGATCTCATGAATTGTATCTTTATGCCCTATTTGGACCAATTCGTGGTAGTATTTATAGACGACATCTTGATCTATAGCAAGAGTGAGGCGGAGCATGAGCAGCATCTCCGTGTAGTTCTTCAGATTCTCAGGGAGCACCAGTTGTATGCGAAGTTCAGTAAGTGCAAATTTTGGCTTGATCGCATTTCGTACTTAGGTCATATCATCACCAGAGGTGGAGTAAAAGTTGACCCCCAGAAGATAGTGGCTATAGAGACATGGCCAGTTTCCAGCACCGTCGCAGAGGTTCGTAGTTTTCTAGGACTGGCGGGATATTACCGGTGATTTGTATCAGACTTTGCTAGGATTTCAGCGCCCTTGACTCAGTTGACCCGCAAGGATGTACAGTTTGCTTGGACAGCAGAGTGTCAGAGTTCATTTGAGAAGTTAAAGCGATGGTTAATGACGGCCCCCATTCTCACTCTTCCAGATGGGATTGGAGAATTTTTAGTTTATTGTGACGCTTCAGGCAGAGGATTGGGATGCGTATTGATGCAACCTGATAAGGTAGTAGCTTATGTGTCACGCCAGCTTCGTGACCATGAGAGAAATTATCCTACCCATGACTTGGAGTTAGCAGCAGTAGTTTTGCATTGAAGCTTTGGAGGTATTATTTATATGGAGATCGGGTGGAGATTTTTATCGACCACAAGAGTCTTAAGTATGTGTTTACTCAGAAGGATCTTAATATGCGTCAGCGAAGATGGCTAGAGCTACTGGTGGATTATGACATCAACCTGCAGTATCATCCCGGGAAGGCCAACATAGTAGCAAATGCATTGAGCAGAAGAGCTGGAGTTTATTTCCTAACAGCGCAACCAGAGTTATTAGCAGACCTTCAGAAGATGGGGATAGAGATAGTTCTCTCTACCAATGTGGCATTGACGGCCAGGATGCAAGTTCAATCCAGCATAGTTGAGAGGATCAAGATGGTACAATCAGCAGATTCTAAGCTTCAGTGGCTCAGAGCAGAGTGTGAAGAAGGACGGAGAGCAGAGTTATGTATTCACGAAGATGGTACTCTCCGACATGGGAGACGTCTTTGTGTACCCAGTAGTGATATCAGACAGGAGATCATGGTAGAGGCTCACAGTTCTCAATATTTAATTCATCCCGGTGGCACGAAGATGTACCGAGACATCCGTCAACATTTCTGGTGGAATGGAACAAAGAGGGAGATAGCCCGATTTGTCTTCCGATGTTTATTTTGCCACCAAGTTAAAGCTGAACATCAGAGACCAGCTGGACTTCTTCAACCTTTATCGATCCTAGAGTGGAAGTGGAAGCATATAACCATGGACTTTGTAACTGGGTTACCTAAATCCCCGGCTGGCAGGGATGCTATATGGGTTATCGTCGATCGTCTCACGAAGGTAGCTCATTTTCTCCCATTCAGAGTTGGTCAGTCGACGGATCAGCTAGCAGAGATGTACCTCAGGCAGATTATCAGATTGCATGGAGTGCCAGTTAGTATCATATCAGACAGAGATTCAAGATTCATATCGCACTTTTGGCGGAGTCTTCAAGAGAGTTTGGGGACTCGTCTCAAGTTTATTTCAGCATATCATCCGCAGACGGATGGTCAGTCAGAACGCACGATTCAGACCTTGAAGATATGTTACGATCTTGTACATTGGACTTTGGTGGTTCGTGGGAAGATCACCTGCACCTAGTAGAGTTCTTTTATAATAATAGTTTCCATGCCAGTATCCAGATGGCACCCTTTGAAGCATTGTATGGCAGAAAGTGCAGATCTCCGTTAGCCTGGGATGATATAGGTGAGAGGCAGATGCTTGGTCCGGAGATGGTTGTGCAAACAATTGAGGTGGTCAGACAAGTCAGAGATCATCTTCGAGTTGCCCAAGATCGCCAACGCCATTGGGCCGATTCTCATCGGCGTCTCCTTGAGTTTTCAGTCGACGACCACATGTTCCTTAGAATCTCGCCTACCCGTGGCGTCATTCGATTCGGCGTACGGAGAAAGCTTAGTCCTAGGTATATAGGGTCGTTCGATATCCTTGAGCTAGTAGGTTATGTGTCCTATCGTCTCGCTCTTCTGCCGTCGTTATGTGAGGTACATGACGTGCTCCATGTATCCCAATTATGATGGTATATTTCGGATCCGATCTATGTCCTTGATTATTCGGAATTGGTTATTGGAACCAACCTTTCGTATGAGGAAAGGCCCGTATCCATATTGGACCGAAGAGAGAAGGTACTCAAGAACAAGACTATTAGTTTAGTCCGTGTTGCTTGGGCTCACCACTCTTTAGGTGAGTCAACGTGGGAGCGTGAGGATGATATCCGCACGCGATATCCACACCTGTTTGGCTCATAAGGTATAATGTCTTCCTTATGCCTTATGTTTTTAAATTCTTGCTTGCATGAATGATTGCTTGATTCGTTGCTAGTCGTAGATGGCTTGTGCTTTAGTATAGCTTTTCCCGACATCTCTAGCCTCTTGATTAAATTTCGAGGACAGAATTCTTTTAAGGTGGGTAGAGTTGTCACTCAGGTTTTCCGTTATACGTATTTTCAGTGTACGTATGCGGATTTTGACCCGTATTTTATTTACTGTATTTTCGTATTTCTTTATTGCTTGCCTTGATGTATCTTGGCTAAGGTTGACCTTGGGTTGGGTTGGTCCAACTTGACTTGCTTTGTATGGCTTGGTTTGATTTATTTTGATGGTTGGATCAACATATTGAACTATCCCCTCTCTTTATAAAACCCAACCACCCCTTTCTCTCTCTTCATTACTTCCATTTATTTCTTATCCTTCTTCTCCATTACTCTCCCACCAACCTAGAGAGCTTAGGCAAGTGCAACCTACTTCAAGATGGATCTTCCATTTTATTGTTTTATCTTCTTCTCTACATGATTCTAAGCATCTTTAGAACTTGGAGTTTTCGGTTTGGACGGATGGATTTTTGTAGATCTAAGTTTGTAGCCTTTTTGGTTTTCTTGGGTTTTGATCTACCAAACTTCATTATTTTAAAGTTTTGATTGTTCAATGTTGTAGAGAATTTGATTTTACCTAAAATGGACCTTTGAAAAGTTAGATTTCGACTTGTTTTGAGGAAGTTATGACCAAAATAAGATTTGGACATTTTCTAAGTTCATCTGTCATGAATCTGGTAGGAACGATGAATAGTGCCGCATAGTGCAGCCTGCCGCATAGTGCAGCCTGCCGCATAGTGCCGCAGCCTGCGACATAGTGCTGCAGAATGCCGTATAGTGCCGCAGAAGGCCACATAGTGCCGCAGAAGGCCGTATAGTGCCGCAGAAGGCCGCATAGTACCGCAGAATGCCGTATAGTGCCTATTTTGGCCGTTTTTGGCTATTTTATGTCATATTTGGCTGAATTGTGGCCAAAATTTCTCCCAACTCCCAACATAAAAGTTGTAGATCTTCTCCTTGGCTTTAAGAATATGTTACTAGCTATTTATGCAAGTTTCTCTTATTTATGATAATGTAAGGATATGACATGATAGTGGCCTGTTAAGGCGCACTCTTAACAAGTAACAAGTAACATGACATGATAGTGGCCCGTCGTGGCGTACTCTTGATAAGTAAACCTGACATGTAATCTTGAATGTTGTTGCGACGGCTATCTTGACATGCTAAGTAATAACTCGTCTTGACACCGTGGGTGATTGTTCTTGAATGTGCTTGTATAAGCTACCAGTCTCGTCTCGTATCATGTCTAGGACTTGCATCCCTAGTTACCACGGTCAGGGATTCATGCTGAATCTGACTAGGTTAATTACTAGATTGATCAAAGTAGCTCATATAGAGAGATGTTTCTATTTACAGGCGATCCCGTTATCCCGGCCACACCTGGTGGACTTGTAGCCTGCCAACGAGTAGGGCACATTTTCAGCCCACTGTCTTGTGGGGCACTTCTTAAAATAAATAATATACACATTATAATGTGTTGCACTCAAAGTCACCTAATAATTCTTGATAACTTTTACATGAACCTAGCCTGGATAATTTGGATAGCTGCAGGGCTTGTAACTGCCGGAACATCTCATTGCATCTTGCTAGTAACTAGGCTTGTAATAACCCTAATTAGTTAAATTATCAAGCCGTACTCTTTGCTTGGCCGTAAATGTTGGATGGAGTCCAATCATGTCTAGTCTTATCTAGATCCGGTACATAGCTACCTCAGGACATGCTTGCTTACGTTTTACTCTTTGCAATAAACGGCTAGAGACCCGGTTCTGTTCAGGCGAAGGGTTACAACCCCGGTCCTTGTTTGGTTTAAGGATTGTAACATGGCTTCCGGAATAGTTCCTCGTCCTCTTGTCATTTGTTGCCTTATTTATATTTCCTGTTTTTCTATTATTATTCTTGTTTATGTTCTGACATGCTGGTTTTATTTCTTAAGTGAAGCCTCCCTTGTGGCACTTGCTCTTTCTGGGGTCTGACCCAGCTGATTTTATATGGCCAGATTTTGGAGCATCACCCGAAGATCTTCCAGCCTTCCAGCCAGATGGTGAACACTAGACGTAACCCTAGCAACGAGTGAGTTTTATTTTGCTCTCCCACTCTATTGTAAATTATTCTTTTGAGACGTGTAGCCGCCGAGCAAGTGTTAGCTCGGGTTGAATACTTATATTTCTTGTCTGCCTAAGGGCTGTAACATGATTGACAAATCCTAGTGTTGATCATGTATGACTGAAACTCTTGCTCGTCCTCGCATTTTGTACGACTAGCTTCATGATCATCTGTATATGAAATGTATGGGACGCCTTACTATTGAATATCTAATGGTCTAACATCTTGTAACTATTATTACTTGCTTGAGATTGAGACACTAGGCTTTTCCTTAACCATAAGAGAATGATGGCTTGTAGATAAATCCTCATATATCTAGACAGCCGTGACCGTATATCGAGGTGGATTAGACTTCTATATACGTAGCTGGCTGTGTCTGTCCCCCGCTCTCTTGTATTCTGGTTCTGGGACATGACATCTTTTATTCCCTCAAAGTAAGTTATTCCAGAAGATTTATCATAAACATAATATTTATTTTTAACAAAATTAATTCCATAACCATGATCAGTCAGTTGACTAATACTTAGTAGGTTAGGTTTTAATTCGGTTACTAAGCATACATCTTTAATAATAGGTGGAAGAAGTACCTATGTCGCCAATTTCATTGATATGTCCTTTAAGATTATTCCCAAAGGAGATATAGCCTTCTTTCTTCATCGATAGAGTTGCAAATAATTTGTTATCACCTGTCATGTACCTGGAGCAACCACTATCGAGTATCCACTTGCTTCTAGTGGAAGAAGGAAGGTCCACCTATAACACAAGTTACAGATATAACCTTTGGTACCCACTTTCTTGAGGGTCCTGATATGTTAGTTTTTGGAACCCATACATACATATTAAGATCTACTAGCTTTCTAATTTTACACTGGTGTGATACATGTCCTTTTATACCACAATAGTGATATGTAGCAGAAGTGTTAGTGCTAGGTGTGGTTTGAAGATCATGTATATATATTTTTGAAGATGTGTGTGCTTTCTTATTGTGTGGAAAGGTATACATATGTGCATGCTTTTGACAGTTCTAGTAGTTTTGGTCGTGTTGTGTTTGTGTTTTGCCTTGTTACTTGTGTTCACTTGAGCTATAGGTTTAACAACTTGTTTGTCTAGTTTGATCTCTAACTTTTTAGAGATGTCACACGCTTCATTGTACTTGGTCGTGAGTGTATCTACTCTCTGAGCAGCAATGTTGTACTTTCTTTTCTCTAGTTCATAGAGATCGTTAAGTTTTACATTTTCTTAATTCACTTTCTCAAGCTTTTCAAGAGCTTCATATAAGCTTAACTTCAAAGAAGTAATCTCATTGGTTTCACTAGAATAATCTTTAATATCTTCTAACATTCTAGATTGCTTTGAAAACTCAGATTGTACAAATTTTAGCTCTTTCTTAGCACTTTTGTATATATCTATCATTTTCCTCTAATATTCTAATAGAACAGTAAAAGCATCAGACAATTCATCAAAAGTAAATTTTTCATAGGGAGGGTTCGATATTACCTTAGCATTAGTAGCCATGAAGCATAGGTTCCCTATGTTGCGATGCTTCTCATCTTCTTCAGAATTACTAACTTCGCTTTCACACCGGATGCTATTGTTGGCATAGTTTCTATTAGAAGACCTTCTCTTGTTTGTCTGATCATGCCTGCTTCCCTTTCTTATGACAGGACAGTCTTTCTTGATATGACCCATTTTTTTACAGTTGAAGCAGATAGGTTCTTCATCGTCTCTGGAATCTTTCTTCTTCGTGTTCGACTTCTCATATCTAAGTAATCTTTTGAAGTTTCTTGTCATGAGGCCATCTGTTCGTTGTTTGAGTAGTCTGTCTCACTTTCATCGTCGGAGGCTGTCTTGTGGTTAGCTTTGAATGCTATTGCCTTCTTTTTTGGAGCTGACTCTTCAAAATCTTTAAGGTCTAGCTCATGCATCATAAGCTTTCCTATAAAGGTTTCAAGAGTCATGATCGTGAGATCATTTCCTTCAATAATTATCATCGCTTTAGGATTCCAATTCTTGGTTAGCCTGTGAAACACCTTCCGAACCTTCTCATGATTGATGTATTTTTTTTCCAAGGGAAGATAGAGGATTAACGATTTCTAGAAACCGAGTAAACATATTTGTGATAGTCTCATTTGGCTTTATTTTGAAGGCCTCATACTCTTGTGTTAGTCGTAAGATTTTGGATTCCTTCACTTGTGAAGTACCTTCATGAGTAACCTCAAGAAGTTTCCAAACCTCGTGAGACGTGACACATGTAGAAACTCTATTCAACTCAGTTTTATCTACATCACAAAATAAAGCATTGATGACTTTTGCATCAAGACTAGCTTGTTTCTTTTCATTGTCGGTATATTTGTCGAATGGTTTTTCCACTAGAACATCCTCTACCGTAATAGGTAGCAGTTTTTTATGTCCATTCATGACACTTGACCATAAATCGAAATTAAGAGACTCGAGGAAAAAGCTCATATATGTCTTCCAATACGTGTAGTTTATGCCATCAAATAGGGGTGGCCTATTTGTTGATTGACCTTCTCCATTGCTTGGATATAGGGATACCATATCTCAAGGAGTTTTAATTTGACTAGAGATAAACTGTGCTCTGATACCAATTGTAGGATCGATGTCACCTCTAGAGGGGGTGAATAGAGTGCAGCAAAAAATAATTACCAATTAAAAATTCTAAGCAGGTGAAGCAAGTGATTAAACAAACTTAAATGCAAGTAGAGAAATAAATAGTGGAGGCAAGAAAGCAATACGCAGACACAGTAGGTTTATACTGGTTTTCCTCTGAGAGGACTAGTCCAGTTCGCGAGAACTCTTGCTCGCTATAATCCACTATTTTGAATAGAGATTACACCGCGTACATTACTCCGAAAAACACGCCAACTTCAACACCGTCATATTTTTATCCAAATTCCACGATCAAACTTCAACAACACTTTCTGAGAAAAGCTTTTATACGCCAAGCTTTGTACAAATTGAATACTCCTAATCGAAAACTACCGGCACTAGAAGGATCAGAGTTGCCTTGGAAATTTGAAGATTGAAGCTTTGTAAATAGAATAGAAAGCTTAGGAATAGATAGAGAATATGAAGATTGAATGAGTGAATAGAAATGGGAGTTTCTTCTCTTTTTATAGGAATTTTTGAGACAGAGTTCGAGCAGAACTCGATAGGCTAACGTTCATAATTTTGAACGTTGGTGATCCAAAAGAATAGAAAAAGCTGCTGACTAGCAGAAATCCCAGGAGACCGAGTTCGGTCCGAGTTCGGGCAGAACTCTGGCCGAGTTCGGTTGCCTTGGTTTCTGGTCAAGTTGATTTGGTTTAAGCTTTTGGATGTGGGTTTGTTTTGGGTCATAAAATGGATCAAGGATTGGTTTTAGGATAGAACTTCTAAATGCCAGTGATCCCAACTCACAAAATAATCTAGACACAATAAAAGAAAAATACAGAATAAATATGAAGAATTCAGTGGAGATGAAATTTGCGATCTTCAATTTCTTTTTATATCAAGTTCAGAGTTTTAAGTCAATTATCGAAATCGGTTTGACCATGTCTTAATGGGCAAATAGGAGGATCTTGTAGAAGTCGTAGCCATTCATATAGGCTAACACCTTGCGGCAGACGGAGACATGAATTTAGCCACTCTATCTTGCAATAGCGACGGAGGAAGGCATCTCCCGGACGAACACCCTCCTCCAGGCCAGGGTTCATTACTGACGGGTGGTACAGAATCAACCAACCAATCTAATAATGGAAGGGCAGCACCACCGAGGAAACTCCCTACTTTTACCTTCATAATGTAATACTTTATCTACAAACTCCCATATGTAGTACCCCTCTCCTAGCGGTCCACTATGTAAGACTTGTGGCCTGATTAACTCATTCGGAATCGAGTATTGGAGAAACTTACCGTCGGCATCGAATCGATCACGGACGAATACATAAGAACCTTTCCAACTGATGGATCGTTTTCTCTTAAAATTAGTCCAAATATTTTTTCTGTATGCTTTGCTACTTTTTTTGCTTGGTTTTGATGAATGCTTTTCTAAATGGTTTTCGATGATTTGATTCTTTCCCAAGATTCGTTGGACCCTTCGAGATTCTTGAGAAGGTGGCCTCGGTGGCTTATCGAATTACACTACCTCCGGTTCTGGCTGAAGTGTATGACGTCTTTCATGTGTCTCAACTTTGAAAGTATGTGCATGATCCATGCCATGTAGTAAACTTCGATCAGTTGCAGCTGTGCGTTGACCTGTGGTACACTGAAGAACATGTACAAATTTTGGACAAAAAGGAGAAATTTTTGTGAAACCGAATGATACATTTGGTTCGCATGTTGTGGCAGAATCATGTTATCGAGGAGTTGACGTGGGAACTAGAGATGAGATAAGGGAGAAATATCCTTTGTTGTTTGATAACCTTGAGGTATGACCTTTTTTTAAAGTTTCGAGGACAAAACTTTTTCTTAGTAGTATATTATATAGTACCCCGCTCCTAGTGGTGCACTATGTAAGGCTTGTGGCTTGATTAACTCGATCAGAACCGAGTATTAGGGAAACTTACCATCGGCATCAAATCGATCACGGACGAATATAAAAGAACCTTTCCAACAGATAGATCGGTTCTCTTGAAATGAGTCTGTATTTTCTCTGGATGTTTTGATGCTTTTGCTGCTTGGTTTTGATGGATGCTTTTTTGAATGGTTTTCGATGATTTGATTCTTACCTGTTTTCATTGAATTTTATTGCATTCATTCTTGAGAATTCTGAAAGAAAAGAACATAAACGAGACGGAGTATTAACCAAACTTTTGGTGCCATCGTAGGCGGACGCGTGACTAAAGGCTAATCGCACAAGTGTTCCTCTTCCTCTCGACAATTCTCTAGGTTTGACCCTTCTTCGCTACTCCTTCATGCAAATTAATTGAATTCTCTTATTACCTTGCTACATCCTTTAATCGATAACATGATGCTTGTAATGCCACAATACAATACCACTAAGATGCAAGTATAATAAACATTGAATGAATTTATTCTGCTGATAGCACCAATGAATGAATGAAGTGCCACATGACCCTATGAGAACTGAAATGATGTGATGAATGTTACAATGTAACGAATTGATGCAATATGAATTGATAAGAAAAATGCTGGGAATGGAATAATCACTATGTGATGATACGATGAATGAAAGTGAATATGTTGCTTATTTACTTTCAAGTAAATTTCACCATGCACACTATGCTTATTGAGTCGGACACGCATTCACATGATCATGGACAACTTGTACACAAGGAGAGAATTGTTTCCTCGAATGGTATCTGGGGCACTGGGACCGATTCTGCCTTGGAGGAAATGTAAACGTGTTTTAGTATCGGGACATTCATTCAGGCTTGCAACATGTTTTGAGTGGCGCGTCGCATTCTCTTGAAGTCCTATATGGTAAACTCCTAAATGGTGAAATAATATCAGTGATCGTGTTATAAGGATGCATGCTAATCCATGTCTTGTGCAGGGGCCGTAAGTATTATTATTATCATATACCTTATGCATGACGGCTGGAATCGGCCAATGGTAAAGTAAACAGTTACTTTCAAAAATTATCATGTTGCCTCATTATGGATTACTGTGATTTTCTAGTCCCTATTAAAAGATGTTTTAAAATTCTTGTCATTAATTTCACAAATGTCGTTTTTGCTGAGTGGATCAAAGGGACTCACTAGCACATTTTTATAATTTGTTGACCCCTCCTCCACAGGTATTGGAGAATGTGCGGGCGCACGTAAGAGATAAGGCTTTTGGTGGTTGCTATTTTCAAGTTACTTTCGAATAAAGATGCACAAAGTACTGCGGAGTTTTCAAGATTTGCTGCTTAGACTTTTATTATGATAAAGGGGTATAATGTATGGAATGGGAAGTTATTTCATGACAACATGTCAGTTGTTTTCTTTTCATGAATCAACGTAAGTAGGGTACAACTTGGGTGGGCTAAACCCGAGCCCGATCGGATAAATCTGTTAATGGGTTGGGTTAGGGTTGAAGTTATTCGGGCTAGGGCTTGGGTTTGGGTCGAAATATTTGAACCCGATCAAAAATCGGGTTGGGCTCGGGTTCATGTGCCGGATTACCCGAAGAACCCGAAACCCGATATATATATATATATATATATATATATATATATATATATATATATTTCTCCATCCAAACTCTTCAACTCCTTATCCTAAATCTTATTTTAGTTTGTATTATGAAATTATCAAGACTCGATTGCTATTTAATTATGTGTTTAATATTCCTTGTGTTTAAAATTATTTTAAATATTTTATTAGAGCCCGATAAACCCGAAGGATCCGACCTAACCCGAGTCCAACCCGATCCTCCGGACTTGATCTTGGGCTTCATTTGTTGAACCCGAGGTCGGGTTGGGCTTGGGCTCGGACTGCGCTTATGATTCATCGGGTTGGGCTCGGATTGACCTCACGCCTGATCCAACCTGCCTGAGTTGTACCCCTAAACGTAAGCCGGAACGAAATTTCAAAGAATACTGAGAAAATTTGTATTTTGCTACAATTATCAATAAAATTAATTATTTTTTACAATACTTTTTGTCCAATATTTCTGCAATGTGGCTGAGTTTCAAATATTTCAAATTGACACAAATGTGCACGTTCTTGCATTGTACAAGTGTAACACCAAACTTGTACAACATCATACCCAGCGAGGACGATCGATTCATTTCAGTCGAAGTGAGGACAAAAGATTTACGGAATTGGGGCATGACAAGTTGGTACCAGGGCACAGTTTTAATTCCTCGAATTTCGAAAATATTTTCAAATAGAAGTTTTGATGCAAATTTTCTTAATTGATGGTGTCGATAGTGCCGACATAAAATAATGTTCCATATAATAAGCCCATAAATATTTTATGAGTACTAATGGAACCATTTTCTTTGAATGACTAAGGGTGATAGCTCTAAGACGACCTCGTCGTCTGACCCGTTGGAAAAATTGTTAAAACTAATAGAAGCTCAAATGAAGCAGAACGAGGCTCAACATTGCCAGCTTCAGGAGCAACTTAAATACCAATTCCAAGAGCAATTGGATGCTCAGCAGAAGCAGATGGAAAATTTGACTCAGATTGTCACCAAACAGATAGAAAATTTCTGTAGCAGCCGCAGCAACCAATACTGTAGCAGTGGCGGCGGACAAACCTGAAATGCCAACATAGAAGAGGTCAAGCTTCAAATTTTCGAAGTTTAATAGTTGTGACCCGCCTGAGTTCAACAGAAGGGCAGAACCGGATAAGGTGACGGGTTTTCTGAACAAATTGGATTTCGGATGCAAGATATACAACGCAGTAAGCGGGTGGAGTGTACCGCTATACAGCTTCTTCTCAAGGCCCAAGAAAGGTGGAACTCTCAGAGATAAGCATTCTGCGGTAACAGTCCTGATATGAAGATACCATGGGAGACATTTAAGCAATCTTTTATCGCACAATTCATCCCTCCTGCTGTACGTTGAAGAAAAGAGAAGGAGTTCATAGTGCTCCAACAAGGCAATATGCCAGTGGATGACTACGAGACTGAATTTCTGAAAGGAGTTGCATTTGTTGGTCGCCAAGCGAGAAATATTCGTACAAGTCTTGAATGAGGGCCTACAACGTAATGTTCTGAGTCAAAAGTATGCGTCTTACAGAGAGGCGTACGAGACAGCTCTTGAGATGGAGAAGTTCCATCAGCCAGTTGGTTGCGGGACAACACAGACATGGCAATTATCATAAATGACCTTCGACTGCTGGAAGGAATGACACACCCGAGCATCATAATATAGTTGAAAATAGGGGGCCTCAACAGTCCGTAAGGAAGCGGTCCAGGCAACGTCGGGAAAAAATTGGGGGTCATGACGTGTAGGGTCACTCCGACGGAGTGCGCGGAGTAGTCGACGCCCGCCAAGTACGGACGGGGCGGATCTGGGCGGTCGGACTCGAGGTGAGTGTGGTCCTTTCCTTCTTCCTGAGCTGGCGGTTCGATGGGTGTTGTTCGGCGACTGTGGTGATAGGGTAACCGATGGTGGTGGATGAGGCGGTGGTGGGCTTCTTGATGGGGAGACCAGATCTGGCACGACCAGATCTGGTGGCTGCGGGAGAAGACGACGATCGGACAGGATGGTCGTGGGAGATCTAGAGAAGAGGAGCCGAAGACGGGTGGCTGAGAGGAGAGGAAAAGAGTGTCGATGTACCATTCATGTCGGCTCATCGACACGGACACGGGATTTGGTGTCCGGTGTGTCAGACACGGGATAGGACAGTGTAAATGTAAAAGAATGGAATAAGATAAATGGACACGGACACGATTCACTTGGAATTTGGAATGCATTGGGATGTGTGGATGAGAATGGAGAGCCCCCATTAAATAATGGTGAGGCATGCTCCCAAACATGTGAGAGAAAGCTTCCAAGAAGCTCTCTCAAGAATTTGGGCCAATAGCCCATTTAAGAACCATTCCAAGGAAAAATCCCTTCATTGTTAAATCAAATAACAAATCCAAAGATATTTTTATGTAGATCCCAGTCCGAAATGGCGAAATAACAAATATATATATATATATATATATATATATATATATATATATATATAATTCAATAAGCTCTAATTCATATATAAATTAAGTTTCAAGTATAGTATTTATTGTTCTTTAGGCCTTTAGGCCCGAAACAGTTGAAATCCAATAGTCCTAATGGCTAATACCAGTTTTCAATGTATTCATATATATGAATCTAGTCTATATAAATTAAGAAATTTGAAATAACTTATTTTATTTTATTAGACTATATAAGTCCAAAACTATAAAACTTTCAATAAACCGTTTTCGAAAAACCAATAACCCAACAACAAAATTTCATAACATATCCCGATCGATAATATATATATTATATAGTTAAATATAAAAATTAAAATTGGTGATTTAATATTCAGGAAGATTTTAGAAAATAATAAATTTTAAAAATTCGGGAAATTTCTAGAATTCGGTTCAAGGAGGTTACAACTCTCACCCTATATAAAGGGAAACTTTTCTGAAGGGTTGTGTCGTCTGTCTCTTAACATTCCCACCGTCATGCTCGATCCTGACTTAGCTTCGAACGGCCACTGGCCTGGCACAAGTCGACTGTTGGTTGTGGCACTCTCGTCTTCCTGGTCGACGGCGAGCCCGCACCGGCAAGCGTCGTGGTGAGCCCCCTGTAAGCCCCGCTCACCCTCTTCTCCCTCTCTTAGTTTCATTTTAATGGATAATTGACCATATTTATTATATTTATAAGATTTATTCATTTTTATTTTTTACGAACATCAGATGGGTTAATGGGCTTTAAGTAAAAAAAAAAAATTGGGTTCTGGGTTGGGCTTAAATATATATCAAATGTTTGGGATAAGAAATTTGGGCTATATGTTTGGTTTTTTTGGGTTGAAATGTTTTTAAATGCTAAATTCAAGTTGATATGCCTATATATTTGTAAGCAGGACTCATAAAAATATTAGTATTACTAGTATTAAGGTTATGATTATTTCTTATTATTGTCATTAGAAATTGTTATAAAATTTCTTATATATAAATAGTTTTAAAATAATAATAATATCTGTATGTCCATAACTATATTGAAGTAGAATTGAACATTTTTAATATTTTGGTTTTTGAAAATAACTAAAGTAGTTGAGTTTTATTTATAAGCATATTCTTTCAAAAGGGTTTTCATATATAAATATTTAAAAATTAAGTTTATACATAACTACTTTTACTGGACTTGGCCCTAAATAATTTATCTTAAATATGTTTTATAAATCTAAATGTATATTGATATACTAAATTATGATTTTCTACAAATAATCGACCTAATCTACTTTGACAAAAAATATATATATAGTTTTTAAATCTATAAATATTTTCTAAAGATGAGTATGAGTATTTTTATTTTCATTGATTATCAAAGTTGATCATGACTGAATCATATTTTTCCTATTTTCTCACGAATTTTGACCCTTACTCATCGACCTTGGCTATTGGACTATTGGGACATATCAGAACACCGCACAACATCGGGCGTGACATCAGGCAAAATACCTTGCCATTTTTACTATTTATAATTAGTCTGCATTTTTATTCTTAGAAATTGCATACTTATTTCCTGTATACCTTTGACTGTTGTTCGTGGTTTACTTACTTGCTTTCCATGTACCCATTGCAAGTGCTAGCCTTATTTTCCTTTTTGTCTTTTGCATATGGACCTAAAAGTTAAGGGACTACCGATTGTTAGTGTATTATCATAAACTTGACACGATGGTATCACGATCTATGTGTGAGATGAGTAGCATGTAGAGGTCCGTGCGTGTTAGATGATCACCTACGCGCATGCATTAGGTCTAACTGCTAATAGAGGCATGTTAGAAGACTTAGTAGTTAGTAAGGTATAAGGTCGTGGATGCGACTTAAATAAGTGCATTGGGTGGGGAGAACAATACCTGACCTATGGGCTTCTTTGCACTTTCCTGATTACTTGTGCGCTTCTCTGGAGACGCAGGCTCCAGGTACCCTCTGATGTTTCCCATAGCGTTATGGACGTACCCCCTTACACACAAAGCCCTCTGACGATCTTCGAACATTGCGGACGTATGCCCCTGGTGCCCTATCGGGAACCAAGCCGATCCTATTTACAGCCATGGCTCATACGTCGAAGGATTGTTTCTCAACTGCATGTTCACTTTAGTACGGTTAGGTTACCTTATTGATGTCTTGTCACTTACTTTTATTTGTGGCATATTTTATATTCTGTATTTTTGGCATGTTCTTCTTGTATCTTGTTACGTCTCTCTGAGGACATGGTGATCTCTCCAGGTGTGTGCCTTTGTGATGTTTTGCGGGTGCTCTAGCCAAGGCCATGGTTTACTCTCATCCTTCGAGATGGTTTTTCTTGGATCGTCGTTTGCTTCGCTCGATAATTCCTTCATTGTATTTTTTTCTCTTTCATTAGTTGGTAGTGGATTTGTCTTCGCCCAACGTTTTATACGAATGACATTTGTAAGTTGATTTTAATATATACTTTATTTGTGGATGAGATTAGTTCATGGTTACTGTAATTCACAGCTTATGTATACATACGAAGTTTCCATATATTGGGGTATACTTCATATGTATATAGCTGGCATGTCTACGTACCTAGTCCTAAGTATTTTGGGACTGGAACGTTACATAAAGCAATAGTTACTTGCCTGAATTCCTGAATGAACTGGTTTTATAAGTTGATGACAAGATAAACTTTGGCCTAGAAGATATCAAACCATACCATCGTACCACGAACCCGTGCACGAATAGCCACAAGTTACATCTAAAATCTCATTCTAAAAGTCATAGAAAGTAACTAATGGGTTAACCTAATTAATTTTTGAATAAATTACTCAAAAATCTACTTTGACCTAAAAATAATCTGAAATATAATTCAAATAAAGAATTTTGGCTATTGAAAGTCACGGTTCCAAATTTGGAATCCATGGCAAACAAATCGAGATGTACCATTGAAGAACTAGTCAAATGTTACAAATTCGATAATTTGAGGGTGCACTTTAGTAGATTTCAGTGCCACGAGTGCACCGGAATCAACCGTGCCATAAAATCACAATTTGGTCAAAAGTTACCACTGTTATAGCTAACTATGACCAAATCGATAAATTATCGATCAAATCTGAGTTCAACGAAATAAATAAAATAAAATAAAATTTAAATTTTTGGAAAAACAAATTATGTTATATATTTGTGTCAGCTTTTCAAAACTTTAAACGGATCACAAAACGGAATTCGGGATCTCCCGAAATCCCAAAAACAGTACGACATATCGATTTTTGGACAACCGACACTCAAATAATTCTCCAAAAATTTACGTAAATAATTATAGAAAATAAAATATAGATTTGGAAAGCTAACCTCAATATGGTTCTAACAAAAAAATTAGAGGTAAAATAGAGTTCGGAGTTGGTCGCAACGGCTTCTCGAAGTTGTTATAGCTTCAAAAAAACGTGGCTGAATTTATGACGAATTTTAACTTATGTTAGACGAAAAAGAGATGAATTTTGGGGAAAAAATATGGGAGATGACATAGGTTTAATAGGTATATATAATGGGTAGCAAATACTTAATAAGGATTAGATTGGAAGGGTTTTGGATTTTTGAGATAGATGGAGATTGACTCAATTTCCTAAATTGGAAGGGTCAAGAATGTAATAAATAAATATTTACATTAAATTCAAATCAAATCAATCTCAAATCTGTATGAATCAAATCTCAATACATAATTGATTATAATAATAATTCAAAATAATATTCAATATTATCAAATAATATTTAAAACATATTTTATAAACTCAAATCTTAAAAATAATTTGGCAAATCTTTTGTCATTCAAAAATATTTATAGAATTACAAATAAAAATAAAATATATTTTCTATCTCGAAAAATATTTCAAACTAAAAATAAATAAAATTTTAAAAATTTGGAAAGTGGGCTTACAAATCTATCCAACTTAGAAAAAATTTGTCCTCAAAATTTTAAATAGTACGACTCGGCACGACTAAGAAATGATACGATAACGATCGTAATTGGTCAGCGAATATAACCAAAATTCTACGAAAAGATGTAAATTGGCATGATCGAAATATAATCAAAATAGTCTAATCGCGATCAAAAAGTCGTTATGAATGATCCAATCAGAATCTTTCGGCACGATCTGTTACTTCACCTAAATCACTTAGACACGATCATAGATTCAAAGTCTAAGTATGATTATGAATCTAGTGGAATAGAACCAAATATAGTAAATGGTTCTAAATGATTACTAGGAGGAACTAAATGATGTGTTTCGAATAGGAAAGAAAAAAACTACTAGTTTATTGAGAATATGATAATAAGAAATAGGATATCAAATCAATTTGGAGTGAGAGTGCAAGATTTGTGGATCAAGAAAAATCAACAGTTATATGCCAATAAAAGATATAGCATATATGGTATTCGAAAACCGTATGCAAATCTGAAGTCATTTCACCGACAGTCCATGCCTCGCCAGTGTACATCTAGTTGCAGTATAAACTCTTGGTTTCACGACTCAAATATAATATGGTATCAAATATTCTTTTAACTTTATCCAATATTGACATAATAACTCAAAGATCAATATAAGACAACTAGGACATAGTTTTAATAATATACGATAACATACGCTTACTTGAAATTATTTCAACTTAGGGGTCATGTCTTACCAGTGCGTTGTTGGTGGTAGTGAACCGCAGCTTTCATAATTCAACTAAATAGTGACAATGTGCATCTGCCTTGCCATTGTAAGTCGTTGAAAATTATTCCAACTATATCCATAAGAATTTCAAAGGAGCTTCTAGAATTTCAAACAAGTCGATCATGATAGAAAAAATGTAAGTATCTGTCCTTAAAGTAAAAATATCAATTTTGAAAATAAAATAATCACAAAATGAATGAAGACAACTTGGAAGTAATATATGGATAATTGAATCAGGTTAGGCTCAAAAGTCAATAGATAAAAAAATAGAATATTAGAAAAAAATAATTACCAGACGAATTGAATCCTAGGAAGTCCTAATTTACCAGACGAATAGTCTACCCACCATTGATCATACCATCCTATTAAAATACAATAGTATATCCTTCTATTAATGTTCCTCAAGTTATCTAATAGGGTTTAGAATTCAATAAATCCATACACAAATCATACGACCTATATAGTAACCTTAACTACCCAATAGTCAAATTGAATAAGGGACTCCTAGTCCTAGTCATCCTCCTAAAAATCAAATCAATCTTAATTTTGAATGAGCACTTCCTAGTCGCAGCTCGTAGTAGTATGACTAATATAGGTACTACCGCAAGTTCACACGATTTGCGAAAATAGATCTGCATGGGCTACCCAAAAAACTTGTCATGACCCACACCCACTTTTTGGGATACGAGTACGTAGCCAAGTCCAGTCTACGTCACAGCATCGACGGTAGTACGTTGTCTAGGTCACAATGTCAATCTCAAATACAACAAAATCATATCTAACTGCTCATTCACAATAACTATTTTATTTACAAATCTAATAATATAACATAAATGATTTTAGAAACAAATTTGCTAAACATTTAAATAAAAGAAACTAATTAATCTATCCAGAATCTAAGGTCGGCCTCCAAGATCTCTATCCCCCTTGTATGGTCCATAGCGCAAAAGAAGAAAGTATGCCAAGTCACCCGCAACGATCCAGTCAGAAAAAGAGCAAAGTACAACCCTATTGTATTTATGTAACTTAATACAAAATAAAACTAGATAATATATATGCAATGTAATAGTAAAGGAATATGTATATAAACTGGAAATGATAACATGTACGAGAAGCTACTAGAAGGAACATGTATAAACAAGTCAACTGGAAAATAAACATGAAGTAAAACTGAACAAACTACCTTTCGACATGTGCACAGTTGGACTAATACGGCACATCATATGATGGCTATCATTCAAATTTGGTACAGCTAACCCATACGTGAGGTGTGAGACTTAGCTATCATTCAATAAACATTCATTGGGTTTGTTCACACGTCTATTTAGCATTTTCTCTCCCGACTCACTAAACATGCAATAAATGATCAATGATACAATGAGCCTATCGTATCACAATCATGCCTCAACAGTATACTCAATGAAACACGATGAAAGATAGCATTATAATGTAAAAAGCACAGAAAAGTAATAGTGTACTTGCCTGAATTCCTGAATGAACTAGTTTTACAAGTTGATGACAAGATGAACTCTGGCCTAGAAGCTATCAAACCATACCATACCATCATACCACGAATCCGTGCACGAACAACCACAAGTTAGATCTAAAATCTTATTCTAAAAATCATATAAAGTAGCTAATGGGCCTCCAAGAACTCTGGCCTAGAAGCTATCTAATAATAATCTGAAATATAATTCAAATAAGAAATTTCGGCCATAGAAAGTAACGGTTCCAAATTTGGAATATATGGCACGCAAATCAAGGCATATCGTTGACTAACTAGTCAAATGTTATGAGCTCAATAATTTGAGGGTGCATCTTAGTAGATTTTAGCGCCACGAGTGCACAGGAATTGATCGTAGCACAAAATCAGGATTTGGTCAAAAGTTATCGCCGTTATGACTAACCATGACCAAATCGGTAAATTATCGATCAAATTTGAGTTCAAAGAAATAAATAAAATAATAAACAAATTTCTAAAATTCTAGAAAAATTATATGTTGTAGATCTTAGTGTCAGCTATCCAAAACTTCAAACGGATCGTAAAATGGAGTTCGGGTCTCCAAATCCCGAAAATAGTACAACGCGTCAATTTTTGGACAACCGACACTCAAATAATTCTCCAGAAATTCACGTAAATAATTACAGAAAATAAAATATAGATTTGGAAAGCTAACCTCAATACAATTTTAACAAAAAAAACTAGAGTTGAAACAGAGTCCGGTGTTGGTCGCAACGGCTTCTCGAAGTTGTTATAGCTTCAAAAAAATGAGGTTCAATTTATGACGAATTTTGACCTATGTTGGACGAAAAAGAGAGAAATTTTGGAAAAAAATATGGAAAATGACATAGGTTTAATAGTATATATAATGGGCAGCAATACTCAATAAGGATTAGATTGGAAGGGTTTTGGTTTTGGGAGAAGAATAAGGACTCCTTAAATTGATGGAGATTGACTCAATTTCCTAATTTAGAAGGGTCAAGAATCTAATAAATAAATCTTTTGATTAAATTCAAATCAAGTCGATCTCAAACCTATAAGGATCAAATCTCAATACATAATTGATGATAATAATAATTCAAAATAATATTCAATATTATCAAATAGTATTTAAAATATATTTTATAAACTCAAATGTTAAAAATAATTTAGCAAATCTTTTGTCATTCAAAAATATTATAGAATTAAAAATAAAAAAATATTTTCTAACTCAAAAATTATTTAAAACTAAAAATAAATAAAATTTTAAAAATTCAAAAAGTGGGCTTACACATCCAAAAAATTTAAAATATAAAATATTTGGAATATGATCAAACATAGTTCATAGGGAGTCTTTTTTGATATCGGTCGAATTAGAACCCTATTTAAAACATGACAAGGTGTACTTACAGCTTCAGCCCAAAAATATTTGAAAGATTATCCTGGTTAAGCATAACTCTAGCCATTTCGCTGAGAGTTCTATTCTTTCGCTCTATAACACCATTTTGTTGGGGAGTCTTAGGACAAGAAAATTCAAAATAATAACCATTCTAATCACAAAACTTTTTGAAATCAAAATTTTTGAAATCGCCTCCATGATCACTTCGAATGCGAGTAGTGATGAAGCCATTTTCGTTTTAAACCTTTTTACAGAAAATTTTAAATTCAAAAAATGCATCATTTTTATTTGACAAAAAGAAAACCCAAGTATAACGAGAAAAACCATCAACAATAACAAAATTATAGAGTTTTCCACCAAGACTGGCGACTCTACTTGATCCAAACAAATCCATATGTAATAATTACAAAGGTTTTGAAGTACTTACACCATTTATGGATTTAAATGATGACTTAGTTGTTTTGTTTTTCTCGCAATCAGAACATACCATGTCTTTCTTAAATGAAATATCGGGTAATCCTTTTACCAATTTCTTCGTTGATATAGTCTCGATATGGTATCCGTATTTGTATGTCCTAGTCTCATGTGCCATAGCCAGCTTTCATCTTTGTTAGCTTTTAGGCACTTACCTACATTGTTAGAACTATTTGATAGATAGAAAACATATATATTATCCTCCCTTATACCTTCATAAATTAAGTCCCCAATAGTTATATCATATATAAAACATGTCTTTTACGAAGTTAATGCCATAACCATTATCAGTAAGATGACTTATGCTTAGTAGGTTATGTTTTAACCATGTGACCAGACAAACGTCTTTAATGACTGGGTAAGGAGGCATACAACAATACCATTACCTATTATATAACCTCTCAAATTATTTTCGAAGAAAATATATCCTTCTTTCTTCATCGATAGCGTAGCGAATAAGAATTTATCACCAGTCATGTGCCACGAACATCCCTTATCAAGGATCCATTTACTTCTAGCATGAGAGGGTTGGCCCACTGGATTAAATGACATCAAGCAAACAATTGCAGAGCTGCTTGGTTTATCTTCTTCTTCTGATTCACTGTCTCACTTTCATGCCAGATGCTGGTATTAGCTTACTTTGGTAATGAAGACTTTCTGTTTGATCGTTCATATCGAATTGTCTTCTTTGCCATTGGACAATCTTTCTTGATGTGTCCAGTCTTTTTGCAACCATAGCAGATTGTCTCTTTTTCTGCTTTCTTGATAATCTTTTTTCTTTCGGTTTGATCTCCCAAACCTCAAGAATTTCATAAAGTTCTTTACGATAAGAGCTTGTTCCTCACCATCTGAATCTTCATCATCCGTGTCTTCGCTTTTGATTCTTTTAGCATGAGCTTTGAACGCGATAGACTTTACTTTTAGAGTCGATTCTTCAAAGTCTTGAAGGTCTAGTTCATGACTCATCAGTTTGCCCATGAGAGTTTTAAGCGACATAGTGGTGAGATCGTTTCCTTCTTTAATCGTCGTGGCTTTTGGGTTCCAGATCTTCGTTAGTCTGCTGAGCACTTTGCGAATCTTTTTATGATTTAAGTAATCATTGCCAAGAGATGATAAAGGATTAGTAATATTGTCACTACCACATTTTTAGTTTGAGGGTATTTTTGACATTTTTGGGGTAATTTAAATTTATTAGAATTTATTTGAATTTATGGGAATTTTTAGAAATTATTTTGGAATTGTTTGAATAAGGGTTGACTAGGTTGACTTTGACAAGCTTTGACTTTGTGACCTAACCCTAGTTAAGTTGGACTTGACTAGATATGAGATCCTAGGTTAAGTTAAGTTAACCATACTCTAGTTAGGGAAACCAATTAGGAATATTGAGATTTGAATAGAAGGATTTTGACCACAAGTCATGACTTGTGATTTTTAAGTCATTGATTTAGGACTAAGCCCAAAGCCCATTAGTCAAGTGCCCAAACCCTAACCCTAACATTTTTGTCCAGCCAACCTAGGGATTCCCCCACTATATAATCTCTCCTAAAATCTAGGGCTAGCCTCTTCTTTAGGAATTTATTTCAAGAGAAGAAAGAGGTGAGTCTCCATGTTTAAAAACCCATAGAAAATCTATTTTAGATCCTTTTTCTCCCAAACAAGTTGCATTGGATCCTAATATTACTGTTCTTGCTGCTATTTGAGTTTTATTTTAGTTTGAGGTTGTTTTGATTGGATTGGGATATCAAGAGAGGAGCTCACAAATGGAATTTTTCTTGAAAGTTCATCCATAGGTAACTTTCTCATTTCTCCATAAAACTTTGATTTCTTTTCATGATTAGGAAGCCCTAAGGGTCCCCTAAGTGTCTGCATTGGTGTCGTGTCAGGTTTCATAAGTTTCGTGTCCATTTGGACACGTATCAAGGGTGGTCCCTAGGTGTTTGTCGAAATGCCACAAAGGGCATTTCGTTTGGTTTTGTAGAACTTTTTGAATAGGAATTAGGGTTTTGTTCTTGCCTGTGGTTTTCAAGTGTTTGTGTTTGGTTTTCGTGTCGTGTCAGGCCTAGGGAGACATGCGGACACGCGGTGCACACCCGCGCGCGCACGCTACAGTATTCCCCTGCTACTCGGGGGCTGTAGCGGACACGACACGTAATGTTTTGACACGTGGCATGGGGCCATGACTGACATCCCGTGTGTCAAGTCCCATGTGTCTCTGTGTCGTGTCGAGGGAGAAATCGATTGTGCACGTGTCGTGCACTGTGTGTTTCCAGTGTTCATATATATGTGTTCCTGTGTAAACTATTTTAATGTTTTAAATCTTGTTTAATTCGATTAGATAAACACAATATGTGTAGTTAATCTCTGTTAAATATTAGTTTCATGATTAAGTCATTCTTTATGAGGAAGTTTGGTTTCGAATGTTAGTGTAAGGATATTTCTGATACCAACCATTTCCTGATACTGTTTTTCCAATTTTCTAATGATCAAATTACCTGCTGCATTATGTTCTTCACTGTAAATCACCCCCCCTACATGTTTGATAGAGCATATGTGGTTTAGTTTTACAATTCATTTGGTTTTATTTATATGTATTTGAAATTTGAGCAACTGACTTGGTTTCAAATGATTTAGGACTGTTTGTTTTCCCTTTCTTTTTCAAACTGTAGATCGAATGTTTCCTAAATACCCTGAGTTTCCCTTCAAACCTGAGAATGTGAAGTTAGGTGTTAACTGATTTGTTATGGCTGAAACTGAGTTACCCCGACTTTTGTTGCATTGTTGTTTCTTTTCAAAAACCTGGAAATGAATGCCTTCACTGAATTTATGAATACCTGAGATGTGGACTTGTAGACTGAATCTGAGAATTCAGATTTATGAATGTTAAATTAGTTTCAGTTAATGAAAATCTAAGAATAGGTTCAATTTTAGGTAATGTGATTTGGTTATGTTGATAGTTGAAACCTGGTACGTGGACTGTTTTGACTGAACGTTGTCTCACAGTAACACTCACCCTCACTCCCATTCATTCCTGTCACACATGGCACCCTCTCACTCATTTCATACACACATCACACACACACTCACATGCTCTCTCTCTCTCTCTCTATATGTAAGTAATGTATGCATGTAATAGATATTATATGTATATATGTCAATCTTGTAGTGTAGCTATATACATTAATGTATATATAGTATTTTGAGCCTAGGTATATATACAATATATATATATATATATATATATATATATATATATGTGATGTTCCTAATGTACTGTACTATAGACTATATGTAAAGTATCTAAATCAATAGGTGTAATGATGAATGATGTTAGACTTGTTGAATGTATTCTAGTTTATAGCTAGTAGCTATGTTGTGATATAGCTAGTATAGGCTTGCATAGCCTTGTAAGGGTTTGTGCTAGCTAGTGTAGGTTAGTTTAGACTAGTATAGACTTGTTTAGCCTAGAATGACTTATTTGACCTAGTTTAGACTTGTTTGACCTTAGTTGACCTAGGTTTGATTTCTTGGTTGACCAGGGTTGACCAAGAGTTGACTTTGGCCTAGATTGACCTAGAATCATGTAGAATGCATTGTAGTGTCTCACTTTACCATTTTGGACTTGTTGTGACTTGTGTTGTTCTGATTAGGAGCCAGACACCACTCCTCGGACAGTACTTTCATATTGGACACTCAGGTACCAGGCGAGTACATTCTCTGATCATTTCATATCCTGCTTAGAATTATTTCTTGCATTAAATTATTTTACTTGATACTGTCACGTTGGTCACACGGATTAGTACTATATGGATCCCTTCTTGAGATGTTATCCCTTCAGGGAGCATCGGGTACTTTATGTTCTGTGCGTTTCACTTACATGGCGTATCACTATGCTTCTTTGGTTCTTTGATCACTTGTGACATATACTCTTATGATCACAGAGTCTTCTTTGAATCCTTATCCCATTTATTGGATTTCTCAGAATCCCCATTTATGGGACTACTATGTACCACCCTTCGGGGGCCGTTACATAGAATCATAACATAACCTGGTTGGATCCTTGTGTATTAATTGGGGGTACGGGAGAGTAGAAGTAGACATGTGAATAATATCCAAGTAGTGTAGCATCAGAATTCTTCCATAGTGTAGCATCAGAATCATCCTATGCCATTTACATGTCTATATTATACTCTAACTCACTAGCCACTGTTGGTTCTTTACTTATAGTAGATATTTCTATTACAGTTCTCTCTCTCTCTCTGTTTACATACTGCACTTCTTTCAGTACTTGTATCTTACTTTACTGCATGATTATATTTTCTAACCTGCTATGAACTGTTGAGATGTACTGTACTCGCTCCTGTCTTGACTGGACCTGTTGAAAATATTACAGAGGACGAGGAGGAGGCTTGCCTGGACACTTTCTACGGGGCAGCCTTAGATGACACTTACGAGCTGGACCCTCAGGAGGACCCAGCTCTAGCTGAGGATATCACCCCCATTGCCTAGACTAGTTTAGTTAGGCTTATCTTACTTTATGCAGTCTTGAGACATGTTTAGCTAGACTTTATTCTGAGTTCTGAGTTGTATATATTCTTTCATTCTGTATCTGAGACCATGTACTTCTGGATTCTTGCTGGGATTATCTTAGACTACTTTATCATCTATTTTTCCTTGAGTTCTATATCATATCGTGCTATCTCTTCCTTAGTTGTGATTGAGTTCATTTACTGCTATGTCACCCCCATTCGGGAAGTATAAACTGTTTAGAGATATACTGCTAGATGTTGTGACCTAGGACAGCGTTCTACCGCCGATACTGCGGCGTAGGCTGGACGTACCTACGTCTCGTGCCCTTACTCTAGGGTGCGGGTCGTGACAAATATCAAAGAAACGTGTAAACATTTGAATGATTGTTTCATTTGGTCTCATCTTGAAGGCCTCATACTCTTCTGTTATTCTGCTTATTTTATATTCTATCACTTGTGAAGCACCTTCATGAGTTACCTAAAGAAGTTTCCAAATGTCACGTGATATGACACATGTAGATACTCTGTTGAACTCAATCTTATTAATGGCACAGAATAGTGCATTGATCGCTCTTGCGTCATGACTGGCTTGTGTCTTTTCTGAATTTTTGTATCTATCATGTGGCTTGTCCACAAGATTATTATCAATCACTATTCTAGGTAGCTTTTTGTAGTCGTCTATGACTATAGACCAGAGATCAAAGTCAAGAGATTTTAGGAAGAAATCCATCCGTGTTTTCTAGTAAGTATAGTTTGTTCTATCAATAGTGGGGTCTATTTGTGGATTGCCCTCACCGGTGAATATAAATTTCACGACTGCCATATATACTATCTAGAGTGTTATATTTATATATAACCTGCTCTGATACTAATTATAGGAATGTTAAGCAACTCTAGAGGGGGGTGAATAGAGTGCGTGTGTGCAGCGAAATAAAATCACCACTTAAAAATTAACTATGGTAGATATCAAACTAACATGAAGTAGGCAGTAAATATAAATACGTAATGTAAATAAGTTTTGAGAAGCAAACACAAATACCAAGGTTTATACCGGTTTCTCTCTGAGAGGATTAGTCCAGTCTCGAGTACTCTAGCTTGATATTGAATCCATTATCTCGTAAAACACAAGTTTTGAATCCGAAGTACTTGCATCTCCTTACAACATGTGCTCTTTATCCTAAGAGCACTACTTCAACTTGCAAGCCTTTAATCCGAAAGACTTGCCGACTTCTGAAACTGGATGAAAACTAAGATATTTTCAAGCCTATATACAATTTGACCAAACTTCTAGATTGAACCGAAACTGGCATTGGGTTGGCTACGAGCTATAAAGCTTAGATTTGAAAGTAAAAAAGCTTGTATAGAACACTTGAATGAATAGAGAAGAGAGAATGGAATGAGTGATTAGATATTAAAAAAAACTCTCATATATTTATAGTATTTTTTTTTACACAACTAGGGCAGAGTTCGATAGTCCAACGTTCAACAATTCGAACGTTTGGAGCATGTTCTTCAGGATGACCTAATCCTGCGAAAACTAAATCATGGGTGACCGAGTTTGGGTAGAACCCGGTCCGAGTTCGATTGCCATGTTTCCTGAATAGGTCATGAAGAAATAGGCTTTGGACTTTTGTGGGTTTGTGGGCTATTTGGAAAGTGGATGGCACACCAGCAATAGATAGTTCTACCATACCAGAAGCCCACCTGCAACTACTGCGGGAAGTAGGGGCACATCATAAAGGATTTTCGAACTCGTCTTGGATTAGTGTAACCTCTATTAATCGAACTCGTGAGTCTTTCCGAATTTTTGTATTTTTGTATTTTTCTAAAAAAATTCTAAATTTTTGAAATCATGAATTTTAATACGAAATACATTTTCGATCGTAATATGCTAACGGTACTTTTGTTGGATCATTTGGTTTTGTAAACCTATACTATATGAGAGTTATCCTAAATAAGTTTCTTGTCCATAGTCTCGAATTTTTATAAGTTATAAATATTTTCTTTTATACAAATAAAAGATTTGTCAAATGTGAAATTGTAAATAAAAATACTTTATTTTATCTATTTTAATTTCAAAAGTTTACAATAATTTTTAAGTATTTATTTTCCTTCGTATCAGCTAAGACAATTTGAGTTTTGTTTTTCTGGCCTACCAAGCCTTGGGCTTTGGATCGTGGGCGAGGACTTTGAATTTATCTAGTGATTAGTTAACTAGTAATTAGTGTTAGTATTAGGGTTAGTTGTTAGTAGTTAGTGTTCCACTATTTTTTTCTATTTCTATTATATTTTACAACCTTGTCATTAGGATTTTCTACCATACCCTATAAATATTGGAAACTCCCCAATATTTTACATAAGCAAATTCCTAAAAAGATATACCTAGCAGCCGCCACTCCCTTTCTGACCAATGTTTCGACCCCTACCTTAAGGTGTTCGTGGGCCGGGCCGGGCCGGCCCGCGGTCTAAAAAACTGCGGTTCAAACCGGGCACGGGCCGGGCCCAAACCGGACCGACCAACCAAGTGGACCGGGCCTGGCCCAGCCCGATTTTATATTTATGGGCCCAGCCCAGCCCAGTGAACCGGACCAGAGGGTGGTCGGGCTGGGCTGGAGCGGTCCACGGGTCGGGCCGGGTTGGAGCGGTCCACGGGCCGGGCCGGGCTACGGTTTAGTGCGGGCCGGTTCAACCGGGCTGAACCGGGCCGGCTCGGTTCAGTTTTATTTTTTTTATTTCTATTGTTTTTGTTTATTTTTTTGGTTAAATTGTTTTGAAAAAATGTTTTTAAGAGTTGAAAAAATGTTTGTAAGAGTTGAAAAAAAAAACATTTCTCCCTCTTCCTTTATCCGGGCTTGGGACCGGCAATGCTTGCTTGGCATAGGCAGAGTTAAAAAATGTTTTTTAATTTAAAAGTAAAAATTAGTTTTTAAAATTTAAAAATTTGAAAGTATAAGTTAAAGTTTTGAAATTTTGTAAGTTATAATTTAAAATTGTTATTTTGAAAGTATAAGTTAAAAATTTAAAAGTATAAGTTAAAAATTTGAAATTTTGTAAGTTATAATTTAAAATTTAAATTTTGAAAGTATAAGTTAAAAATTAAAAAATATAAGTTAAAATTTTGAAATTTATAAATTTGTAAAAAAAATTTGTAAAAAAATTGTAAAAAAATTATAAAAAATTAAATGTACATACCTTGCACCGTAGTCTCATTCTTGTTCGCCTTCATGCACCGAAAGCGATTCCAAGTCCAGCTCGTGGACATCAAGACCTTCATCTATCTGATTTTTGGTTCTTCTCTCGGCTTTAATCCAATCTTGTACGCACACCATTGCTTCCAAGATATCGGGCTTCAAGCGGCCCCTCTTTCTGCTCAACATCCTTGATCCTGCACTAAAACAGGACTTCGATGCTACCGTAGACACCGGGACCATTAGTAGATCACGTGCTATGGTAGAAAGAACAGAAAATCTCTTGTCGTGTCTCTTCCATCATTCTAAAACGGCAAAGTGATCTGGAGTCTCTTTTTCGTCTTCATAAGAACTAAGGTACAGAGACAACTCTTGAGTAGGTTGGAAAGATTGCTTTTGTTTCTTCCTTTGTAGTATGCGACCGGCTGTTGATAGCTTAGACGCCAAGCCGGAGCTACTACTAGCCCCCCTGAGTTGGTCGGGTCGACGCTGCTCTTTCTTCGTACAGTATAACTAACCTGTCCAACGCAAGTTTAACTTCTACTTTCATGTCAGTAACATCTATATACATATATTCTCCAAATCCATCTAATAAAGCCTCTACGCCATCTAATTTGATTGTAGGATCAAATATGGAAGCCAAACAATATAAAAGAGGTACTTCACCCCAATATTTCTTGAATTTGGCTTCCATATTTCTCACAACATATTCAAAATTTGGAAGATCTCTATATCTAGAAAATAAATAAGAAATGTTACAAAGTTCACGTAAAGCTAAGCAAGATGTGGGATAATAAACACCAGAAAGAATACATGTAGCATTGTAAAAAATTCTAAAAATTCACAAATACTTTCAGCTACTACCCAATCGTCGGCAGTAGTAACTTGAAAGTCAAAGGTGAGATCCGCATTACAATAATATGTAATAACATCCTTAAAAGGAATTACAGATTTCAACATCAAGTAGGTGGAGTTCCACCTATGTGGTATATCCTTCACAAATCTTCTAAAAGTAATACCAAAATGGCGACCAAAATATTCTAAACATTCTTTAACAACTAAGTTAATAATATGGCAAGTACACCTAACATGCAAAAGTCTACCTTCGAAATAGGCTGAAAAATCAATGACAAAGAAGACATAGCAGCATTATTGTTTGAAGCATTATCCAAAGAGACAGAAAAAACTTTATGGTAAATATCATATTCACGCACGTGATTTGAAATGGCACTTGAAATTACAGCGCCCGTGTGTAGATATACTATAATTTTAAGACAGATGATGCGTTTTTGCAACATCCATTGTGCATCTATATAGTGTGCAGTAATACAAATGTAAGCATAACTTTGCTTACTAGTCCAATATCAGAAGTAATAGACAACTTACTAACATTTTGTAAAACCGCTTTCAAAGCGGCTCTTTGCTCCTTAAAGAGCCGAATAGCCTCATTTCGAGTTTGTTGTCTACTAACTCTAGTAAAGCAGGGGTTTAGAGACAATGTTGCATAATCGCGTAAAGATTCACTTTCACCCAAAGTGAAAGGAAGTTCATCACGAATAATATATTTAGTTAATTCCGTTTTATGACGCGCAACTGAGTAAGTAAAGTTACCCATTGAAGAACCGGTGGCACCTCCAAAGCTTATTTGGGTTTGGGACGTTTGAAGCGTGTCCTTCCCGTAGCAAGTGTCGTAGTGTCTGGATATGGTCTCGGTGCCACCGCTCTTCGTCCATGCGTACTGGTTCAAACATTTTTTGCATTGCGCCTTGTACGGTATTGGTTCACCCTTGGCATCTAAAACAAGCAAACCATCAGGATTAGTTTCATAAATCAAAGTAAAAAAATTTCAATACTTGGACTTTTTTCTCTTTTCAGGAAGTTGTGTAGAACTAGCGACTTCCTGAGTAGATGGAAGGCACCCCTCCGGATTGGTTGCTATTTGCTCAGGTGGATTTTGAGTTCCCTCAAAAAAAGAATTAAAAATTTCATAAGTCTGTCCAGGAATATTAGGTGGGTTTGAACCTTCACCAGCCATTTATAAAAAAGTACAAATTTAGAAAATAAAATAAATGAAAACTTGTTAGAAGAAAGGAAGGGATTGGGAGGGAGGTCGGGAAGCCGTAGAGCGCCGGAATGGGGTTGAGAGCACCGGGAAGCCTTAGAAGTAGAGCACCGTAGAGCACCGGGAAGCCTTAGAAGCACCATAGAGCACCGGGAAGCCTTAGAAGTAGAGAATTGTAGAGAAATGTTTAGAATGAGTTGTGTTTGAGAAATGATATTTTTTTTGCCTATTTATAGGAATTGTTTAGGGTTATTTTGGTCATTTTGGTCCAAAAATGACCAAAATGTCCCTCCCAACGTATATAAAACGGTTACAATTGGGGGCATTTTCGTAAAAGACCCCCCCCCCCCCCCGGCCCCCCAACGTTCTAATTTTTTTAAAAAAATAAATAAATTTGAACCGGACCGGGCTTCGGGCCGGTTTTCGGGCCGGTCCAACCGGGCCGGGCCACGGGCCTGGCCAGTG